>CM076578.1:1112914559-1113020364 GCA_034641835.2 Pinus albicaulis | reverse complement strand
AAGCTGGTTTAGAGCAAAACTATTTCAAAGCTGAGAATACATGGAGCAGATCCTGCAATTCTTCAAGCCTTTGCTAACACAGGAATTGGGTTACTTGTAGGTATTAGTAATGACCAAATCCCATCTCTGAACCAGCTGGCTGTAGCACAGAATTGGGTTAAGAACAACATTGTTCCTTTTGCCCCTACTACTGATATAATTGCGATCTCAGTAGGGAATGAGGTTCTGTTCAGTGGAGATAGGGTTCTGATTTCTCAGCTCCTTCCTGCTTTGCAGAACCTACACGCTGCCTTTGTTGATGTTTCACTCGATCAACAAATTTAAGGTCCCTACACCTCATTCTATGGCCATACTTTCTACATCTGCACCCCCATCTGCTAGACGTTTCAGTGAGAGTTTTGACATGAAAGCCCTGCTTGACTTCCTGTAGAAGATAGGAGCCCCTTTCATGATCAACCCATATCCTTACTTTGCTTATAAGAGTGACCCCACAGATCGAACCCTGGCTTATGCACTCTTTGAGCCCAACCAAGGGTCTTATGACACAAACACTGGCCTCAAATATACGAACATGTTTGATGCTCAGCTTGATGTAGTGTACTCAACCATGAAATATCTGGGTTACACAGATATTTATTATTGATATAGTGGTGGCAGAAACGGGATGGCCATCTGGAGGGGATCCTTCAGAGATAGGTGCTAGCTTGCAGAATGAAATTGCTTACAATGGTAATTTGATCAAGCATGTGACCTCCATGACAGGGACCCCCATGATGCCTAATCGGTCCATTGATATTTATATTTTTGGTCTCTTCAACGAGGCCCTGAAGCCCGGACCAAACTCGGAGTGCAATTTTGGGCTCTTTAAAACTGGTTTGACAATGTCTTATGATGTGGGCTTGCTACGATCTCAGGTAAAGAAATTTCTTTAACAGAATAGTGGAATAACCTGTTCAAGTGTATTAATGACCCAAAATACACTTGAACAGGTTATTCCACTATTCTGTTAAACCATTGCACCTATATGGACTCTCTTTTTAAAAAGAAATTTCTTCTTTTTCTGCTTCTTTGTTTTCATAATATGTGCGGTTGGTATTCACTGAAAGTTCAGCGCTTCACAGAGTTTGTACAGAACGGCCTTATTGTGTTGGTCCTGATTGTGGTTTGTTTTGAAGGCTAGACACTCTGACATAGTTATTAATTGCATTGAGACTATAGCTGTTATTTCTAATTGAACCTGTGAATGTGGCAGAGTGCAGGTCAATCTCCTGTTGCTCCATGCGCTGGTGGTCTTGTTGCAGCTCCTCCTATAGGGAAAGCTTGGTGCATTGCTAAGCCCGGTGTTGATGAAAAGTCTTTGAAAGGAAATTTGGACTACGCTTGTGGGCAGGGCATTGACTGTAGGCCTATTCAACAAGGGGGTCTTTGCTATTTACCAAATACAATGGCATCTCATGCTGCTTATGCCATGAATGCATACTATCAATCTGCAGGCCGGAAAAGTTTGAACTATGATTTTGCTCAGACTGGAACTCTTACTTCCAAAGATCCAAGTATGATTGTCAAAATCTCTTTTCCATTATGCATGTCAAATTCTCTTTTCCATGCCATTAATTCTTTTTTTGAAAACTCGATTTTACTAGTCTACTAGTTCTCTGCATAGGATACTTGGATATAAAACAAGGAATTTC
Organism: Pinus albicaulis; assembly: GCA_034641835.2. NCBI lineage: Eukaryota > Viridiplantae > Streptophyta > Pinopsida > Pinales > Pinaceae > Pinus > Pinus albicaulis. The sequence continues at coordinate 1,113,018,673 of CM076578.1, read as the reverse complement.
TCACTAATACAACAGTTGTTTTTACTTTAAACACTAAAAATCCATTAGGGAAACATGATTAGAAAATCTTTGCAGAATCATTTTTTAATTTTTAATTAAGTTACTGTTAAAATCAAGGGAGGAGTAAATATTGTTTACCCTCCTTTTCATTTGAACTTGTGTAACCTTTTAGAAGGAAACACATGTTATTACCCTCTTTTGCATTTGAACTTGTGGCCTTTTAGAAGGAAACACATGTTCTTAACCATTAACTCATTAAGGACAAGATCACCTCCCATTCAACACTACTACACAACTAAACCTATCTATCTTACCTTAGTACCATATGTACCTAGAAGTTGCATATCCCAGGTTTCAATATTTCAGATCCATATGTTGATTTAAATGGGTTTGTGTTAACATTTATATTCAACAAGTCCCAGCTAACCATCTAAATTTAGTACATCATTACAATTACACAATACACACACAAAGAGTTGATAAATACACACCCTCTGTATAGTACAGAATTAGAATGACACAAAAAGTTGATAAATACCCACCTTCTGCACTTCCTGCAGCTCAGTTATCCTCCCTTGGGCATCTTGTTTGTATGTATATAATAGAGCTCATAATTCACAATGACACACATATACAAAGAGCTGATAGAATTCTCATGCTGACGTATTACAATGGCATCAATATACAATGATGATAAATTTTTGTTTGTATGTATGTAGCAGAGCACATAATTCACAATGGCACACACATATATAAAGAATTGATAGAATTCTCGCCGTGATGTATTACAATGGAATCAATATACAAATATGATAAATAGCTAGTGCAATTATCCTCCCTTGGGCATCTTGTTTGTATGTATAACAAAGCACATAATTCAAAATGACAGACACATATACAAAGAGTTGATACATTACCCACCCTGAGCACTTTTTGCAGTGCAATTATCATCAGGCATCCTGTCTGTATATATAACAGAACATATAATTCACAATGACATACATATACAGAGTTGATACAATTCACACCCTCATGTGTTACAATGACAACGATAGTCAAAGAGTTGACTGAGAGCACCCACCGTCTGCACTTCTTGCAGTGTAATTATCCTCCCTTCAGCATCTTGTTTGTATATGCAGCAGAGCACATAATTCAATTTATTTTTTATGATGGTTAATACTTTTCATACATTCCTTTATAATCCTTTATATTTCACTGAAGATTTCTTCTTGGATTTATGTGGAATTCAAGTCCTAGGTAATATGAAATCAAGTAGAGCTGATGCCAAAAACTCTCTGTTGGAAAGATATCTCTAGACTGAACTTTTGTATAGAGATTCCATCCATCACAAGACTTCCACAAGTCCTCATTCACAAGGATTATGTTATAAACATTTTGTAATGATCTTCCACTTCTCTAAAAAAATCATTTTTTTTGTTGGGTACACCTTTATGGTATCAAAACTCCAAACCACTATGGGACAATAGCCAGGAGAAGGAAACCCCTTTTCCTTGGTGAAAGGAAGAGCCCTAAACTATAGATAAGGCAAGGACCTTTCTTCAGCAAGGTTTACTTAGCTGAGGTAATGGCCATTTTAGGGAGGGTCATCTAGCCAGCCAATAGCTACTTTTTAATTATTCAAAAGCTTCTTTGATTTTGAATTAGCTAAATTTATAATTTAAACCCAAACTTGTGTTTACCACAACATTTTTACGGAACTCTCTTTATATTAGACAAAAAATTTCATCAAATACAACATTTTCTTTCCTCTTGCTAAAGTTAAACATTTCACACCCCTTTTCTGTATGTTACTAAAGCCATTGTTGCTAACTATTTATAGTTGCCTTACTATGTATAACCAGGCAAGGCGTTTTCTTCTAGGAAGCTAACTGTGTGTTAATGGAGATTCTAGTTCTATACGTTCAAAAGTTTACATTGAAGAAGTGGTCAAAGAAATTAGTAACGGTGAATGAGGAGAGTGCCCAATCTGTCTTGAATGAGTTTACGATGCATTCATGGCTTGTTTTGTACATCATATGTGTCATCAATGCCTAGTAGCAAGTTGGTGTAGCTCTTTGGGTAGTGGTTGTATTTCTTGTGCTAATTCTAGTTAATTTTCTTTGTATGGCTAGATTAATTTGTTTGTAGATTATTGTTTATTATTAGCTTTTTGTGCAAGTCAAGCTACAAGGGTGTCACACTGAGCTAACTCCATTGAATTATTTTTTTATTAGGTTAAAAATAAGGGCTTGCATGACTATAAGAGCTTATACAATGATGTAATCTTGATGCAACTTGCTATTTTCTACGCTGAATTTGGCAGGTGCGTTATGGTTCAGTTATGGAGTTGGGATTGGTGTTATGTTCATGATTTCATCCGGAAAATGTGAAATTGACAAGTTAAATTTATTATTACATCAGACAATAGGCTTGGTTCAGGAATTAAAAAGACATCTTGATGAAAGAAAGGATTATCTGCAAGACAGTGAAATGCACAAGGGTTGTCATGCTGAAAATTACACATATCAACAAGAACATCCAGGAGCAGCTGCAAATTGGAAGTTAGAAAAAGAATATCCCAACTCTGTGGGCACCCCCTTTCAAGCTAATGAATTTTCTGTAAGTGTTATCACTGATGAACCTACACAACAGGTCACTGGAATGGTTGAGATTGAAGCAGAATTGCAAGCTGAGCTAGAATACATACAAATGGATTTTCTCCAATCAAATTCAAAGCATCAAAGGAGTACATCAGGTTCTAGTGAGGTGAGTTTTATGGTGATTCTATACTTTCGATTTATCATGATCCTTTTGGGTTTGATTAATTCAGTTGATGTCTAGTGTATTCTAGTTTCCACAGATTAAGTAGAATTTTTAATGTTGATTTTCCACTAAGAAAGCTAGGTGCCATTAAGGATATGTCTATTTCAGGGATTTTTAGGATTGTATACTAACTTGCAGGCTATTTTAAAAATCCATTTAGCATGTGAATGCCTCTAATGCTGCCTTTTTTCAATAGAAGCTGTAAAAAGCTTTATCTCTTCTAGCAGAGTGAAACAACACAACTTTTTTCTTCCAGCCCTACTTTCCTTGAGAATTTTGTTTTTTGTTTGCATCAATGAACACCTCCAAACTAAGGGGAAAATTATTTGTAAGTTTGCCCTCATTGCAATTTTCAATTAAAGTTGGGACTTGTTGAAACTTCAATGTATTTTCCCTTGTTTTATCCTTACCCCCTACACAATTTTGGATAGAGTTTGAACCACCTAAAGCATTTTCCTTTCTTTTATTTACATACCACCTGTTTTGGACGAGTTATTTGATAAAGAGCACAACTTATTGAAATTATTTTAATATTATGTGTCACAATATCAAACATTTGGTAATGACTTCTATAACATGATTCTTGTTCTAGATTATTTCCTTTGTTGTGATATAATTCTTCTTCTCATGAGGGTAAATTGAAGCATGCCAAACTCAATTAGATGTACTTTGATCACTAAAAAAATTAATCATAAAGACATGTTTTCATGAGGGTAAATTGTTTGTTCTCATGATGGTAAATTGAAGCATGCCAAACTAAGTTAGATGTACTTTGATTACTAAACAGATTAATCATAGATACATGTTTGCATTCAACAGTTTCATGACAAGAGGAATAAAGCTGTTCAGAAGCTACAGGATAATAGAGATTCACGCAAAGAACATATTTGTGATGTTTTGAAGCTTAGCAGTAGAGCCAACAACAGTTTTTCCTTTGGGAGATTTTGGAGAATGTTGGCTAATAGTTTAGGCCCTGCGATATCACAATTTTTGATTTTAGGCCTTGTTCATGAGAAGGCTACTGAACAGTAAAGCTGCATGTGGCCTGGCTTTATATAGCAGTAGACTATAGTTGTAAATTACCTACATTTATCAATTTGAAAAAAAAAACTGTGCAGGAAAATAACCTTCTTATGGGTCTAAAGAGAGAAACAGTGTCTACCTCCAAATATTGTGGTGTGTTTGGTGGGCTGCGCTATGTCAGAACTAAACACAACTAGAAAGGTGGCTTTATTATCATAATGGAGTGTTATTTATAGTAATCTCAAGACCAGGATCATATTACTCTGGTACAACATGGTGATTGGCGCCTGTTTTCTGGGTAACTAGAATAAATAATGTACATGATTAGTCCATTCAGCCACAAATATCACGTGTATTGTATGTCAAAAAATCTTCATTTGTATTTATATTGTAAAAATGTGAATTCTTTTGTACATATTTGGTGAGTCACCAAATTGAGCAATTGGGAAAAAAAAAATTGCGGCCATATAATATTTTTGTGTTTGAGCTTGTTAGAATCTCATATCACATTATGCCATTATGTGTTGAACATTTATTAAAAATCAATGCCTATTATACAATTTCAAAGACTGTCATAACTCCTCACATAATTCTTTAAAGAGTGCTAGCTCAATGGAAGAGCGCCTGCCATGCAGGAGGTTGGTGGTTCGATTCCACTGTACCCTAATATAAATGATTGAATGATATTGTAGATTTTTTTTAATTAAATAATTTTATATTGATTTATTTTAATGGTGAGATATTTTTCTGGATTCATTGTTTTATATTGTCTCCATAAAGACAATAGATAGGATTAAAGACATTGTCTCCATAAAGACAATATGTCTTTAATTCCAACTATTGTCTTTATAGAGACAAATTTTAAGACAATAATTTGAGACAATTTACTCAAAAATTGTCTTAAAACCCCCTTTTGTGTTGTAGTGCTACTATTGTCTCTAGAGAGACAAAATTGAAACTGTCTCTTGAGAGACAAAAATGCTTGTGTTATGTATTGTCTTTATAGAGACAATATTTTCAGACAATTTAATTTTAAGACAATTTAATTTGAGACACCCGCTTAAAGACAATATTTAAGACAATACACAAGTTTTCTTTTGTCTTAAGTTAAGACAATTTACCCAAAAATTGTCTTAAATATTGTCTTAAAACCCCCCTTTATGTAGTAGTGACAATAGGGAAGATTAAATCATAGGAGTCTTCCTAAGAAACAAGTAGCCGAGATTAAATCATAGTTGAGTTGAAAACATGAAACACATTGGCAAAAAACTTTGGATTATAGTTTCTAAAACATGAAACACATTGCAAATAGAGGCAACAAGTAGTTTCTAAAACATGAAACACATTGGCAAATGGACGCTGTAGCAGCAAGTAATAACCAAATTCTTACTGAGATTTACACTTTAGGGTAGTTGCATAGTAACTCTAAAACTTAGTAAATTTCTACACTTGTTGTTCCCAACCCTTTATTAAATTTCCATTTGACAATAATAATTGAATCTGTTGCGAAATAGATATTTGTATTCCTCTTGAGAACTCTGTTTTAGCCATGTCCTTGCCTACAAACAAAATACTTGGTTGATTTACAAGTATGATTGAGATTAATTTTGCAACAATTTTTTTTATTGTTTTGTAGAGAAAGTAATGCTTTGCCATATATATAGAAAATATCAACCCTCTCAATTAAAAAAAGAAGAAGATAGCTTTAGCGTTCGACATGGAAACAAAATTGAAACAAAAACTCACCAATTAGTAAACGGGTTGTACACTGTCACCTTTAAAAATATATATATGATTCTTAGTTGTTTTTTTATTGGTTTTATAGAGAAAGTAACGCTTTGCTTGACTCATCCCTCTGAACAACGAGCAATGAGTCAAGCATAATTGACTTCAACTTACATAGATTTGGACTGTATATCACACGATTCTCTTCTTTTTTTGGTAGAATCAATGATTATAAGAGTTCAGGATGTCATAACATTATTGTTAGGATAATGTTACCTTCTTGCTCTAATTTTCAGTTTGAGAGCTTCTTTGAGCTCCTTCATCAAACCACTGGATAGGCCCCTCAATTAAAGCCCAATACATCTAATTTGAGATCCTTCTTCAAACAACTGGATAGCCCACTCAATTAAAGCGCAATATATCCAGAGGATGCCTAAAACCAGATGCAGGGGATAACCCCGTACGTTGAAGGGATGTCCAGAACCTTCTCTGGTACAATCGACTTTGTTCTTTGCCTTCACCTCTGAACATTTTCTCGTACAATCGACTTTGTTCTTTGCCTTCACCTTCGTTCTGTCGACTTCGTTCTTTTCCTTCGTATTCGTTCCGTGCATTTTTGCTTCGATGCACTTCGTTGCACCTCTATTATCAATTATTCTATCATATTATCAATCTAGCAAACTGAAGCGGTGGATGGGTGAAGCTGTGGATGATAGGCAAGTTGAGAACATGCTGCGCCGGGAGCGGCGGAGAACATCTCGCACGGGGCTGCTGACGATGGGGAGAAGTGGCAGTGAGGCATATGCGAATAATCTGAACTTGAACTTTGGATAAAGCAACAAACTTGAAAAAGTTCTGGAAAATCTGAACTTGGGACTAAAGTAACTACATCTGAACTTCGCATAAAAGCAACTCTTGGTCTGCAATAAAATTCCAAACCTGTATAGCCAATAAAAATTTACTGAACTTTGGATAACGCAACTAAATTTATCCAACGTCCCAAACCTGTATAGCCGATCATGAAAATTTACTGAAATTTGGATAAAAGCAACTCTAGGTCTACAATAAGATTCCAAACATTTAGAGCGAATGAAAATTTATTAAATAATTTTAAATATAACGTTTATTTCAAAACATTGAGTAAACCATTTGATATAAATTGGTCAAAATATACCATACGCTGCACATGTATAATAACTCAAATTCATTAACATAAAATTGACACGAGAAGTTTATATATGGAGGAAAAATTTATTAAATAATTTCAAATAGAAGTTTATTTTCAAAACACTGAGTAAATCATTTAATAAAAGTCAAAAGAATTAATAGTGACTATATACCATACCGTGGACAGGTATAGTAACTCAAATGCACGCAAATGCATTGACGTGAAAATGACACGAGAAGTTTATATATATATTGAAATTTTATTAAATAATTTCAAATATAAGTTTTATTTTTATTTTCAAAACATCGAGTAAATCATTTGATAAAGGTCAAAATAATTAATAGGGGCTATATACCATACCCTGGACATGTATCATAACTCAAATTCATTGACATAAAAATGACAGGAGAAGTTCATATATATATATAACCAATAAACTATTTTATGGCACGAAAACTACCATTAAAAAAGAAATTTATATACTGCACTAGAGTAACCACAAAACCCTGAACCCATGGGCTCTTTATAGCATTGCTAAAATTTTAAATTATTGCTTCCTTGATACATAAAAGATCGATTTTTTTCGTCTTTCGCCTGGTTATGTAAAAATATTGTAGCTATATTATTTTAATAAATTTTTGAAATGTCCAAATGCAAACTGTATCATCCTCTGTTTCACATTCAATTTAAAAGTAATAAGCTGAAATTGAAAAACGATGGCTACCTATGGTGACACAAGTTTCACCCAGGACAATGAAGGAATGGTACCATATGTCATCGACGTACTGAAAAATAAAAACAAAAACATCATGTACACTATTTTGCAGAGGGAAATATTATGCTCCATTGTTATATCAAAAACGTTCTCTATTATTTGGAGAGCAAATATTACAACTATTTAGATTCCTTCAACGATAGCAAATGTTGAAATTTTGCTGAATTCCAAAACAATAAACAGTCCCTCTTTAACACAGAGAATAATTAAAAAAAATTCACTCACAAACAGAGTTTCTCAACTCAGAAAAAATTTCTATTTCATATAAAAAAACTGCTGTTACAATACTTCTAGCTTTCCACTGCTGGGAGATTACAAACTATGGTACTGCTTCACACACAGTGACCAAGATACTCTTCTCTGTCTCACACAGAAAAAAATACTCTGTTTCTAAAACACTCTCTGTCTTTTAAAACATACACTCTGCTGTGTATAAATGAAAACTCTGCTCTGTGTAAATCAACGCACTGCTGTGCATATTTCTCATAATAAAATTATGGCTCTTTTTCTGCATATTACAACACACAAAATATCTCAGTGTCATTAAGATGACCCAACCACTAAGTTCACCGCTTGGAAAATCTTTAATGGCTGCATTAACTCTGTCAGCACCGCTTCAATTCTCATTGATGGAAAATTGACTTGGTGGCACCGTAATATTTATCCCAGCACTGTTGTGCTTCACTTCTCTGTTTCCCGCACTGCTGTGTATTAAAAATCCTGTGTAATAACATTCTGCTGTCTTTTCCTTTTTTTTTCATTTACACTGCTGTGTAATAAAAATTACACTTCACGGCCTTTTAATATATGATGTGCATATATTAAAATAAAACATACAATATTTAAAACTTGTTAAAACCAACTATTTAAAAAATGTCGTGATTAAAATTTCAACCGGCGATCATAATATAACATATAACATATGTCATATGGCCGTATTACATGTGTGGCCCCCAGCATACGTCAGCATTCCGAGGGGGTTCAATCCTCTGGCCACAATACTTTCACGACCCCCGCGGACAGACTTGTGACCGAATAGTGTGGGCCCAGTTCCGATGGGGTAAGCTGCTCCAGCCGGCTGCATTGCCTGACCCCCTCGGACTGTCTTGCCGCCGCTGCATTTACCGTGCAGTGGAAATTATATTCCAACACTCCCCCTTAATTTCAACTGCTGGGTTTTCCTGCATACCCAAACATTTCCTGAAATATTCAAAGCTTTTCTGCTGTAGTGGCTTTGTGAGGATATCTGCAAATTGATCCTCCGTTCTGCAATGCTGCAAAACAATCTCGCCATTGCTAACCAATTCCCATATGAAATGAAACTTGGTGTCAATGTGTTTTGTCCTTTTATGAAAAACAGAATTTTTAGACAATGCAATAACTGAGCTATTGTCACAAAAAATCACTGTCCCTTTTACTCCTCGTTTGACATGTTTTCAACATTTTCCTCTCGTGATCCAAATCGCTTATACGCTCGCGTAGCCGCCACATATTCTCGCTTCGTCAGACAACGCTTTGCCAACAAAGTTGTTTCTTAGAAGCCTGCGAAATGGCCTCGAAAGTTTATGAAAACCATAACCTAAGTGTGCTTCCCGTATCATCTAGCACTTCCACCTCAATCACCTGCCGCTGTATCCACAACTGAATCAAGTGGTATAAAAAGGTCAAACCTTTAGTACCTTTAACATACCTCAAAATTCTTTTTGCCGTTTGCCAATGTGCATCCTTTGGCTTTTCCATGAACCTGGAAATCAAACTAACAGCATGCATTATATCTGGCCTAGTTGCAGTCAAATACATAAGGCTGCCAACTATGCTCTTGTACAAACTAGGATCAAAATCCTTGCTGCTGTCCTCTCTACTGAGCTTTAATCCCATCACCGTGGGAGTGATAGCTGCTTTGCTTTCCTGCATGTTAAATCTTTCAAGAACTTCATTAACATACTTTGCCTGTGAGATGAAAATCCCACTTTCATCTTGTTCTACTTCTATTCCCAAGAAGTATCTCAGCAAACCCATATCAGTCATTTCAAATTCCTCTTTCATGACTGTTTTAAAATGTTCAATAAGGCAATCATCATTACCTATAAAGATAACATCATCAACATACAAGACTACAATCAAAATTTTACCATCTTGTTCCTTGATGTAGAGGGTGGGTTCTCCCTCACACTTTTCAAAACCATTTTCCAGTAGATATGAATCTATCCTACTGTACCACGCTCTTGGCGCTTGCTTCAGCCCATAAAGAGCTTTCTTCAACTTGCATACTTTGTGCTCTTGGCCTTTCTTTTCATAACTGAGAGGTTGTTCAATGTAAACCTCTTCCATTAACACTCCATTTAGGAATGCTGACTTCACGTCCATTTGGTAAACTTTCCACTTGTTTTGTGCTGCTATGGACAACACTGCTCTCACGGTTTCCATTCTTGCAACCGGTGCGAAAGTCTCCTCATAATCAATTCCATGCTTCTGTTTATAGCCTTTGACGACAAGCCTTGCCTTGTGTCTCTCTATCTTGCCTTCAGCATTACTCTTGGTCTTGTAGACCCATTTAACTCCAATAACATCTTTACCTTTTGGGAGTTCAACCAAATCCCAAGTTTTGTTCCTCTCTATGGCATTTATTTCTTCATCCATAGCTTCTATCCATTTCTCATCCTTGATGGCTTCTTCGAAATGAACAGGATCATCAACATGACAATATAAAGCAAACAAAGAATTGATACCTTCATTAGCTATATCTTGTTCATAAATATCTTTCAAACTTCTGAATTTCTTACCTCTTTCAATAGGTGTACAAGTGCTTGAAGAAGCACTTGAATTTCCTCCTTGTGGTGTGCTTGGAGAAGCACTTTCATTTCTCCTCAAGGGTGTACTTTGCGGTGTTGATGCTGCTGTTTGGGGATGTATTTCAGCCACCTCATCATCATTCTCATCATGAGATAAACAGTGTTTAACATTCACCGTTTTCTCTATGCTTCCATCCCAAGCTTCCTCTTCAATGAACTGAACGTCCCTGCTCACAAGAAACTTCTTGCTGGATGGGTTATATAACCTGTATGCCTTGGATTCCTCACTGTATCCAATGAAAATACATTTCTCTCCCTTGCTGTCCAACTTCTTCCTTAGCTGATCCGGAATGTGTGCATAAGCCACACATCCGAAAACCTTCATATGTGTGACACTTTGCTTTGCGCCACTCCATGCCTCTTCCGACACTTTGTTCATAACTGCCTTTGTAGGACACCTGTTCAAGATATACGCTGCACAATGTACAGCTTCAGCCCAATAATCATTCGGCAAATGCTTTGCCTTAAGCATACTCCTCGCCATGTCCATTATGGTTCGGTTCTTCCTTTCGGCTACTCCATTTTGCTGCGGTGTATATCTAGTTGTAAACTGTTTATGAATACCATTTTCTCTACAAAACCGTAGAAAATATTTAGATATATACTCACCTCCTCTGTCAGTCCTAAGAACTTTGATATGCATCCCACTTTGATTCTCAACAAGTGCTTTGAAATTGCGGAATTTTTCAAACACTTCACTTTTCTTTTTCAAAAAGTAAACCCAAGTTTTTCTTGTAAAATCATCTATAAATGTTAGTACATAGTGGCTGCTAGCAAGTGATGGAGTTTGCATCGGTCCAAACACATCTGAGTGGACAATCTTTAAGGGTGCTTTTGCCCTTATGCTTTTCCCGAAAGGAAAACTTTCTCTGTGTTGTTTCCCAAGTATACAACCTTCACAAAGGTTGTCCGGTTTCTCTATCAATGGTAAACCACTTACCATTCCTTTTCTGTTCAACAAATTAAGACCTCCAAAGTTGAGATGACCGAATCTCAAGTGCCATAACCAATTATCATCTTTTGGTTCGCTTTGGAATGTCTCCTGTGCAACTGCTGCTTTCTCTTCACCATTCTTCAAGTCTGCTCTCATCCTGAGAGGGAACATCCTGTTCCTTGTCATCTTCACTTCAGCAATACATAGTTTGTTGGGTGGTTTATCCATGATGGTACAAACATCATTATCAAAGAAAACATTATACCCCTTATGGACAAGTTGTCCAACACTTAAGAGGTTACACTTCATTCCTGGAACATAATAAACATCTGCTATGGTTTTCTTTGCTCCTAATCTTGTTAGAACATTTACATCTCCTTTTCCCATAACAGAAACTTTGCTATCAGTTCCTAGTGTGACTTGTGACTGCACACTTTCATCTAACATAGAAAACATTGCTAAGTTTCCTGTCATATGGTTACTACAACCGGAGTCTAGAAACCATAAGTCTTCACTCTTTTCTTCAGCCATATTACAAGCTAAAAACAAATTACTTTGGCTGCTATTTTCTTTTGTGAAATTTGCACTAGTTTCACTTCTTATATCATTCTGCTTCTTCTTTCTACATTCATTTGCATAATGACCATATTTCTTACAATTATAACATTGGACATTGGACTTGTCATACCTTTTTCCTTGTGCATTCTGCTGACCATTCTGTTGGCTGCTGCCTTGGCCTTGATGCTGATTTGGATTGCTGCCCCTTCCTTGAGCATTTGCTGGACTGTTCCTTCCACCTTTGTTCTGGCTTCTGCCTCTTCCTCTTCCTTTGCCTTGCCCTCTTCCTCTTCCGAAAGACATCTGGGTCTTAAAGGCATGTTCAAGAGATGAGTTTTCACTCCTACCCAATCTCTGTTCATGGGTAATCAGTGATGCATGTAATTCATCCACTGAAAACTTTGTGAGATCCCTTGTCTCTTCTATGGTGGTGACAATCACATCGAATCTTGAGGGTAAACTTCTCAAGAGTTTCTCAACAATCCTCTTGTCTTCAAGAGTCTCTCCATGAGATCTGATTTGTGTGACCATTCCAATCACATGAGTGAAGAATGAGTCAATGTTATCTGACTCTTTCATACAGAGAGTCTCAAAATCTCTCCTCAGCAACTGAAGTTTTGTTGTCTTCACTCTTTCCATACCCTGATAGGCTATCTTGAGAGTTTCCCATGCTTCACTGGATTTCTTAGCTGCTGCTATCCTTGGAAACACACTCTCATGCACTGCTTGATACAAGAAGAAAAGAGCCTTGGCATCTTTCTTCTTATTGTTCTTCAACTGTTCTCTTCCTGCTTGATTTAACATAAAAAACTCTTCTTCATCTTTTGGCTCTTCAAAGCCATCCTCAACTAATTCCCATAATTCTTGTGAGGTAAATAAAGCCTTCATGGTTATTGACCAGTAATCATAATTCTTTCCATTGAATTGTGGGAGATGGACATTTCCCAAACTCATACCTGTGCTAGAACCAGCCATTCTGCACTTCTAACTATGATTTAAAAACACTTGACTGTGTATTAAAATAGCTCACTGTACTGCAACAGTAACACAAAACTATATAGAGAATTACCTTTGAATTCTTCTTGTCTGAACCTTCACACTGCTGGAGAGGCTTCTGCAAAAACGAACTCCTTTCCTTCAGCTTATTTGACCTTCAAATAGCCTGGATTGGCTCCGATACCATGTTGAAATTTTGCTGAATTCCAAAACAATAAACAGTCCCTCTTTAACACAGAGAATAATTAAAAAAAATTCACTCACAAACAGAGTTTCTCAACTCAGAAAAAATTTCTATTTCATATAAAAAAACTGCTGTTACAATACTTCTAGCTTTCCACTGCTGGGAGATTACAAACTATGGTACTGCTTCACACACAGTGACCAAGATACTCTTCTCTGTCTCACACAGAAAAAAATACTCTGTTTCTAAAACACTCTCTGTCTTTTAAAACATACACTCTGCTGTGTATAAATGAAAACTCTGCTCTGTGTAAATCAACGCACTGCTGTGCATATTTCTCATAATAAAATTATGGCTCTTTTTCTGCATATTACAACACACAAAATATCTCAGTGTCATTAAGATGACCCAACCACTAAGTTCACCGCTTGGAAAATCTTTAATGGCTGCATTAACTCTGTCAGCACCGCTTCAATTCTCATTGATGGAAAATTGACTTGGTGGCACCGTAATATTTATCCCAGCACTGCTGTGCTTCACTTCTCTGTTTCCCGCACTGCTGTGTATTAAAAATCCTGTGTAATAACATTCTGCTGTCTTTTCCTTTTTTTTTTCATTTACACTGCTGTGTAATAAAAATTACACTTCACGGCCTTTTAATATATGATGTGCATATATTAAAATAAAACATACAATATTTAAAACTTGTTAAAACCAACTATTTAAAAAATGCCGTGATTAAAATTTCAACCGGCAATCATAATATAACATATAACATATGTCATATGGCCGTATTACATGTGTGGCCCCCAGCATACGTCAGCATTCCGAGGGAGTTCAATCCTCTGGCCACAATACTTTCACGACCCCCGCGGACAGACTTGTTCCGAGGGGGTTCAATCCTCTGGCCACAATACTTTCACGACCCCCGCGGACAGACTTGTGACCAAATAGTGTGGGCCCAGTTCCGATGGGGTAAGCTGCTCCAGCCGGCTGCATTGCCTGACCCCTCGGACTGTCTTGCCGCTGCTGCATTTACCGTGCAGTGGAAATTATATTCCAACAGCAAAGTCCTTCCTAGGAAAGATACCTAATTTGGATGACTAACCTGTGCTTTCAGGGAGCATACTAACCTTCTTGCTATGCTGGCACGCCCTAAATCTATAATGTTGAGTAGTACAACGAAATAGAAAATGAGGATGATGCGTATACCCTCCTTGCAAAACATTTCTCAAGATATCTTGCTGCTCCATTTCCCTGCAATTCCATCTCTTGTGATTTGCAATTTAATATCTGTAATGGCACAATCCAACTAACTTCACGGGTTTGCAACACTAGCCCAATGGCGGGAACAGAAGGAAAGGAAACGCTTGTCCTCAATGAACAACTGAAGGTTTCTGCTCCGAAGCATGCAATCCACTGCTTGCAACTGAAAATCAAAAGCGTATCCTAATTTAATCATCTCACATAGTCCTCCAACCAGATCTGGAAATTCTGCTAACAAACCCTGTGAGATTACCTCAGCAAAATCAGTGACAAACAACATTTTTGCCTTCTGATCGTCCCGATCAGGTGTCTGTAGCAGGAGCCGCTTAGGGTTTTTCTCCCATCTTACCATGGTTTCCGTTTTTATTTTAATAGTCTGTATCACTAATAGAGAGTATTCCATCCTGAGTGGCTCTACCACTCTACAGACAGGGCAATTTAGGAGAGTCTTGACAAGCTGATGTCTCTTAAGCGCTGGAATTTTGAAGGAAGGCTTTGCAAGATATGCAATAAGTATTTTGTACAATCCCATGCCCAATATCCCCTCCCCTGGCTGAAGCTCCTGTAAAGACATCATCTGTGGCATAGAAATTTCAGTTTTTTTCACAGCTCGAGATATGTTCCGAACCCCCAGATCGTTATAAATTGAGAACAAAAAGTCCAAAGGAATTTGAGTTTCAGAAGGGTCCGGGTGCCAGGAAAAAATTACCATTGATGAGCCTCCTTGGAATAAATCCTTCAGCTGCAAGTCATCCGGGACAAATGCTTGGTCTGGGCTACTAACACGAATTTTTCCATCACTTGTAGTAACTGGAACTTTACAACTGCTTCCAAGTTTTTGTTTTATAAGAAACATAGAACTCGACCAGTTTTGTACAATATGTTTCCAAACCAAACAACATTGTGATTCAATTATTTCATGATTGTTATTTCCTGTCAGATCCTGCCACAGCAAGCAGTAGTCTTCAATTCCCGGATGGCTGGGTACACCAAGAGATTTTTTAAATAAGTTGAGCAAACCTTCATCATACCAGCCTTCCAGGACCTTTAACCTCGATTTGAAAAGCCCATCCACGTCATGAAGTACACAGGATTTTGCCGACACCCAATTTAGCTCATCTGGAATCCAAATTGGTAACACGTGAGTTGCACGAGGCTTCCAGTTTGAAGCCTGGAGATATTTGTACAACCTGGTTATGGCTTTGAAATCATTTTGCATTTGAATATGGTGATCAACAATAACATCGCATCCTTGTCCAAACTTGGTGGCAACCCCTACCAGTTCAAGCACATTTTTGTATCCATAAATGGCATTTCCATAAAACGCCTCGTCAATACAAGGAACGTCGGTCTCTTCTAATTGGTTTGCATAGCTCGCATTATCATCAAACCAAAAACATTTAGCTGGAGATTCAAAACCCCTGGTTGTTTTTAGCCATTTCCCTACTGATACACTTTGCTTAAAAGATTGAAGTTGCGACCAGTTGGTGGACGGCTGACACTGCTGGTACCTTATCCACTCAAGCAGAAGAAATGCATTCTCCTTAGCCAAGGGACCAAAATCAAAATTGCCATGTGGAGGCATTAGCTGTGGAATATCTAATGCACCAAGCTGCTTTTCAATGAATGCAACCAAATCTTTACCTGCACCTGGCAGACCCCGTGCACAAGGAGGTACTGCAAGATAATCTTCAGAAAGTGCAACAAAACTTTGCCTAGACCACGAATAATTCCACTGATTATTTTCCGTTAACTTGGCCCAATTACTTATTGATCCAGGCCGGAGGAGGATATTATTTACAAATCTACGCTGTCTGATTAAACCAAACTCATCCACGACAGGAATGGTCGAGCAAAGATCGATCAAATCTGGCTTATCGATGTACTCATTTATATATGAAAAATGGAAAAAATGTGAAGCATTGATAACAAGCTTACTATTTGTTGAAGATTCTACAACCTTCTGGAGCTGCTTGGCGAAGCTTCTGACAGAAAGTTGTGTAATCTTAGCATACTGTTCCAGCCACTCACGCAGTTTCTCACCTTTGTTACTATCCAAATCCATAATGGCTTTGTGAGTAGATTCGGGCATGAAATAGTGTTGGGCCGCATTTTGAAGCTCTGCAGACCATTCTGTGAGCCACGCTATGTGTGACGGCTGTGAAGAAAAATATATTCTAATGCCGGCTTCCTCCTTTGGTACACATGCAAAAGCTCTGTTGCTGGCAGAATTATTTAAAACGGCTGTATCAGCAGAAATATTTACAAGTTTCAAGAACGGAGTATTTCGCAGGTGCCTTGAAAGTCCATGATTCCAGTTTTCAGATATAAAGCAAAGAAGTTCCACATATAAATTTTCAGGCAGCCCTTCCAGCCAACCAGATGACTGAATGCAACCAGCATACCAATCAGATGACACATTTACCACGTTCAAGAACTCCAAGATCTTAACGAACTCCGGTGCATCAAGGCATGCATGGACTACTTTGACATCACCAGCCAAGAAAGCATCCAGGTCGCTTTCCCGACCTTCCTGTCTCGCTCTGCCCAAAAAGCTCCTAAAACTTGGCAGTATTCTCCGAGTCTCGGTTGGCCGACCGAAATCTTTATTTACAAAGGTGGAGTCGCATAAAATTATTTCCTTCGTTTTTAACTGGCCCTGAATGCCATATCTCACTGGTGCCAGCTGCTGGTGCCAGCTGCTGGTAATAAGGAACATCAACGGGGTTATAACTAGCACAACCACATTAGTTTTGTGGTTGATATAAGTCGATAGGCGTATATAAAATAGATGTACAATCACATTTACCAATGTAATTGATATACGCTGATAGACCTATATCCACTACCCATCACATTAATTTATATATCAATAAATAAATATTATATATAATAAATTTATTATATTAACTTGAAATATATATAATATATATTAATATAAAAATAATATTAATAGTATATAATAATTTAATATATTATGGTTATATTATTAATAATCCAAAAGAACTAATAATATATTAATAATATATATTATTTCATAGTTGGTTATATTATTAATAATATTATAAAATTACTAATAATCAATATTAGTAATATTATAATATTTATTTATAATGATTATTAGTAATATTATAATATTATTAATATTACTAAATAAATATTATAATATTATAAATATATATTATTAATAATATTATAATATTACAAATAATCATTATTAATAAATATTTGAATATTTATTTATAATGAATATTAGTAATATTATAATATTATTAATATATTAATAATATTTACTATATAATACTATAAATTAACTTGAAATATATATAATATTTATTAATATAAAAATAATAAAAATAATATTTAATATTTTAATATTTATTTATATATTAATATCATAGATGGTTATATTATTAATAAACCAAAAGAACTAATAATATTATAATAATATATATTATATATTAATAATATTATAATAATATTATAATATTACTAATAATCATTATTAATAAATATTTGAATATTTATTTATAATATATATTAATATATTAATAATATTAAACTGAAGAGAGTAATAAACCATATGAAACAATATTTAAAAACAAAAAACCTAAGAGATTAATAAACCCTAACAATTAATATTTTAAAGTGAACATATTGATAAACTCAAGGGATAATTAATAATACAAACCCAATGTCATCATAAACCAAAGGTTTAAATATTATAAATCATTGGAATTGGTGAACCAAAGGGATAAATATTATAAACATAAGGGAATCAGCGAACCCAAGGGATAAATATCATAAACCTAACGGATGAATATTATAAACAATAAAGATTAATAAACGCTAAGATTTAATATTTTAAACTGAAAAATCTAAGAAATTAACAAACCCTGAGAAATAGTATTTTAAACTCAAGAGAGTAATAAACCGAATGTGTGATTAACATTATAAACCCAAGAGTTTAATACTATAAACCAAATCAATTGGTGAACCCAAGGGAAAACCATTACCCAAAAAATTATAAACCAAATGACTTGGTGAACCTAAGGGAATTGATTTAAACATTGAGACAATTGTTGTCACAATGCGACGTTGGACCAACTGTGACCAAGGTTGGCCATGGGTGACTTTCCTATTGAGACAATCTTTGTCAGAATGTGACATTTGATCATGGATGACATTGATCGAGTATTCATATTATAAACCAAAAGAATTAATAAACCCAAGGGTTTAATATTATAAACCAAAGGAATTGGTGAACCCAAGGGACAACCATCACCCAACAAATTATAAACCAAAAGAAATTGGTGAACCCAAGGGAATTGATTTAGACATTGAGAGAATTTTTGTCACAATGCGACGTTGGACCAACTATGAGTAGAGTTGGCCATGGGAGATTTTCATATTGAGACAATATTTTTCAGAATGTCACATTTGATCATGGATGACATTGATCAATTATTCATATTATAAACCAAAAGAATTAATAAACCCAAGGGTTTAATATTATAAACCAAAGGAATTGGTGAACCCAAGGGACAACCATTACCCAACAAATTATAAACCAAAAGGAATTGGTGAACCCAAGGGAATTGATTTAAACATTGAGACAATGGTTGTCCCAATGCGACGTTGGACCAACTATGACCATAGTTGGCCATGGGTGATTTCCATATTGAGACAATGTTTCTCATAATGTGTCATTTGATCATGGATGACATTGATCAATTATTCATATTATAAACTAAAAAAACTAATAAACCCAAGGGTTTAATATTATAAACCAAAGCAAGTGGTGAACCCAAGGGAAAATCATTACCCAAAAAATTATAAACCAAAGGAATTGGTGAACCCAATGGAATTTATTTCAACATTGAGACAATTGTTGTCGCAATGCGACGTTGGACCAAGTATGACCATGGTTGGCCATCGGTGATTTTCATATTGATACAATGTTTGTCAGAATGCGACATTTGATCATGGATGACATTGATCGATTATTCATATTATAAACCAAAAAAACTAATAAACCCAAGGGTTTAATATTATAAACCAAAGGAATTGGTGAACCCAAGGGACAACCATTACCCCAAAAATTATAAACCAAAGTAATTGGCAAACCCAAGGGAATTGATTTAAACATTGAGACAATTGTTGTCACAATCCGACATTGGACCAACTATGACTAAGGTTGGCCATGGGTGATTTTCATATTGAGACAATATTTGTCAGAATGTCACATTTGATCATGGATGACATTGATCGATTATTCATATTATAAACCAAAAGAACTAATAAACCCAAGGGTTTAATATTATAAACCAAAGGAATTGGTGAACCCAAGGGACAACCATTACCCAAAAAATTATAAATCAAAGGAGTTGGTGAACCCAAGGGAATTGATTTAAACATTGACACAATTGTTGTCACAATGCGACGTTGGAGCAACTATGACCAAGGTTGGCCATGGGTGATTTTCATATTGAGACAATCTTTGTAAGAATGTGACATTTGATCATGAATGACATTGATTGATTATTCATATTATAAACCAAAAGAACTAATAAACCCAAGGGTTTAATATTAAAAACCAAAGGAATTGGTGAACCCAAGGGACAACCATCACCCAACAAATTATAAACCCAAAGAAATTGGTGAACCCACGGGAATTGATTTAAACATTGAGAGAATTGTTGTCACAATGCGACGTTGGACCAACTATGAGCAGGGTTGGCCATGGGAGATTTTCATATTGAGACAATATTTGTCAGAATGTCACATTTAATCATGGATGACATTGATTGATTATTCATATTATAAACCAAAAGAACTAATAAACCCAAGGGTTTAATATTATAAACCAAAGGAATTGGTGAACCCAAGGGACAACCATTACCCAACAAATTATAAACCAAAAGGAATTGGTGAACCCAAGGGAATTGATTTAAACATTGAGACAATTGTTTTCACAATGTGACGTTGGAACAAGTATGACCATGGTTGGCCATGGGTGATTTTCATATTGAGACAATGTTTCTCATAATGTGTCATTTTAACATGGATGACATTGATTGATTATTCATATTATAAGCCAAAAAACTAATAAACCCAAGAGTTTAATTTTATAAACCAAAGCAAGTGGTGAACCCAAGAGAAAATCATTAACCAAAAAATTATAAACCAAATGAATTGGTGAACCCAAGGGAATTGAATTAAACATTGAGACAATTGTTGTTGCAATGCGACGTTGGGCCACGTATGACCATGGTTGGCCATGGGAGATTTTCATATTGATACAATGTTTGTCAGAATGTGACATTTGATCATGGATGACATTGATTGATTATTCATATTATAAACCAAAAGAACTAATAAACCCAAGGGTTTAATATTATAAACCAAAGGAATTGGTGAACCCAAGGGACAACCATCACCCAACAAATTACAAACCAAAAGAAATTGGTGAACCCAAGGGAATTGATTTAAACATTGAGAGAATTGTTGTCACAATGCGACGTTGGACCAAATATGAGCAGGGTTGGCCATGGGAGATTTTCATATTGAGACAATATTTGTTAGAATGTCACATTTGATCATGGATGACATTGATCAATTATTCATATTATAAACCAAAATAACTAATAAACCCAAGGGTTTAATATTATAAACCAAAGGAATTGGTGAACCCAAGGGACAACCATTACCCAACAAATTATAAACCAAAAGGAATTGGTGAACCCAAGGGAATTGATTTAAACATTGAGAGAATTTTTGTCACAATCCGACGTTGGACCAACTATGAGCAGGGTTGGCCGTGGGAGATTTTCATATTGAGACAATATTTGTCAGAATGTCACATTTGATCATGGATGACATTGATCAATTATTCATATTATAAACCAAAGGAATTGGTGAACCCAAGGGACAACCATTACCCAACAAATTATAAACCAAAAGGAATTGGTGAACACAAGGGAATTGATTTAAACATTGAGACAATTGTTGTCACAATGCGACGTTGGACCAACTATGACCATAGTTGGCCATGGGTGATTTTCATATTGAGACAGTGTTTCTCATAATGTGTCATTTGATCATGGATGACATTGATCGATTATTCATATTATAATCCAAAAAAACTAATAAACCCAAGGGTTTAATATTATAAACCAAAGGAATTGGTGAACCCAAGGGACAACCATTACCCAACAAATTATAAACCAAAAGGAATTGGTGAACCCAAGGAAATTGATTTAAACATTGAGACAATTGTTGTCACAATGCGACGTTGGACCAAGGATGACCATGGTTGGCCATGTGTGATTTTCATATTGATACAATGTTTGTCAGAACGTGACATTTGATCATGGATGACATTGATTGATTATTCATATTATAGACCAAAAGAACTAATAAACCCAAGGGTTTAATATTATAAACCAAAGGAATTGGTGAACCCAAGGGACAACCATCACCCAACAAATTATAAACCAAAAGAAATTGGTGAACCCAAGGGAATTGATTTAAACATTGAAAGAATTGTTGTCACAATGCGACGTTGGGCCAAGTATGACCATGGTTGGCCATGGGTGATTTTCATATTGATACAATGTTTGTCAGAATGTGACATTTGATCATGGATGACATTGATCGATTATTCATATTATAAACCAAAAAAACTAATAAACCCAAGGGTTTATTATTATAAACCAAAGGAATTGGTGAACCCAAGGGACAACCATTACCCAACAAATTATAAACCAAAAGGAATTGGTGAACCCAAGGGAATTGATTTAAACATTGAGAAAATTGTTGTCACAATGCGATGTTGGATCAAGTATGACCATGGTTGGCCATGGGTGATTTTCATATTGATACAATGTTTGTCAGAACGTGACATTTGATCATGGATGACATTGATCGATTATTCATATTATAAACCAAAAGAACTAATAAACCCAAGGTTTTAATATTATAAACCAAAGGAATTGGTGAACCCAAGGGACAACCTTCACCCAACAAATTATAAACCAAAAGAAATTGGATAACCCAAGGGAATTGATTTAAACATTGAGAGAATTTTTGTCACAATGCGACGTTGGACCAACTATGAGTAGGGTTGGCCATGGGAGATTTTCATATTGAGACAATATTTGTCAGAATGTCACATTTGATCATGGATGACATTGATCAATTGTTCATATTATAAACCAAAAGAACTAATAAACCCAAGGGTTTAATATTATAAACCAATGGAATTGGTGAACCGAAGGGACAACCATTACCCAACAAATTATAAACCAGAAGGAATTGGTGAACCCAAGGGAATTGATTTAAACATTGAGACAATTGTTGTCACAATGCGACGTTGCATATGAACACATTGATTGAGAATATATATAGAAGTATAATTCATGAAAATGTTCCTCTCCTTTGCCGCAAGTTCAAGTATTCAGTCTTGTACAATTTTAGATTAAATTATGTAAGGGAGCAAAAGCAATAAACAGGACTAGATGATGTTTTAGAGATATGTTACATTTGTGGTTTTCTTTTATTTTTGGTTGGTACATGTATAGAAAATAAAAACTATTTAACATGAATAACTGATAACACATTTTAAAAAAGTGGTTTCTATAAAGAGGGTAAGTGGGAGATCTGAGTTGCAATATAGTCTAAAGAAATTAGTTTCTGGCTTTTTTTAGCCTGATTTTCTGCTCAATTTTTTTCTAATTCCATTAAAAATTTGTAAAATTGTAGTTTTGAATTGTTGAGTTTGTAAAATTGTCTTTCCTAGAAGTTCAAATTCAGAATGAGATATTCAAGAACATACTTTTCCAACTTAAACTCATTTTTTCAATCAAAATTATCATTGAAATGATGAAATATTCTCATCAAAATTCTATATAATCCTCAAATATGACCACTTACTATATAAATTACAAATACAAATATTCAATAAATATAAATAAATGTACATTAACTCATATTTATTATATATTCAAAATTTATAATTAAAATATAAATACTCATACAAAATAATAATTTTAATTTAACCTTACTTTATATCACTGAAAATTATATTCAAAATAAAGGCATAATTAAAAAAAATTATCATTTCATTATTTAATTAGTGTAGATTTACTATTAAATTTTAATAATTATTAAAATATATATACCTAATGGAAAAATAATATATAATATAATAAATTTTTTAATTGTAAATTTGAACGAAAACAAATTATTGACCAAACAACTAGAATTAAAATTCTGTATTATATTGCTAAATAAAAATAATATATTGACTTATTTCATTAATTCTGTGGACAAATATTTTTAATGGATATTATAGTGTGGGCAACCAATGACATCTTGTAGAATCCTATTGACATATAATTTAAGAAAAACCATTCACTCTCTAAAGACTCTTATTGTCATAAGGAGTATAATCTATTAAAATGATGACTCCATGTGAAAACCTTTTATATTCACTTATTAATACAATTTTTTTAATTTTTAATAATATATTGGAATAAACACTATTTATAATTATGCTATGGTATATTGGGAAAGGCTATTAGTATACATGCTTTCATTGACACCAAGAAAAGTCATGGTATGACTAAGCAAAGATTATTTCCAAATAGCTTTATTATTATGAGATCCTTAATTGAAATTTTCTTTCATTAAGTTAAAGAAGATAATTTTTTATAAATTTCACTTATTTTCAAATATCTTTATTAAATATATTTTCACTTC
The DNA here is from genome assembly GCA_034641835.2 of Pinus albicaulis. Lineage (NCBI taxonomy): Eukaryota > Viridiplantae > Streptophyta > Pinopsida > Pinales > Pinaceae > Pinus > Pinus albicaulis. Next base: position 1,112,994,607 of record CM076578.1, on the reverse strand, counting down.
ACTTGTAGACCTCTCATAGCCAGCACTCACCAAAAAAAATAAATCATAAAAGATCTGCCCATCCAAAACAAGAAAAAGAAAAACACACACCCAAAACTAAATCATCATATTCCATGAGTAAAGTAACATCTAAATACAAAAGAACAATGCACCACATCAATAGAAAAATAACACTATAAAAAAAATAAAAAGAATATAAAAAGAGTTTATATTTCAAAACATTGAGACTCAAATAAAAAAATCTATTCTAAAACTTTGGGAAGTCTAGCAAATTCACATTAGTTCCAGTTGCTCCAAACTCAAAACAATGGTGGAAAGGGCACAAAAAGAAAAGAAAGTAAAAACAGTCAAACAACTAATTAACTTTTAATGTATATATGTATTATTTTTCTCAGTTTTTCACTTAGGTTATAAACGCCGGCCCCTATGAATAAAAAGATGCTTAAGTCACTTCTTGTAACCATACGGATTGCAGTGGATTCTACAAAAGCACACATTGAATTTTATATATGCCAAAATAATAATCTAAATGATAATAGATGAATAAAAAAATATTAACTTAAAAAAGACCGAGATAAACCATAAACATGAAACTAACACTTTGAAAAATAAAATAAAAGACAAACTTATATAAAAATGCACTCAAAACACAAATAAGCAAATTAAAAAAACAAAACATGATGTACTTACAAATCAAAACTTAGAATAAAGCTAACACTTTAAAACATAACTAAGCAAATTAAAACGTGCACCGTCTGCCTGCTGCCTTGTTGCACACCTTTGCGGGGTCGACGGGCAATGCGACGGCTCTGACTAGGGCTTTCGATTGTTCTCGAATTCGGGTGCCCTATCTCGCATCATCGCCACGTGCTCCAGACCTTTGTGCCAAAATCCGCATTCAATCCACGGGCAAAACAATCCCTCACCCGAAACCGGGCGTCACTGCAGCCTCTCAACTCGGGTACTAGATATTATAGCGATAGTAGCGAGGAGGCGGCTTGGAGCCCAGCCCCACGATACCGACCACATACATTCTGCTTGGCGGGTCTCCCGCTAACTCACAGACATTCCGTCTCCGCGTTCCACAACGTGCTCTTCGATATACCGACCAAGGAACTTGCTCTCGTCAAGAAACTCTTTCAGTGCTTTGCATGTCCTCCAGATCTGTGGATATTGCTGCACAGGCACTCTTAGAAATATTTTCTCCAATATATCGGGCATGATGTTGATTAAAACACAACGATCTGAAGACGATGGATTGCTAATCGCAGATTTTGCAGACTTTGCAGTACTGGAAGTCGACTCGTCATAGTCTTCCATAGCATATCCTTGCAACACTTTTCAGGGATGGCCTGCGTTAATGACGAGTCTTTTCCCTGACCTGTGCTAAACGCTCGACAGATGAGTTGGACGCATGCATAAAGAACATCAACCGATCGAATCCTTTAGTGGTTTCCACGTTTATAGGTGGCGGGCGGACGTTTAATTGAGAATTTGAACAATCAAACAGGTGGCATTTTAGTTTGAACCATCACTGGTTAATCTTGATAGGTGGCGGTCAACAAATGGCACAGTAAATTTTTAATCACGTTTTGTAAAAAATTAATATAAGTATGGTTTAAACACGTGATTTAGATATGCAAGGAAGTTACTTTTTTGAATTTCATCTATTGATTTAGTGGCGACGACCAGAATATACCGGCATCTTTCAATCTAGACCATCAGATCAAAAAGATTAATTAGCCTAATCACAAAACATGCTCCTTCCGATAGGGGGATACGCTTATCGGCGTAACTAGCACAACCACATTAGTAAAAACTAATGTGATTGATATACGCCGATAGACGTATATAAAATAGATGTACAACCACATTTACCAATGTGGTTGATATACGCCGCTAGGCCTATATCCACTACCCATCACATTAATTTATATATCAATAAATAAATATTATATATAATAAATTTATTATATTGACTTGAAATATATATATTATATATTAATAAGAATATTAATATATTAAATATATTAATTATGATTAAAATCACAAAAATATTTTATATATATTAATAATATTATAATAAGTATTAATAATATATATTAAAAATATTAACTATATACATACTATAAATTAACTTGAAATATATATAATATATATTAATATAAAAATAATATTAATAGTATATAATAATTTAATATATCATATATGGTTATATTATTAATAAACCAAAAGAACTAATAATATATTAATAATATATATTATATCATAGTTGGTTATATTATTAATAATATTGTAATATTACTAATAATCATTATTAATAAATATTCTAATATTTATTAATAATGATTATTAGTAATATTATAATATTACTAATAATCATTATTAATAAATATTTGAATATTTATTAATAATATATATTAATAATATTATAATATTACTAATAATCATTATTGATAAATATTTGAATATTGATTTATAATGATTATTAGTAATATTATAATATTATAATATTATTAATAATATATATTAAATATTATTAATATATTAATAATATTTACTATATACATACTATAAATTAACTTGAAATATATATAATATATATTAATAATATTTATTAATATAAAAATAATAAAAATAATATTTAATATTTTAATATTTATTTATATATTAATATCATATATGGTTATATTATTAATAAACCAAAAGAACTAATAATATATTAATAATATTATAATAATATATATTATATATTAATAATATTATAATAATATAATAATATTACTAATAATCATTATTAATAAATATTTGAATATTTATTTATAATATATATTAATATATTAATAATATTAAACTGAAGAGAGTAATAAACCATATGAAACAATATTTAAAAACAAAAAACCTAAGAGATTAATAAACCTAACAATTAATATTTTAAAGTGAAGATATTGATAAGCATTGAGGACAATTATAATAATACAAACCCAATATATGCAACCAAACGGTTTAATATTCTACAACCATAGGAATTGGTGAACCAAAGGGATAAATATTATAAACATAAGGGAATCACATCAATGGGAGCAAGGTCACCCAGGTCACAATATATAGCTATGGATAATCATTAATAATAAAGATTAATGGCAGCTAAGATTTAATATTTTAAGCTGAAAAATCTAAAGAAATTAATAAACCTTGAGAAATAATGATATTTTCGCTCAAGTATGTTGAATGTGTGATTAACATTATAAACCCAAGAGTTTAATACTATAAACCAAATCAATTGGTGAACCCAAGGGAAAACCATTACCCAAAAAATTATAAACCAAAGGAATTGGTGAACCCAAGGGAATTGATTTAAACATTGAGACAATTGTTGTCACAATGCGACGTTGAACCAACTATGCCCAAGGTTGGCCATGGGTGATTTTCATATTGAGACAATATTTGTCAGAATGTGACATTTGATCATGGATGAAATTGACCGATTATTGATATTATAAACCAAAAGAACTAATAAACCGAAGGGTTTAATATTATAAACCAAAGGAATTGGTGAACCCAAGGGACAACCATCACCCAACAAATTATAAACCAAAAGAAATTGGTGAACCCAAGGGAATTGATTTAAACATTGAGAGAATTGTTGTCAAAATGCGACGTTGGACCAACTATGAGCAGGGTTGGCCATGGGAGATTTTCATATTGAGACAATATTTGTCAGAATGTCACATTTGATCATGGATGACATTGATCAATTATTCATATTACAAACCAAAAGAACTAATAAACCCAAGGGTTTAATATTATAAACCAAAGGAATTGGTGAACCCAAGGGACAACCATTACCCAACAAATTATAAACCAAAAGGGTCGGTAGAGGTAAGAAATTCGTTTTAAACAGTAGAACAATTGGCATTTTGTCCTGATCTGACGTTGGACCAACTATGACCATGGTTGGCCATGGAGTGATTTTCATATTGAGACAATGTTTCTCATAATGTGTCATTTGATCATGGATGACATGATTGATTATTCATATTATAAACCAAAAAAACTAATAAACCCAAAGTTTAATATTATAAACCAAAGCAAGTGGTGAACCCAAGGGAAAATCATTACCCAAAAAATTATAAACCAAAAGGAATTTGAACCTAAGAGATTGATTTAAACATTCAGGACAAAATTAATTTGCATGCTGTCAGCGTTAGACCCAAGTATGACCATGGTTGACATGAAGAACATTACTGTATTGACACAATGTTTGTCGAGAATGTGACATTTGATCATGGATGACATTGATGGGAATTATTCATATTATAAACCAAAGAAAATGGTGAACCCAAGGGAAAATCATTACCCAAAAAATTATAAACCAAAGGAATTGGTGAACCCAAGGGAATTGATTTAAACATTGAGACAATTGTTGTCACAATGCGACGTTGGACCAACTATGACCATGGTTGGCCATGGGTGATTTTTATATTGAGACAATATTTGTCAGAATGTGACATTTGATCATGGATGACATTGATCGATTATTCATATTATAAACCAAAAGAACTAATAAACCCAAGGGTTTAATATTATAAACCAAAGGAATTGGTGAACCCAAGGGACAACCATTACCCAAAAAATTATAAATCAAAGGAATTGGTGAACCCAAGGGAATTGATTTAAACATTGACACAATTGTTGTCACAATGCGACGTTGGACCAACTATGACCAAGGTTGGCCATGGGAGATTTTCATATTTAGACAATCGTTGTCAGAATGTGACATTTGATCATGGATGACATTGATCGTTTATTCATATTATAAACCAAAAGAACTAATAAACCCAATGGTTTAATATTAAAAACCAAAGGAATTGGTGAACCCAAGGGACAACCATCACCCAACAAATTATAAACCAAAAGAAATTGGTGAACCCAAGGGAATTGATTTAAACATTGAGAGAATTTTTGTCACAATTCGACGTTGGACCAACTATGAGCAAGGTTGGCCATGGGAGATTTTCATATTTAGACAATCGTTGTCAGAATGTGACATTTGATCATGGATGACATTGATCGTTTATTCATATTATAAACCAAAAGAACTAATAAACCCAATGGTTTAATATTAAAAACCAAAGGAATTGGTGAACCCAAGGGACAACCATCACCCAACAAATTATAAACCAAAAGAAATTGGTGAACCCAAGGGAATTGATTTAAACATTGAGACAATTGTTGTGACAATGCGACGTTGGACCAAGTATGACCATGGTTGGCCATGGCTGATTTCATATTCGTGACAATGTTTCTCATAATGTAAAAGTCATTTTATCATGGATGACATTGATCGATTATTCACATATAACCAAAACTAATAAACTCAAGTGGCTTAATAATATAAACCAAAGTATAGAACAAGGAAAATCATTACCCAAAAATTATAAACCAAATGAATCGGGTGGTTGCAAGGGAATCATCTAAAACAATCAGACAATTATTGTCGTGAATGCTATCATACAGACACATGACCATGGTTACTACGGGGAGATTACATTGATAACAATGTTTGTCGGAATGACATTTGATCATGGATGACATTGATCGATTATTCGTATTATAAACCGAAGAACTAATAATGTCCTATATTTAATATTATAAACCAAAGGAATTGGTGAACCCAAGGGACAACCATCACCCAACAAGTTATAAACCAAAAGAAATTGGTGAACCCAAGGGAATTGATTTAAACATTGAGAGAATTGTTGTCAAAATGCGACATTGGACCAACTATGAGCAGGGTTGGCCATGGGAGATTTTCATATTGAGACAATATTTGTCAGAATGTCACATTTGATCACGGATGACATTGATCGATTATTCATATTATAAACCAAAAGAACTAATAAGCCCAAGGGTTTAATATTATAAACCAAAGGAATTGGTGAACCCAAGGGACAACTATTACCCAACAAATTATAAACCAAAAGGAATTGGTGAACCTAAGGGAATTGATTTAAACATTGAGACAATTGTTGTCACAATGCGACGTCGGACCAACTATGACCATGGTTAGCCATGGGTGATTTTCATATTGAGACAATGTTTCTCATAATGTGTCATTTGATCATGGATGACATTGATCGATTATTCATACTTTAAACCAAAAAACTAATAAACCCAAGGGTTTAATATTATAAACCAAAGCAAGTGGTGAACCTAAGGACAACCATTACCCAACAAATTAGTAAACTAAAAAAGGAATTGGTAGTTCCGTATGAATTCGATTTAAACATTGACAATTGTTGTCAGTTAATGCGACGTTATCAACCACTCATGGTTGGCCATGGGTGATTTTCATACCGATACAATGTTTTTCAAACTATGACATTTGATCATGGATGACATTGATCGATTATTCATATTATAAACCAAAAGAACTAATAAACCCAATGGTTTAATATTATAAACCAAAGGAATTGGTGAACCCAAGGGACAACCATCACCCAACAAATTATAAACCAAAAGAAATTGGTGAACCTAAGCGAATTGATTTAAACATTGAGAGAATTGTTGTCACAATGCGATGTTGGACCAACTATGACCAGGGTTGGCCAGGGGTGATTTTCATATTGAGACAATATTTGTCAGAATGTCACATTTGACCATGGATGGCATTGATCGATTATTCATATTATAAACCAAAAGAACTAATAAACCCAAGAGTTTAATATTACAACGTGCTGAATTGTGAACCCATGGACAACCAGACACCAAGAAATTATCACCAGTTACAATTCTATGAACCCAATGGAACTGATTTAAACATTGAGACAATAGTTGTCACAATGCGACGTTGGACCAACTATGACCATGGTTGGCCATGGGAAATTTTCATATTGAGACAATATTTGTCAGAATGTGACATTTGATCATGGATGACATTGATCGATTATTCATATTATAAACCAAAAGAACTAATAAACCCAAGGGTTTAATATTATAAACCAAAGGAATTGGTGAACCCAAGGGACAACCATCACTCAACAAATTATAAACCAAAAGAAATTGGTGAACTCATGAATTGATTTAAACATTGAAAAAGTTAGAACGTTGTCAACACACGTTGGACCAACTAAGGTGAGTAGGGTTTGGTCGCGGAGATTTTCATATTGAGACAATATGTTAATGTCACATTCGACTTGATGACATTGATCAATTGTCTGGTTGAGGAACCAGTACAACTAATAAACCCAAAAGGTTTAATATTATAAACCAAAAATTGGTAAACGCAAGTGGGACAACGACATCAACAAATTAGTAGAACCGGAAAAGGAATTGCGAACCCGGATTTCCCGTATCGACATTGCACAATTGTTGTCACAATGCGACGTTGGACCAACTATGAGTAGGGTTGGCCATGGGAGATTTTCATATTGAGACAATATTTGTCAGAATGTCACATTTGATCATGGATGACATTGATCAATTGTTCATATTATAAACCAAAAGAACTAATAAACCCAAAGGTTTAATATTATAAACCAAAGGAATTGGTGAACCCAAGGGACAAACATTACCCAACAAATTATAAACCAAAAGGAATTGGTGAACCCAAGGGAATTGATCATTGAGACAATTGTTGTCACAATGCGATGTTGCATATGAACACATTGATTGAGAATATATATAGAAGTATAATTCATGAAAATGTTCCTCTCCTTTGCCGCAAGTTCAAGTATTCAGTCTTGTACAATTTTAGATTAAATTATGTAAGGGAGCAAAAGCAATAAAATGTACTTACTAGATTTAGACAAAGTTACATCAGGTTTTCTCATATTTTTATTAAAGTTATAGAAAATAAAAACTATTTAACATGAATAACTGATAACACATTTTAAAAAAGTGGTTTCTATAAAGAGGGTATGTGGGAGATCTGAGTTGCAATATAGTCTAAAGAAACTAGTTTCTGGCCTTTTTTAGCCTGATTTTCTGCTCAATTTTTTTCTAATTCCATTAAAAATTTGTAAAATTGTAGTTTTGAATTGTTGAGTTTGTAAAATTGTCTTTCCTAGAAGTTGAAATTCAGAATGAGATATTCACGAACATACTTTCCCAACTTAAACTCATTTTTTTCAATCAAAATTATCATTGAAATGATGAAATATTCTCATTAAAATTCTATATAATTCTCAAATATGACCACTTACTATATAAATTACAAATACAAATATTCAATAATTATAAATAAATGTACATTAATTTATATTTATTATATACTCAAAATTTATAACTAATAAATGATATAATAATTATACAAAATAATAAACTTGAATTAAATGGTTTTTATATCACCTAAAATTATATTTAAAATAGTGTATAAATTAAAAAATTATCATTTACTTATTTAAATTATAGATTTGGTTATTAAATTTTAACAATTACAAATATATATACTGAATTTAAAAATAATATATATTATAATTTCAATTTAAACTTGAATGAAACAAATTATTGGACCAAATAACTAGAATTAAAATTGTTATATTAAGTAACAAAAATAATATATTGAATGGGTCGTATTGAAAATAATATATTGACTTATTTCATTAATCATGGACAAATATTTTTAATCTATATTATAAAGGCAACCAATGACATCTTGTAGAATCCTATTGACATATAATTTAAGAAAAAACATTCACTCTCTAAAGACTCTTATTGGCATAATGAGTATAATCTATTAAAATGATGACTCCATGTGAACACCTTTTATATTCACTTATTAATACAAATTTTTTATTTTTTAATAATATATTGGAATAAACACTATTTATAATTATCCTATGGTATATTGGGAAAGGCTTTTAGTATACATGCTTTCATTGACACAAAGAAAAGTCATGGTATGACTAAGCAAAGATGATTTCAAAATAGCTTTATTATTATGAGATCCTTAATTGATTAAGTTAAAGAAGATATTTTTTATAAATTTCACTTATTTTCAAATATCTTTATTAAATATATTTTCACTTCACTTGTAGACCTCTCATAGCCAGCACTCACCAAGAAAAATAAATCATAAAAGATCCTCCCATCCAAAACAAGAAAAAGAAAAACACACACCCAAAACTAAATCATCATATTCCATGAGTAAAGTAACATCTAAATACAAGAGAACAATGCACCACATCAATAGAAAAATAACACTATCAAAAAAATAAAAAGAATATAAAAAGAGTTTATATTTCAAAAAGCTGAGACTCAAATAAAAAAATCTATTCTAAAACTTTGGGAAGTCTAGCAAATTCACATTAGTTCCAGTTGCTCGAAACTCAAAACAATGGCGGAAAGGGCACAAAAAGAAAAGCAAGTAAAAACAGTCAAACAACTACTTAACTTTTAATGTATATATGTATTATTTTTCTCAGTTTTTCACTTAGGTTATAAACCCCGGCCCCTATGAATAAAAAGCTGCTTCCGTCACTTCTTGTAATCGTCTGGATTTGGGCAGTTCTCTTAAATACACATTGAATTTTATATACGCAAAACTAATAATCTAAATGATAATAGATGAATAAAAAAATATTAACTTAAAAAAGACTAGATAAACCCTAAACATGAAACTAACACTTTGAAAAAAAAAAAAAGACAAAACTTATATAAAGTTAACACTCCAAAACACAAACTAAGCAAATTAAAACAAAACTGTAGATGTACTTAAAAATCAAAACTTAGATAAAGCTAACACTTCAAAACATAAACTAAGCAAATTAAAACAGAACTGTAGATGTACTTCGCCTTGTACTCGAACACACACTGCAGGGTCGACGAGCTATGCGACGGCTACGGCTAGGGCTTTCGGTATTGTTCTCGAATCCGGGTGCCCTATCTCGCAGAAATGTACGCACAAAGCCACCATCGAACCACCTGTGCCAAATCCTGCATTCAATCCACGGGCAAAACAATCCCTCGTGGCAGGGAACGAGCGTCTCTGCATTTCCTCTCAACTCGAATTTTCCGATATTGTAGCATCGATAGTAGCAGGAGCCGAGCTTGGAGCCCAACCCCCATGATACCCGACCACTGCCTCTGTTCTTGTAACGCGCTAAGCGGTTCCTCCACCCTAACTTCACCGGAACAATCATTTCTCTGCGTTCCACAACGTGCTCTTCGATATACCGACCAAGGAACTTGCTCTCGTCAAGAAACTCTTTCAGTGCTTTGCATGTCCTCCGGATCTGGGGATATTGCTGCACAGGCACTCTTAGAAATATGTTCTCCAATATATCGGGCACGATGTTGATTAAAACACAATGATCTGAAGACGATGGATTGCTAATCGCAGATTTTGCAGACTTTGCAGTACTGGAAGTCGACTTGTCATAGTCTTCCATAGCATATCCCTACAACACTTTTTAGGGATGGCCTGCGTTAATGACGAGTCTTTTCCCTAACCTATGCTAAACGCTCGACAGATGAGTTGGACGCATGCATAAATAACATCAACCGATCGAATCCTTCAGTGGTTTCCACGTTTATAGGTGGCGGGCGGACGTTTAATTGAGAATTTGAACAATCAAACAGGTGGCATTTAGTTTGAACCATCACTGGTTAATATTGATAGGTGGCGGTCAACAAATGGCACAGTAAATTTTTAATCATGTTTTGTAAAAAATTAATATAAGTATGGTTTAAACACGTGATTTAGATATGCAAGGAAGTTACTTTTTTGAATTTCATCCATTGATTTAGTGGCGACGACCAGAATATACCGGCATCTTTCAATCTAGACCATCAGATAAAAAAGATTAATTAGCCTAATCACAAAACATGCTCCTTCCGATAGGGGGATACGCCTATTGGCGTAAAAATGAGATTTTGTTGAAGGCGGCGAATCACAGTGGACAAAGAAACAAAATGCTGAACGGAAAGCTAAGGGAATATAGTGGAGTATTCCCTGGTTCCATTTGTTGTCAAAAATGATGCTTTCTCTTGAAGAAACCAGTAAGAAATCTACTTGTATCACAAATGGAAAACCAGTGACCATTTCTGTTGGAAGAAAAGCATAAATTCCAGGAGCTCCCGTGTTTCCTCTTGTAAGGCGTTTATCAAAGGGGAAAGCTAGTGTAATCTCCCATTTTTCCAGATCTTTCCTCTGCTTAACCTTCTACTCTTCCTTCACAGGGAAACGTTGCCTCCACATGTAATAACTGGATTTCCCCAAGGAACGTTTATTCTCTTCACCTGACAAATGCAGAGTGAAAAATTCACTGTCTTCGCTCTTGAAACTTCGAGAGTTGGTCTCAGACCGTGAAACTGAGATTGAATGTGTTTTGTTAAGACGAGCATCTATATGGACCTCACGAACAGAAAGTTTTTTTATCTTAGACATGAACAAAAGTACTTCAGGATGAATACTGGAGAGCTCCTTCTTTACAACTTCTACCTTCTCCAGCCGTAAAGGCAGAACTATAACTATACTGGGAAGCTGAAACCCATAAATTTCTTCAAGCTGAGGAATGCTTGAGGAGAGAACGAGCCCAGACGCCCCTCTTTCTCTCTACGACCACTTACAGCTGGAACTGAAAGTACAAACTTTCTAAGCAAAGCCACTTGCCGGACTGAAGGAATAAATTCATGAGCTGCTTTCCCGACAGCTAAACGCCGAAAGCAATAGTACGAGAGAAAGCAGAGATAGACGAGACTACTACTACTACTAGATAACAGTAACTTGGCTAGCTAGCTCTCTTTCCTTTTCTTACTTAACCCGCTTACTGAAAGTATAGATTGAACCACTGACCTACGAGCAACTCGCACTAGCCGTAACAGCAACAGGAGTTTTCTTCCTCATCCGCTTCCTAGCCAGAAAATAAGGAGTTTCTTCGAGCCAGGAAGAGCAAGAGTACTGCCCGAGAAGGAAGGTCACCCATTTCATCGAGACGGGGCACTCTAAATCGGTCAATAGGTAGACTCAGCTCTCCCATCACGCGCTTCCCCCCATACACTACTCAGCTCATAGGTAAAGGTGTCTCTGTGGGGGCGGGGAGAAAGAATTCACTCTGAATGGCAGGCGAAGAGGATACTTCCTACGTATATAGATGGTTGCATGAGCGAGATGAATTGGGAACTGGACCATAAATCCAGGGTGCAGAATAACTACTAGCTACTCTTGGAAAGAGACCAGATCTAACGTCGTTGATAGAGCACGAATCCTTCTACTCCAACCCAGCAAACGTAGGCTTGAGGGTAACTTGTTGCAACAAGAAACGGTACGAGAAAACAAGCAAGGGCAACTTGTTTGTCGGGTGCGTATATTATGAGAAAGGGGCTTTTGCTGTTTATAATAGTGAGTCTAGCGCTACGCTTACGCGCACTGTAGTTTTCTTGCTCCGTCACCTTTCGCCCGCAGCGCGCTCGCTCGAATATTAGTCGCGCATGGTCGAAAGGAGTTTCTAATATAGTCGCGCGCGTTAGCGCAATGTAGTTTGATCATAGGATGCGCGTGACTAAGGCCATTACGTCACCTTTCGCCCTAGGCGTGGACCGTTGCTTGTTGGATTCGAGATGATCGGGTGGGCACAACAAATCTGAATAGGACGTGCTTACCATTAATATATCCTCTGATTCCTTCTTTCGAGACAGTGATTAGTTGGTTCATGGTGAGGAACGGATTGCCAAGGAGAATCTCCGCTTCAAGTCCTTTTTTATGATAAAATAGAACTTTAGACAGTCAGATCTTCAATTCATGAATTCCTTGAACCCCAACCAAACCAATTGGTCTCGACTTGCTTTCCGTCTACTGCATGAATTATTGCACCACACCTCTGCCAGTATTGACCCGGAACATATCCCGGCCGTATGCAATTCAAATCTGAGCCAGAATCCAAGTTGGCATAAATGTCAGTGTGGGTTTTCCCGAAGACATTTATTGAAAGATGTGTTACCCATTTCTGAGCTTGGTGTGACATAGCGCTGATAATACTTGCTTCCGCTGTGATATCCATCTCACTCTGTGGAACTACATCACCTGTAGGCTTTTGTTCTTCAAGGATTGTGATACGACGATCAAGATCTTTGGTGTAGTTCTTCAGTTTTCTGAGCTCTGACTGCACTTATTGAAGGGATGGATAGTGAGAAGCTGAAGCTATATTTCTTTTAGAAAGAATGTCCACAGCTTTCATAGAGACCAGATGTGACTTTGGAAGTTCCCTTGAGATTCGAATTTGAGTGCTTTTGCGATTGCTTAGAAAGGGTTGAGGATGATGAAGACTCTGATTCTGTTGAAGACGAGTTAACTTCTTTTCCCCTTCTTTCCGGATTTAGTTCCAGCCATTCCTATTCCTTCCTATAAGCCATTCCTTACTACCTCTCCTACCTTGAGTTAATGAGTAGTGGAGTAAAACCTTCTTACCTTCCTTTCCCTCTTATCTTTCTTATTAGCTGAATGAATGAGGGAGTAAGACGCTGTTAAAATATATAATTACTTCCTCATGTAGAAGTTAGACGAAGAGTTAAGTGGAGTTAGTTGAGTTCAGTTTCAGTTATACTTGGTGAGCGAGTTAGACAGTTGATTAAGTCCAGTTATGTGTGAGAGTGTTTGCATGTCAATTAGATTAAATACCCTTCATGGGTTCATTGTTTTCAAGAGAGTAAGAGAGTTTTATGATTCAGAGTTTTATGATTAATAGAAAAGCAACAGCTCATTGTTCGTGTGTGAAATATTCGTGTTATTTGTGTGTTTGAATCCTCTGTCTCTCCAACAAATTGGTATCAGAGATGAGGAAGGATCAGAGATCCGTGGGCGTACAGAGCCCGTAAGGCCAAAAGCAAAAGGCCGAAATTTGTCTTTTCAAAAAAAAAAGAAGAAATTTTTTACCTGCAGTCTGCACGTTTTTAGTGCATTACCGGTGGACCCGACCGCACCCTCTCCCAAAAATGAGCTGCGGGCATTCGGAAAACTCACGAGATTGCAAAAAATCAGGTTTAGACCGCATCCTACCCTTTATCGTGGGTGCGAAACCCAGGATAATACAAATTCAAAGGCCGACAGCCCTGCACGGAAGACAATTCGGCATACCGCGTGCGACAGACCAGAAGCGAACAAACTCGTTTATGAAAAGTTGAAAAGTACATACATTAATTGCTTGGAAGTCACGTGGGTGTCTTTTCGAAATTCAAAATCCAATACGTGAATGAAAAGAGTTTTCATTACGTAAAAGGTGTCTTTTTACAGAAGTGCAAATAGTTATAACTCGAGCGGCATTTGAATTCATAAGTTTATTTTTAAGATTTTTTTATATAAAGGCTTTTCTTATAAAGATACTTTATATATAACAAAAAAATCAAAAGGGTTTTTATAAAGTGTTTTATATACTTTTATAAAAATACAAAGGAATATTTTTTTATATAAAACCTAGGTTTTGGGTTTTATTGAGAGATTTTTTTTTAAAAAAAAGGAGAAAGAGCTTTGGAAAGCTTTCATAAAAGAGAGAAATTTAGGGTTTTTTTTCAGAGACAATTTTTTTTGAGGCAAGATGGCCACATCAAATTTTCAGCCACAAATTCCATCTTTCAATGGGAAAGATTACGATATGTGGGCCATTAAGATGGAGACCATGCTAAAAGCGCATGATGTTTGGGATCATGTTAAGTATGGGTTTGCAGAACCTAAAGATGATGCAGAAGAACGAGCCCTCAGTAATGCAGAGAGGGAACAATGGAAGAAAGATAAGCAGAAGAATGCGCAAGCATTGCTTCTGATCCACCAGGGAGTAGATCGAGCCGTGTTCCAGAAGATCATGATAACCTCGTCAGCAAAGGAGGCATGGGACACCTTGGCGACAAGCTATCAAGGTATGGCTAAAGTTAACATTGTTAAATTGCAGAACACCAGGAGAGACTTTGAAAGTCTGTAGATGAAGGAGACAGAGGACATTGATTCCTTCATGAATAGGGTCATGTCTATCGTCAATCAGTTAAAAATCTATGGCGAAGATATTAAAGATCAAACAGTGATCGAGAAGGTTCTTCGATCCCTGTCTACCAAATTTGATGTGGTGGTAGCAGCCATAGAAGAAGAAAAGGACTTGGAAAAACTCACAATTGATGAGTTGATGGGATCTCTTCTATCACATGAGGCAAGGATAGACATAAATAAGGATTCCACTTTGGAAACAGCCTTCCAAAGTCAAGTCTATATTTCAAGAGGTCGAGGAAGAAGTCGATCGAGAGGCAGAGGACGAGGCAACAACTATGGCGGTCACAGAGATGGCCGAGATGATCATGAGCATCAACGTGGAAGCAGCAGCAGCAGAAGCTTTCATAACAATCAAAGGTCTGACAAATCAAAGGTAAAATGCTATTACTGCAATAAAATTGGTCATTATGCTCATGAGTGTAGGAAGAAGATTGCAGATCAAGGAAATCAGAGAGCTAATGTCAGTACAGAAAATACTGACTCTATGTTTCTTGCATTTTTCTGGTTTAAAATTATTGCAACAGAAACAGATGGTGAGAGGCCTACCTCCCATCAAAGAACCTGCTAGCAACAAGGATTTGGTTGCTAATTTGGATGTCACAGTGCAGACAGAGGTCAAGTTGGGTACTGACAAGACTGTGGCTGTAGATGGCAAAGGAATGGTCAACATTGTGACCAAGCAGGGGGAGCCAAAGACCATATCAGAGGTATACTATGTCCCTGGGCTCAAACACAATTTGATTAGTGTTGGTCAACTGATGCAGAAAGGATACAAAGTTATCTTTCAGGGGCAACAATGTGTTATTTATGACAAATCCCCAAGCAAGAAGCTGATTGCAAAGGTGGAGATGACGAGGAACAGACTCTTTCCTCTCATTATGAACTACAATGATCAGGTTAGTTCTTTTACAACTGCATGTTCTGATGCATACTGGTTATGGCACTTTCGGTTTGGACACTTGCATTTTTCCGGTTTAAAATTACTGCAGCAGAAACAGATGGTGAGAGGTCTACCTCCCATCCAAGAACCTGCTAGCACATGTGAGTGTTGTATCTTAGGCAAGCAACACCGTGAAAGTTTCCCGAAAGGAGTTTCTTACAGAGCAAAGAAACCACTTGAATTGGTGCATACCGACTTGTGTGGACCTATGAGGACACAGTCGATTGGTGGAAGTTGTTACTTCCTCACCTTTATTGATGATTATAGTAGGAAGACTTGGGTTTACTTTTTGAAGCAGAAGTCTGAAACTTTTGCAAAGTTCAAAGAGTTCAAAGCTTTGGTAGAGAACCAAAGTGATCAACTGATCAAGGTATTGAGATCGAATCGTGGTGGAGAATACGATTCGAAGGCATTCCATGAGTACTGCAAACAACATGGAATAAGAAGACAGTTTACGACCAGATACACAACACAGCAGAATGGTGTAGCAGAGAGGAAGAATCGAACAATCATGAACATGACAAGGAGCATGTTGAAAGCAAGACACTTGTCTAATGAGTATTGGGCAGAAGCAGTTGCATGTGCTGTTTATGTGATAAACAGATCTCCTACAAAGAGCGTGATGAACAAAGTTCCAGAAGCAGCATGGTCAGGTATGTCTTGCAGTGTATCTCATTTCAGAGTTTTTGGATGTGTAGCCTATGCACATGTGCCTAAGCAAATAAGAGGAAAATTGGATGATCAAAGTGAAAAATGTATATTTACTGGTTATAGTGAGCAGTCAAAAGCTTACAAACTGTATAACCCTGTCACAAAGAAGACAATCATTAGCAGAGATGTTGTGTTCAAAGAACAAGAGTCATGGAATGGGACTGTAGACACACTAACCGATGCTCAAACACCATTGATGGAGGATGATCTTGTAGAAGAAGAGGAACATCAAGAACCAAAAGAGCAGACACCAAACAGAGTCACACCAGCAAGGACTCCCATATTTTCAGAGCAGCATGGATCTTCAAGCAGATCCACAGATCAGAGCTCTCCAAGCAGCGAATCAGGTAAGAAAAAGATGAGAAGTTTGCAGGATATTTATGATGATTTGGATGTTAGTTCAAATTTTGCATTGTTGGCATTCCAACCTTCTTCATTTGAAGAAGCAATCAGAGATGACAATTGGGTGCAAGCCATGGATGAAGAGATGAATTCCATTGAAAAGAATGATACATGGGATTTGGTTGATTTACCAAAAGATAAAAATCTCATTGGTGTGAAGTGGGTATACAAGACTAAAGTGAACGAGAAAGGTGAGATTGACAGATTCAAAGCAAGACTTGTAGCCAAAGGATTCTCGCAGCAACTGGGAATAGACTTTGGAGAAACTTTTTCTCTGGTAGCCAGATTGGATACTGTAAGAGCAGTTCTAGCGACAGCAGCTCAGAACAAGTGGAAAGTGTATCAGATGGATGTCAAATCATCCTTCTTAAATGGAATTTTAGAAGAAGAAATTTATGTGCAGCAGCCTCCAGGTTATGAAGTTGAAGGAAAAGAGGATAAAGTTTACAGATTGAAGAAAGCGCTCTATGGACTGAAGCAAGCACCTAGAGCATGGTATAGCAGAATCGACAGTTATATGATCAAGGATGGATTTTGCAGAAGCAGCATTGAGCCTACCTTATACACAAAGGTAAATGAGCTTGGACAGATTTTGATAGTTTGCTTATATGTTGATGATATGATTTTTACAGGTGATCTTGAAATAGATGAATTTAAAGCAGCCATGATGAAATAATTTGAGATGACAGATCTAGGTCTCATGAAATATTTTCTTGGCATTGAAGTTGAGCAATCTGAAAAAGGCATCTTTATTTCACAAAATAAGTATGCAACAGATTTGCTGAAAAGATTCAGGATGGATAATTCCAAACCTGTACCTACACCAGTTGCAACAGGTACAAAGTTGAGTAAGGATGATGAAGGGGCACATGTCAATCCAACTCTATTCAAACGATTGGTTGGCAGCCTCATGTATCTCACAGCTACAAGACCAGATATTATGCAGGGAGTGAGTCTGATTTCCAGATTCATGGAGACTCCAAAAGACACACATTGGAGTGTTGGAAAAATAATTCTGAGATACATAGCGGGAACCAGAGATTATGGCATAATGTATGCAAGTACAGAAAAGAAAGAGTTGATTGGATATACAGATAGTGATTTTGCAGGAAGTTTGGATGATCGGAAGAGCACATCCGGTTATGTGTTCCATCTCGGTTCAGGTGTGATAGCATGGGCATCTAAGAAGCAGCCTATTGTGACATTATCATCAGCAGAAGCAGAATATGTAGCAGCAACTTCAGCAGCATGTCAAGCAGTATGGTTAAGAAGAGTATTGAATGGACTCAAGCAGAAACAGCAAGGATCAACAGCGATATACTGTGACAACACATCAGCGATTGCACTATCCAAGAATAGTGTGTTTCATCAAAAGAGCAAGCATATTGATACTAGATATCATTTTATTCGAGAATTAGTGAACAATGGAGAAGTTCACTTGAAGCCTTGTAGAACGAGTGATCAAATGGCTGATATATTTACAAAGCCATTAGCAGTAGATTTGTTTGAGTTTCACAAAAGAAACTTGGGAGTTGTAAGCCTAGCTGAGACATAGACCAGCAGGCATGTTTGAGTTGTCATAAGTTATGTTTTAGTTTAGAGGTCGTAATTAAGGGGGAGTGTTAAAATATAATTACTTCCTCATGCGTTTAAGTGGAGTTAGTTAGCTCCAGCTTTGTTGAGTTTCGGCTTATTTTTGTGTGAGCGTAGTTAAGCAAGTTGATCAAGTTCAGTTATGTGTGATAGTGTGTGCATGTCAATTAGATTAAATACCCTTCATGGATTCATTGTATTAAGAGAGAGTTTTATGATTCAGAGTTCTATGATTAATTGAAGAGCAAAGAAATTTCATTGTTTCGTGTGTGAAATATTGGTGTTAATTCTCTAATTAATCCTGTTTCTCCAACCATTTGCACGGCAACGAATTACAAATTGACTCAAATAATGAGAGAAAGAGATCTCTGGACAATTTGAGATGCATGTGTGAAAATAATGGAAAATATAATGCCAAAGAACTTCCCTTCTTCCAAAGCACCAAGATCTTCCAACTTCCTTCCAAAAGCTAAGAACAACACATATTTCTTAAATTTTATATCACAATTAATTCCAGAAATATAATTATAATTTTGATAAATCTAGACATTTTCGAACAATGCAACATCATCACATAAATCTTAGCACTACCTCAACCCAATTAACAGCAGAATCATATCGACCTTCTTTTAAAAAAAAATTAAACGAAACCCCTACACCCAAGTAAATATTACTACGATAAATATGGAACCATCCGTACCATTTTTTTAAATTTATATTACAATTAGTTGAAAAAATTTAATTATAATTTTGATAAATCTGGAAGTTTTCGAACAACGGAAACGCATCAAATAAACCCTAGCACTACCTCGATAATACCAAGTACCCAATTAGCAGCAGGAACATATTGATTGAGAGCTTCATGCTATCGATCATTCAAAAAACAATTCGGAATTTGATATTCCCAGCGTTTTAATTATGAAGGCTCTTGGCATCAGGAATAGCTGTTAGATAGTCATTATTCACGACAACCTGCACGACATTAGTCATTATTCACGACATCTTTCTCAGTATTCATTATCTCCTTTATGCGGCTGAGCAGGACTGATTCTTTCTTGCCCTCAGCCGCCCCATTCCCAGTTCCATTTTCTCTTCCAGATGCTGCAGTGCAGTTCTTCAGTGTCCAATCTTTGTAGATCTTCTCCCATTCTATGTTTCAACATTAACATAGAATAGCCGTGAAGCTTCAGCTTCGCTTAACTCGTATCTCCTAGTTTTTATCGTGATTTTTTCGTAGTTTTGTCATGTAACCCTCCACCATGCGTAATCAAGGAACTTTCTCGAGCTTGAAAAGATGAGTACTGCCACGTCTGCATCACAAAGGATAGAGAGTTCTTTGGCCTTCTTAAGCAGACCCACTCTTCGCTTGGAGAAGGTGGCTTAGGTTTAGGTTTTGTTGGAAATATTGACTGCTACAACACAGCTGTCTAAAAACTTGTGAATATAGGGAGATGATTTTCAAAAGCTACCATAGTTAGGGGTGTGAGATTTTTAGCAAAAGTAGATAATATAAGAATGCCGACTTTAGGGTACCGAATAATAATAATAGTATGTCCATTGAATTTTGAGTGTAAGATGCTTTAAGTCGAGCTACTCTAACGGGTCGATATAAAGAGTAAAACCAGTTTATATTGTTGTTTCAGGCAGCGGGTTTGGGTAGTTGGAAATATTGAGAGGAATAAAGTCAACCTTCATCATTAATTTTTCTTTTAATAAATTCTAGAATAACGAAAGGTGAAGCTATTAATTGATTAATTACTATTTTTATTTTGGGAAATTATGAATTATTAAGCTAAATTGCTTCTCATTGGAGATTTATTTATTTGGAAGTCCGTTTTAAAAGTCGGAAAATATATATTTCTATATTTTGTTTACATGTTTGAAAACTAAATTAGAGTAGTGTAATTTTTTTTTTTTTTTTAATATGAGTTTAATATATTTGGTTTATTAAATTTATTTTAGTTTTCTTTATATGTTTTTGAATTTATTTATATATTTTAAAAAATTAAAAAAAATATATTATTTAAAATGGAACTATTAAATAAAAACTTTAAAATATAAAATATTTCTAATTAAAATAATGGTTTTAAAATAATTCAAATACGCTAATTTGATATTTTTAAAATTGCTTTTGAATTAATTGAAGTGTATTCTTTTAGTAATTAGAACAAAAACCACTAAAAGAATTCTAGTCGTAATAATTTTATTTTATTTTTAAATTATGTATCTTCAATAGTTCCACCCATATTTACTAACAAATAATCAATTTCTCAATAGGAATCCATTTTTTTAGCAATTTAAATTATTGGTTCATATTCATATCTATTTGAGATTTCATTAGTGTACAATAATTTTTTATTTTTTTTTAAAGTGAATTGTATTGCCTTTAAAAAAAATTAGAGTTTAAATGAAGAGTATGAATAACTTTTCTAGTTTCTTATTAAGGAGAGGACACTAATAACTGAAAAAAGAGATCAAAAAGTTCAAAATATAATTAAAGCAGTGTCTAAGATGCTCTTTCGAGAAGTATCTATAGCATAGGAAACGCAAACATCATCATGCTACATCTAAGTTGAGGGGTTCAAATACTAGACTGCAACCTAGACGAGTTCCCTTGGGTCTTTAGGAGCTTTTCCAGGATAAGGAGGTATGCCAAGATGCTACTCTTTTTTGTCCATTCTAGAACCTCGGTCTCTTAGATGTCGATGTAAGTGCTCCAAGTAAAGAAGGACATCTCTCGGTACTAGTTCTCCTCCACAAGCACGTGCCCTAATAAAAAATCATGTAGCAATAGAGGTTAATAGTTTGCATGTTCTCATTGAAATAACCCTTGTTGTCCCATGTGTCTAGGATCTAGTCTACCTGTTCTACCAGGACCTTCATATCTGAGAGGGTAGTTCTATATACAAATAATTCCCCTTCAAATCGATTAATTACTTCTCAGAGAGGGCCTGATAACAAGCAATAATCCAACCAATGATGCATGTATGTGTTTCACTATTAGGCCTGTTTTTGCTAATATGTTTCCCCCTTTAGAAATCACACACATTAATGAGGCATGGAGGCAAGAGGTGCTGAGCTGACATCTTGGAAAAAAGGTCGATAAAATCCAACAAAATCTTGAGAGTAAGGGAAATGCCACAAAAAATATGACCGAGACTGGTCACTGATTCCAAATGACGGATTATCAAGGAGGGATCTCAAATAGGTCGACATAGCGAAGAGGTGTACAGGGACTATAAATCTTTGCTCGTAGTAAAATACCATGACATTATAAAAGGGTATTGTAGTAATTCCCCAAAGAAAACATAAACTACATTACTGAGACGATAGGAAAGAAAACTAAACTTAACCAAATAAAATTCAATTGAAGACTATGGTCACAATAGAAAAATTAATATTGATGTCCCAAATTTCTACTGTTAGACATAGGATGTATGCAAAAACATTGGTGCTCCCACACACCCAGAACCAAGCTAAGAAACAACACAACTTTTCTCTGTTGAGTGCTGCAAACAATGATGGCTCTGTAGTTAAAGAGATATAATATGCCAAAACTATTTTTCGAAAAATTATAGATATTACGAACAATATGGTGTTTTTTTGAAGCGTTGAAGGAAAAAACAACCTTGAAACACTAAATTTTTTGCTAATTAGGCACCTTCTCACTCAACATAGTCACAACACTAGTGAGACTGGAACACCACCATCCCAAAGTTGCACCTCCTTCCACCTTCATTTCCCACACTATGATCTACAATAAAATTAGCATAAATCCAAATTTGTGGACGTTATCCAAGGTAATATCCAGGAAGGGGACATTGATAGAACCTTCCACCACACAAGTATCATATTTTAAAATTGCATGAAACGATCATCACCTCCTCTCACCTGTAATAGGCCCTTCAATATAATGTCAAAATTATTGATATGGTCATATGTACCTTAACTACATTAAAATTCTTGGGAGTTTGTTTCCATGTCCATTGGTTCACCAACCAAGTGAGGTGAAAAAAACCCCCCTTTCTCAAGAGTCACTCCATCCGAGGATAAGTATATAATATATATATATTTTTTTGTCTAGTTGTCTATGATCCTCTAGGCTTAACATGTGGCTTGAGAAGACACGACCCAGGGGTATCTAATCCATAAAACTAACCCCGGGATTGCACCCAGCCTAAGATACACCAGCCCTAAGCTAACTATATTTTTTAGCATGTCTCCTCCCCCTAGCATAGGGCACAACCAACCCCCATGAGGTTTTATCCTGGGTCACCTTGCTAACAAGGCTCATCCTCAACTGGTTGTGCTAGTGGGACTTGACAAGTATATGATAAACTTATTTGAAATAAGTTTTATGATTAAAGTAACAATTAAATTAATGTAAATTAACTATTATTATTTTATTTAAATTTTAGAAAAATAATATACGTACATATATGCATATATATGAAAATAATATAGAGAAATATCAAATTATCACTTTAAATTAATTTTAGATTGAAATTTACTTATTATAATAAATTTATTTGATATTGTATTTATGTTGGAAATATTGAGATGTGTGTGAATACACATGCACATACACATTAATTTTTTAGGTGGAAATTCATTCTAGAGAGAAAATACTCAACACTTTTAACATATGCGTTGAAAATTACATCAACATGAAGCTCAACTACTAATATTCTCCAACAATGACTAGAAGGAGGCTCCAACCCTTTAGTTTATTGACTCCAATTAAAAGGATGCTCCAACACACTTGTTTACCGACTCCAACTAGAAATATGTTTCAACGCCTTAGTTTTATCAACACCAACTTAAAGGATGCTCCAACACACTTTTTTTACTAACTCCAACTAGAAAGATGTTTCAACACCTTAGTTTTATCAAGTCCAACTTAAAGGATGCTCCAACACCTTAGTTTTATAAGCTCCAATTGAAAATATTCTCCAACACCCCACAACATAACACATAGGCAGTAATTTCATCAATGTAACCTGACCCCTACTCGAGCTCCTTAATTTGTTATAAGTCTCGAAATACAAATTCTAGATAACTCATCATTCACATCCCTTTGTCAAAACCATGATTATCACAAGCTCAACAACAATAGTATATCCAATAACATATATGTCGTTAGGACAACTAACATATACTTGAAGACTATAATCATATTATAATGTTTATAGTAGTAGCATAACATTACATCTTATGACATCAGTGACCATAATATCACTAATCAAAACTTCACTAATTAAGATCTAACATGGTTTTCTTCTTGGCCTTTAATAACTTTAAAAAATAGCCAATGTAAGAATATAGTGGAAAACATGACGTCTTAATATATTTTAGACAATCTTCAATTTGAAGCTGCTATACTTAGGTGAAGTATCAAGATGGTGGTGATTCAATCTAATTCACTATTCCTTCACAACTAGGGTTTCATGAGTATACACAAGGGATAAAAGTAATCTATGGTCATTAATGCATCAAAAAAATAGGCTCAACAACTTAGATCTGTATCCACATGACCTATAATAATTTATGAGTTATGATTTGGATAAATTTGAATCATGGCTCCTTAAACTCAACCTTAACAACTCCCTTTTGCAGCTAAGCTTAACTTGAATCTGGTGTTAATTTGAGAAAAATGTGGGCTCAACAACGCATGGTATTAGGTATAACCTAATTAGGGGACTTACTATGGATTTTAAAGCCTATAACACTATATTTACAAGCGGTTTGAGCAAACTGAAAAGAAGCCTTAATGAATCAGTGCATTCTTTAAGATAGAGTTTAAATATTTTCCTCAGAAAAGTCCTTGACCATGATTAATATATTATTCCTTTGTGGTATAAAATGGGTGTCACAATGGCCCTAACTAGGCCCTACTGTGGTATTTTATTCTACTGCAATAGATAGCTAAATCGTCCTTCAAGGAATCAACAAACTATCTCAGATGATTTTCCTTAGGAGTGGTCTCAGGGGAGGTCCACAATAAGCAAGCTCATATATTCCTTATTTAGACTCGGAATAGGCCTTAAATATAGTGGACGAGTTCCTTATAAGGATACGAATTAAACCTCAAGAAAGACCTTCAACTAGTCAAATTGATCCTTTAGAAAGGGATGAAAAAGCTTAGAATACATGTTGAAACAATTCCTCAAAAGCCATAGCTTTATCTCATAAATTTGGCCTCAGGAGGGGGTCAAAATTTAGCCTTAGTCATAGGTTGAAATATGTCACACAGAGCCACATACATGCCTAAAGAGTTTGCTAAAAAAGGTTGCCTTAGTCCCCATGAAAAGACAAACCAAAAGAAAACAAAATAAACCCAAAGATACTCATAAAAAATTGGCTTACTCCTCTCATCTCTGTAACTATTCTAGCCTTCATATCTGAACTGGCATAATCAAGGAACTTTCTCGAGCTTGAAAATATGAGTACTGCCACGTCTGCATCATAAAGGATAGAGAGTTTGACGCTAATCGGACACTTGCTCTTCGCTTGGAGAAGGTGGCTTAGGTTTAGGTTTTGTTGGAAATATTGACGGATAAAAATGACATTGAATTGAAAAAGAAGGAGTTGCAGCTCACAGGTGAGTATTGCACCTAGAGACTGCACTCAAATAGAGAGAACACTCTGAGTTCACTCTACATTCATGAATGAGAAATTACATCATTAAGTACATTACTAGAAATCAGGAAGTTGCAACCGAACTCCTAAACTCTAGGAACAAATCCTAAGCTAAGGAGATACGTTACAACTTGTGTAACCTTTTCTCCATTAATAAAAAATAATATAATTATTTTCAACTCCCCCCCTTAATGGAGAAAGGATTACCCTGAACTCCTAGCATCCCTCTAAACAATTCAAACTTTACATGCCCAAGAGGCTTAGTAAAAATATCAGCCATATTGTCACAAGTTTTACAATATTAAACACATATCTCCTTTGACTGTAGTTTTTCTCGAACAAAATGGAACTGAGTATCAACATGCTTGGTATTTTTATGAAAGACTGGATTGTATGCAAGCTTGATGGTACTTTGGTTGTCAGTTTTAATAATAGTTGATTCTTTTTGTTCTTCTCCTGCATCGTTGAGAAGTCTTCTCAACCAAATAGTTTCACATGTGGCTGCACACAATGCTTGGTACTCAGCTTCACATGAAGATAAAACTACAGTGCTTTGCTTTTTGCTGCTCCATGCTATGATCCCGGATCCAATGCTGAATGCATAACCTGTGATAGACCTTCGATCATCCAAGTTACCTGCCCAATCTGAATCTGAAAAACCTGCTAGAGTAACATCAGATTTGTTAGTGTACAAAATACCATAATTACTAGTACCTCTAAGATACCTCAACACACTTTTTGCTGCGACCCAATGACTTTCGAGTGGTTTTGACATAAACTGGCTCAACATACTAACAGAGTATGCCAAATCTGGTCTAGTTGTAGTAAGATATATAAAACTCCCAACTAGCTGTTGGTACATAGTGGCATCCACATCTTTAGTACCATCGCACTGCTCAACTTTAAGTTCTGCTGCAATGGTGTTGCTGCTGATCTACACTGCTCCATTCTAAGCCTTTCTAGCAAGCTTCTGGCATACTTCCCTTGAGTAAGAAAAGTTTGTCCATAATCTCTCCATGCTTCTAATCCCAAGCAGTAATGGAGATTTCTGAGATCTTTCATCTCAAACACTTGTGACATCTACCGCTTGATTTCTTTGATCAGATTGTTAGCATTCCATGTTACGATCATATCATCTACACACAAAGAAATCAAAATAATTTGCCTCTATTTATTAAACTTGGTATACAGATTTGTATCATTCAAGCTCCTATGAAAGCCATGTTGTACAAAAAATGAATCAATCTTCTCATACCACGACCTGGGTGCCTATTTTAAACCATAAAGTGCCTTTTTCAATTTACAAACAAGATGTTCCTGCCCCTTTTTCACAAACCCTTTAGGCTGTATTATATAAATATCTTCTTTCAAGTCACCATTCAGAAATCCAGACTTAACATCTAGCTGGTGTAGCTCCCATTTATGTTTTGTTGCTAAGGAAATTAGCATTCTAATAGTGTTTAATTTTGCTACAAGAGAAAAGGTGTCATCGAAATCTATTCCCTCTTGCTGTGAGTAACCCTTTGCTACCAGTCTAGCTTTAAGTTTTTCTACACTCCCATCTGCATTTATTTTAGGTTTATACAGCCATTTTCATCCTACGGGGCTTTTACCTTTAGGCAGTTCAAAAAAATCCCAAGTATGGTTTCTATTAATTGATTCAATTTCCTCATGCATCGTAGCCCTCCATGCATCATATTTACTTGCTTCTTCATAATTTCCAGGTTCTACAATGTTTAAAATGTTTGTCATTAATGCATAGTCTTTCAATCTGGATGGTAATCGGGTCTTCCTACTTGATCTCCTTAGTAGGGGACTTACCTCAAATCTGTCTGTTTCAGCCTTCTCCGGGCTTGCATCATTGATTACATTACCTATTACTTCTTCTTGTTTCTGTTCGTGATCTTCATCATCCTCACTGTTTTCTTCCATTAGCAATGGAATGTGCCAATCATTATTATAGTCATCCTTTCCTTCTTCAACCTATTCATGAAATATGAAATATTTTCTTGCAAAAACCTTATGAGTCACAGGATTAAATAACTTATATGCCTTGAACTCAGTGCCATATCCAACAAAGATACATTTCAAGGCTTTTGGATCTAACTTCTTCCTATCTGCCTTAGGTATATGAGCATAAGCTTTTGACCCAAATATTCTTAAATGACTCACTACTGGTTTGAATCCAAACAATGCCTCAAAAGGGGTTTTGAAGCCTAGACATTTAGTAGGACTCCTATTCTTTAAATATACAGCAGTGTTAATAGCTTCTGCCCAAAAACCATTTGATAGACCCTTACCTTGAAGCATGCTCCTTGCGCACTCCACAAGAGTTCTGTTCTTTCGTTCTACCAGTCCATTCTGCTGAGGAGTGTGGGGCACTGTGAACTGTTGAATAATCCCATGCTGCTTGCAGAAATTCATGAATTCTCCCAACCTGTATTCTCCCCCTTGATCTGAGCGGAGAATTTTTATGCTTTTTCCTGTCTGGTTTTCTACCATAGATTTAAGCTCTTTAAAATACTGAAAGGTCTGACTCTTTTTACTTAGAAAGTATATCCATGAGAACCTAGTGCAATCATCTGTAAATAAGAGAAAATAATATGCACCTCCTAGTGACCTAGTCTGCATAGGTCCGCATATATCTGTATGCACCAGTTCTAAGATATCTCTTTCTTTTCCATTAACATGCAAAGGGAACTCTTCTCTATGCATTTTCCCTAATGCACATCCATCACAGTCCAACTTAACATTATGGAAAACAGGGAGTCCATCAACCATACCTTTTCTCTGAAGTAAGATGAGGTCTTGCAGATTAAGATGGCCAAATATCTGACGCCAAAGATCTTCAGCTGTCGATCCAGTTGCAACCATTGCTTGCTTTGTCATACTTTTCACGTCTAATCTGTACAAGCTCCCCACACGCACTCCTGTTGCAACTGTTTCCATCTGGCTATCCTTTATGACATAGTTAGTCTTAAAGAATTGAACTTGCATGTCCTGATCAGTAATCATTGAGACAGAGATCAAATTTTTCTTAATTCCGGGCACATACAATACATTTTTAAGGTGTCTAATGTTACCGCTAGGTAATTTTACCGGAATGTCACCATATCCTTTGATCTCATATCCACTATCATCTCCTAAATAGATTTTCGACCCACATGAAGTTTCTTCAAGACATTCAAACCAGTCCTTCTTACCTGTCATATGTGAGGATGCACCAGAGTCGACATACCATATGTCGTCCTCATCTCCCTTTGAAGCTGAAAGAGCACAATCAGCTGTAAATAGTCGAAGTTCGTGGCTATGATCCTCATCTTCCTCAACAAAGTATCCTCTGTGATTTCTCTGTTTATTTCTTGCTTCGTCTGCCTGCCTCTTATTACACTCTTTAATCTGATGACCAGGTTTTCCACAGTAAAAACATTTCTTGCTGGGAAAATTATTAGCAGACATACCTTTAAACGGTCTCTTCTGAAATGTGTTGGCTCCTCTCTGCTGCTGCTGTGGTTGCTGTTGCTGCTGTGGCTGCTTCCCTCTATATTGTCTCCTTTTCGCCATCAGAGCAAGGTCATTGCTCTGCGATTTCAAATTTTGTCATCGCTCTTCTTCCTGTAGCAGAATCCCTGTCATCTCTTCAAACGCAGGGGCTTTCTCCCTTGCTGCCAGTCCAGTGATGAACATCTGATATTCATCTGTCATTCCATTCAATGTGATCGTGACCAGATCCGAATCGGAAAATTTCTCTCCGATATCTCCCAATCTGTCCTTCAGGTCTTTGACTCTCGCAATGAATCCAGCAGCGGACTCATTCTCCTCCATCTTCATCGCAAACAGCTTTCCTTTGAGTGACAAGACACGGTTTGTATTCTGTGTCTGGTATAGGTTTTTAATCATCGTCCAAATGTCAGTGGCCGATTTACAGTCTCTAATATGCGGGATAATATTGTCCTTGACGGACATCTTTAATATGACCTTTGCTTTTGTCTCCCTTTTATCCCAGTCTTGTTCTTGTGCAGCTGATCCTGGTCTCAGCTCACTTCCTGTAATGATCGACCACGCATTTGCGCTTTCAAGTAAAGTCTGTATCTTGAATTTCCAGTTGGAGAAATTTGATCCATCGAGTTTGCCAGACTCATGGAGATACGATTCTATACTATTATTCATATTGGACTGATAAAATTCTTGATCCTTTGATGAATAATTCTACCCAACTGAATAATTGCAGGATACTAAAAAAAAATCACCACATACCAGATCTTGACCATAACAATCTGATCTTCCTCCTCCAGACGAATCATAAACTTCACTACGCCACCACCGAGCAAGTCCAATCTGCTGCCACCGAGCAAATTAGGAACTTCAATACGCCACCACCGGGCAAGTCCGATCTGCTGCCACCGAGAAAATCAGGAACTTCAATGCGCCACCACCAGGCAAGTCTGATCTACTGCCACCGAGAGAATTCGGAACTTCAATGCGCCACCACCGGGCAAGTCTGATCTGCTTCCTCCGAGCAAATCAGGAACTTCAATGCGCCACCACCGGGCAAGTCTGATCTGCTGCCACCGAGTAAATCAGGAACTTCAATGTGCCACCACCGAGCGAATTCGGAACTTCAATGTGCCACCACCGGGCAAGGCCGATCTGCAAAAAAATTGCAGACCTTCCCAAAGAGAAAGAGGCTGGCGCTTCTTTGATGCGAAAAATTCGCGCCCAAAACAAAATGCATGCGCGTCCCAACCCTGGCGCGACTTTTGCGTGTACTTCCGTGCCAATAGCGTATTTTGGCGCGCTGGCGCGCTTATCTCCCTCAAACCCGCGCCAATGGCGCGACTGTTCGCGAAAAAACCGCGCCAACCCTTTCTTCCACTCAAAGATGATCAGTCATCTGAGACCTGTGCTTCAGGTGTTACTGCAGTCCACCTGAATCTACGAAAACTTCTGTAAGCTCCTCCGCCACTACGGTTCTGTAATCAATGATGCATCCTAAAAAAAAATTAAGGCTGTCCCTACTCTGTGCTCTGATACCAAGATAAAAATCACACTGAATTGAAAAAGAAGGAGTTGCAGCTCACAGGTGAGTACTGCACCTGGAGACTGCACTCAAACAAAGAGAACACTCTGAGTTTACCTGTGTTTCAGGTGTTACTGCAGTCCACCTGAATCTACGAAAACTTCTGTAAGCTCTTCCGCCACTACGTTTCTGTAATCAATGATGCATCCTAAAAAAAAAAAAATTAAGGCTGTCCCTTCTCTGAGCTCCGATACCAAGATAAAAATGACACTGAATTGAAAAAGAAGGAGTTGCAGCTCACAGGTGAGTACTGCACCTGGAGACTGCACTCAAACAGAGAGAACACTCTGAGTTTACTCTTTGTTCATGAATGAGGAATTACATCATTAAGTACAACACTAGGAATTAGGAAGTTGCAAACAAACTCCTAAATTGTAGGAACTAATCCTAAACTAAGGAGATACGTTACAACTTGTGTAACCATTTCTCCATTAATATAAAATAATATTAATTATTTTCAACTTTCCAAAGTTTTTTGGAAAATAGTATTAGTTCTTGAATCTCAAGACTCCCAAGAACTCTCTAGCTTCAGGGTTTTCACTCGCTTAACCTTGGCAACTTCTTGCTCAAGGTCGTTCTTCTCTCCACCTTATTTCCTCAGGCCTTCTTATCTCCTCCTGCCTTCCTTGGCATTTCCCAAAGCTAAGATGTTTTAATCATTTCTAAAGAAAGAGGATGTAATTGTCCCATCTATTTGGAAAATTAAAGATTTTCTTTTTGAGGTCTTCTCCTATAATTATGATTTAGCATAACATTAAACAAGAAGAAGTAAACAACCAGCTTTAACTTCTCGAGTTTTTTTTTTTTTTTACTTTCACCTAATCTAAAATTTACCAAATCTTTGCGTAATAAAATTAAAATAATATTTACACAACCAGAAAGAGTCTTACAGTAATATTAAAGATTTAGATACTATATTCATGAATTATATAGACGATTTTAGTCTCTTATATTTAGGTATTTTAATCTTCCATTAATATTATATACGATTGAAATTTTATATATTATAAAATAGAATGTTTTATAATATTATATATTTTTATATATTTATATTTTTAAGTTACAAATATAAAAATGATAACAACATTGACTATGTCATGTCAATTATTTAAAAATAAACCAAAATTAATTTAAAAATAAATTTAAATTAAATAAGGTTTTTTAATAAATAATAATTAATGATATTGCTATACCATTAAAATAAAATGCATTTTAACATTTTTATTTATCTATGTATTTACTTTTACATTAAAGCTTTTGGTATAGTTATTTTTTTAAATAAAAAAAATATCATGATGGAAAGCCTAAGTATTAGTAATTTATAAAAATGTTGTATATTTAGACAATTTTATAGTGTCATATCATCTATAAAATTATTTGAATAATGTTATATTATTATGTAATTAAACAAGTGTTATAAGCCAGTTTAGTCTTTGCAACTCAAGTAAAAAATTATGCTTTAATTTTTTTATATAAAAACATTATGTGGAAATTAATTTAAAATAGTTTGAGTCTCAGTTGTAACTTATATGAATGATATGAATGTGTCAGGGAAATGGATATTGCAAAAAGATTCAAAATTTAAAATGAGTATATGTTGAAAAGTATTTTTTTAATAATATTGAGAAATAAATATTTATTTTCTAAAGTTTAACATCAGAACTTGTATTTGGGTGAATTCATGAAGATATATTACTTTTGGCGGAATGTGGACATGAAATTTTAAAATTACTCTTTTATCTAATTCATATAAACTTTGTGAATTTCTATTTGGATTAAACATTCAATTTGTGGAGAATGATGTTGTTGTCATAATGATATTTTTTTCAAAAAATATTACTTTTATAATCTATCAAATTTCCATTAAATTAAATGCTTCTCCTTGTCATTTTAGCACATCTTAACATGTCTGTGAAATAACTTGGTCTCTCTCTCACGCACACATAAAAATTTCATGCACAAGGTTTAAAAGAAATTAGATGAAAAATATCATATTAATTAAAAAATGTCAAACTCATATGCTATTGGATAGAGGATTCCTTTGTGAATCCAATGTGATTAACTCCACCACCTAAAGAAAAACATTGTCTTAATTATATCATGTTACAAGATAGCATTGAAATTTGTAAATTGTAGAAAGAGAGATACAAATTTATTTTCAGGCCCTAAAAAGCTTAATCAAACACTTAAAAAACTCAATTGAGAACTTTATATAAAATTTGAAATAACTTAATCGAAGATATTGAAATATTGACAGGTTAAAATAACAATGTCTCAATTGGAAAATGTAGCTCGACCAAAAAAATGTCTCGATTTGAACCATTGTACTCTGATAATACCATTGATTAAGAAGATATCAATTGTCATTTAACTAGTAATTTTGATTGACAAGTTGTATGGACTGTACGTGTGGGTTCTAAAATAGAAGGGGGTTATGTGATGGTTCTTTTCCCCTCTCCTCGATGGTCTTGTTGATGGATGTGCTAGAGTGGAAATGGTGATATTGTTCATTTTCTCTTCCTCCTGCATTCCTTTTATTATGCTTCCGAGATGACACCACAATGTAAGTAGATTCGTAGATTCAATGGTTTAGTTCCACTTTGTCCGATTCCGCTCCCAAGCTAGCTAGTGTCCATGTTACCTCCACCTTCGGGCCTATTGGTCCACTCGTGATAATGTAATATTTATAGATTGGATTAAGTCCAATGGATAATATCTTTTTTCGTATACATAATTGGTTTGCAAGCTTTGTGAAATGTTGGAATTAATGGAGAAATCCATAGTTAGGTTGTTGTTATGATAAAGATAGGATTGAGATTCTAATCATAGATCTCATATCCTGACATCGAGGGAGTGGTTGAAACCATCCCATTAGTGTGAAAGCCTATATAATTTAGGCTCATCTGATCAGAGTGTGTGTATGAGTGTGTACACTCTCTAGGTTCTCACCTGGAGAGCTGTTTGATCAATAGTTAGTTTTATCATGGTATCAGAGCTTCAGGTCAAAGCTAAATAGATCTGTGGGAGAGGATGCTGTAGAGAATTGTAGCTTAATAGGTGAATTGAAGAGCCAAGTTGTGTTAGAGCGTGTTGTGAGATGTGTGTTAGAGCTCTGCGATCAACTGCGTACATATCTGCAGGAGAAGAGTCAAGCTCCTACGCTGCCTGTGTCTGCAATGATTTGGAGAATCGCAGATAATCAGATATTTTTTTCTCGCTCGATGGTGGAGTGAGAGATTTTCCTGGGCACAGCAGAACCTTGCTTTCTGAAGGCACAGTAGAGCCTGTGTGGAGGCCACTATTTAGATCTGCGAGCAACGAAATTGCACAGAAAAGGACATGAATAGATAAAGAAGACTGTGATGGAAACGTGGTATTTTGTTTCGTTCCAAAAAATTCTTCTCATGGAATAAAAAATACAGAATTATCAGCCAATTGGGCATCGAATCTGTTGCTGATAAGAGCAGATAATTTAACGTTATCAGAACAGAGGAGTCTGCAGGAAGTGAATTCCCAGCCTACGGAACGCAGAGGAGGAGCATTGTCCTTGGCTGCTCAGAGGAGTCGAGCCTACGTGGGAGGAGACTGCGTTCTTAAGAAGAGGTCGATGTTGGGTTGCCTTCTCTGCCTTTAAGGAACGTTGTTTGTGGTCTACACCATCTTCACCTCCTCAATCTATGCTGCCCGTAAGTCTGGTTAACGCGGTTTAAATTGGGTTTGGTTGCTTAAAGTTGGTATTCTGTAGTAATGTGGTGCATTGAAGCTTAAATTGGGTTTGGTTGGTTATGCTTGGTGGGACCTCTTATACGTTGAAATGTTTAGGGGAAAACAGTGGCAATGTTGAATTTTTTTATGAAAGGCTTGTTCTCATACGATCTTTCATAAAGAGCACATGAATTATTTCTCTATGATGGGATTTTTTTAATGGTTCTAATAGTGAGGGGATATTTTCTCATCATTCCTTTCATATGTGGGGTTCTTTTAAAATTTCTTTGAAATGGATTTTTTTAATGTTCCTTTGATGAGAAGAGCATTGAAAAGTGTGATATGAGAATTCGCTAAATTTCATGCATCAGAATTGGATATCGATAGTGTTTCCAGCTTGTTGAGAGGTCATTTGTTGCTCGTCGCAAGAGCCGAGAGCACTGAGACTTGCGTGGCACAGAAGGCATGGTATACAAGGTCCTACTGTTGAAGAGATGCCAAAGGGAGGATTCCCGCCTACGTGGTAACAGGGTTGTTGGAGCTCGTTAGAGGACCAAGTGGAGTCGCAACCTAGAAGCAAGATAAAACCAGATAAGCTGGACCTTTTAACAACATGTCTATATTTTTAGATATTTTTTATTCTGATGACGATGATGATGATATTTTCATGTGGGAATTTGTAGGCGTTAGCCAAGTAGCATGGGTAGCATTTTTTCAGAAAAAAAATGTGGTTCTGTTGATGACCATGAGAAACAAGAGACACAATCTGTTGTGCAAGATCCTGATATTGAAGAGTCACAAGTTGATCTTCAAGAAGGATGTAAAGATGAAAAAAGTGGTGAAGATCAATTGGACGAGCCACATGAAGGTGATGGTGAAGACGTGGCAGAAGAAGACAGAGCTGCAGAGAATTTAAAATGTGATAATCTCATGAATATTTATGTGTGTCCAGATGACAACATTGCTGAAATTTACATGAATGACACCAGAAATGGTGAGACAAAACAATTTCCTATTAAGCCTGTCATAACTTTCAAAAGGGCGAGGATAAGCGTTCAAGCTTTCCATCACTGGGGAAGAAATGAGGTGAAAATGCATCACTACCTCATGGTGAGGAAAGTGAAGATGAAGCCTTGACTTAGAATGAACAAATATGGACTTAGAAGCATAAAGACGAAAATGAAATCCTCTGTTGTCAAGTTTTTTTATGTTTTTTTTATTGTAAGCCTAGTTGAGACTAGACCAACAGGCGTATGTTATTGTTTAGTACCATTTCTCCATTAAGGCGGAGTGTTGGAATTAATGGAGAAATCCATAGTTAGGTTGTTGTTATGATAAAGATAGGATTGAGATTCTAATCATAGATCTCATATCCTGATATCGAGGGAGTGGTTGAAACCATCCCGTTAGTGTGAAAGCCTATATAATTTAGGCTCATCTGATTCAATGATCAGAGTGTGTGTATGAGTGTGTACACTCTCCAGGTTCTTACCTGGAGAGATATATGATCAATAGTTAGTTTTATCACATCTACCAAAATGCATGCATTCTAACCACTGCAACCGCTAGTCTACTAGGAATTCCTTCACATACATGGTTCATCCAACCTCTCGATTAACTCCCCCTTGATATAAAATTTCACCTTATGGAGTCTAAAACCAATATGGCCCACCTAAGTGTATCCATCCCACATGACACACTCTTCTAGGGTGTTAAAAATCTCTGACAGAGGGAACATATAACAAATGGGTATGCATGCCTCTCTAGGTCTTACAACACTTACAAAAAATAAATGACATGTAGATTTGCTTCTAATTACAAACTGTGACTCATACTCATGTTCATGAGTCTATTCCAAGAAACTCACACAAACTTGATTGTCCATCCTCCTTTACCGTTCACCATACCATTCACCTCCACAAACAACACACTTTGGCATCTTCATTTTACTTTGGCAAGATGGTCTTGGTCTCCATGTTTTACCTGTCATTTATTAGAGTTGCAAATTCTAACAAAATGACATCATATTGAGGTTGCAAATCTCAATAATTATACAAATTTCCAAGACTTGTCCACATTTACCCATACCAAATAAAAAAAATACCAAATGACAATATAAGCACAAGCGATAACCATGACAGTAATACAATATCCATGAAGAAAAAAATGGCATGCAAACATTCAACACATGGCCACGCCATTCACTGCTGTGGACAGACTGCCCTGAATTTCAGTTCACCGGAACACTGCCCACACTATTGTTGTGAGCAGATCCAAGATCATACACTGCACGTTGTCTTCGATCTGATCCCTATTAGATCACTGACAATTGATCGCTTCACATTGCTTCATGAACATGCACAAGCAACACCCTTTCACATGCTTGCTAGTTCACATTTCGACAAGCAGTAATTCACCTCCACTGCTCAGGTGCTCAGCCTTGAGGAGATACAATGTAGCCACCAAGGCTCAACTCAGCCACCAAGGCTTATCACAGCCACGAAGGCTCAACACAGCTATGAAGGCTCACCACAGCCATAAAATCTCAACACAGCCACGAAGGCTCAACACAGCCACGAAGGCTCAACTCAGCCATGAAGGCTCACCACAGCCACAAAGACTCAACACAGCCACAAAGGCTCACCACAACCATAAAGGCTCAACACAGCCATGAAGGCTCAACACAACTTAGAAACTGAGCATACAAGCTCTATATCATGAGTTGGGTATGAGCCAAACCAAACAAATGGTGGCACAGTTTACTGCAATGTTTGACCTGCTCTTAGATCAAGACTCAACATAGTTTACTTCACCACCCCATTAGGGTCAAGCTCAAAGACCGTGAGAGGCTCTCCCAGGTATAAATGCCATGTTTCGGCGCAAGGAATACGATGCAAATGGGACACACTTCCAACTACAAGATCAAGAGATTAAATCAGCAGCGTCACAGCGCTTTGAATCAGATTCCAATTCTGCAAGGGAAGTGTCGGAGAATTTCTCGGAGACTGGAACCTCGTCGGAATCCCAGAAGCAGCTTTCTGACTCGGCCTTGAGATCTTGGTGATGATCCTCATCTGCTGCTTCTTCTAGCTCATTTATCAATTTCTTTACCGCATAGGCAGGGTAAAAGCAAAGAGTAATACGTCTGCCTGCATAGACAGATATTTGGTTGGTTTCTGGATGGTGATATTTGGCAGCTTAAAATTGGAGGCATAAGAAATATCTGGCCAACATAGCTAGCAAGCATACTCCTCTGTCGCTTGTCACCCGAATCATCACACAATGGACAGGGATGCCCATCTCCATCATACCCAACAACTGGAACGAAGCAGATCTCCTCTTGTTCAGCCCAGCTCAGAGCGTTCAGGCTCGGGCAGCTTCCATCTCCATGCAGACACAGACTCACACAACCTCAGACGACAACGTCCAACGAGCCTCAACATGCATGCTTTGATCTGCAGTCACGCAACAACAACATGGATGGAAAAAATACAAAATACTAATCTAACTCTTTATTTTCCTCGGCCCAGGAGGGGCCAAGGCCAGGCTCGTATGGGCTCTGATACCAACTTAGAAACTAAGCATACAAGCTCTATATCATAAATCAAACATATAGAGCTACATATATATACATGAGGTACAGTCTCAAGATAGAGAAGCTATCTTAGACGCACAATAATTTCGTTGAGGGAATATCTCAACCTCACACTAAACTAGGAACTAACCTATAGAATAGGAACAGACTCTATACATAGAGAGAAACACAACTGAAGACAAGTAGGAATTACATATTCCAACATGAACTACAGGGAGGATCGAATTAATTTGGGAATTTGCTTTTATAGGCAAGTGGTCTCATCTCGGACATATATCAAAATATTATTCTAGTAGTATATTTCTTATAAATTGAGGAATGTATCTATTGTAGTATTGAAATCATCTATGGAGAATTGTATTTTTATATTACTAAACTTGAGTGAGGAGCCTTGTCGTCTTTCGTTTCCTTTTGACAAGGTTATTTCATATTTTTATTGAAAAGGAAATTGATGAATAGATGGTAAAAAAATGAAAAATAATTTTTTTGATATCTATAGATTTACATTATTATATGTGTGTTTTACATGAATCACATTTTGAAATGTTATTATTACTAGCATAGATCTATTTTAAGTACGGATTTAACATGAGTTGAGAGGGATCAAATTTCTTCAAGTGCAAACATTTTTAGAGTGTTAAATAAGTTGTGATATTTTTCATTGTTTAAATTGTATTTTTGAATGCTAAATAGAGTATATATAAGATAAACTAAAGATTTTAATCATATAATTTTTTTTCTTTTATATATATAAATATATATGAAGTTGATATCAACATAAATTAGTTAACATAGATCTTCAAATAGTTTATTTAAATCTTTTGTTAAAATATTTTTGAAAAATGTAAGATTTCGACATCTTATTCACACATTTTTTTACTTCTAATTACTTTACATCATATTAGTTTTTTTCAATTATAGTTGACATTAATTTTCTATTTAGAACATAATTTTTTATTTTTATTTTAAAAAAATACCAAAGACAAATAAATTTACATATTCCCTCATACTAAGTTGTAAAAAAAACCTCTAAACTCAATTATTTTATTTTATATTTTTGAAAACTATTATATTAAAATAATTTATATTTGGTCTTTATCATAATAATATTTTTTAAACTCTATATATTAGTTTTATTTTTATTAATAATTTATTTATTCCATACTTATTATAAATATTGAAATAATGTATAATTATTTTAAATTAATAAAACAATTGAATACATTATTTATTTTTTAGCATAGTCTAGTTCATTATTCGTTTATAATCTAATTTTTATATAAAGAAGTTAATTAATTAATTAATTAAAAAAATAAATAAATAAATAAATAAAATAAAATATAATAAAATAATAACAATATATATGTTTATATATATATATGTAAATAAATAAAAATAAAGGAATTAATTTAGTTTTAAATTATATTAAATTTTTCAAGTAATGTAATAAAAAAAATTTATTGATTTGATTTATTTATTTATTTATTTTTTCTAATATTTTTATTTTTATTTTTATTTGTTAACTTTTTTATTTACTTTAATGTTCATTTTTATATCGATTCATTTATTATTTTTATTCTTATATGTTATTCTTAATTTAAAAAATAAATAAAATAAAAATAAAAAGGAGAAAAAATTATTGTTTATTTTTATTGCTTTATTTTTTGATTTTATTTTTATTTTTATTTTTATTTTTATTTATTTTTTGGTCAAACTAGCTGGTATTGTTATTGGTTGTTATTGGTTATTTATTTTTATTTTTAGTGTTTAGTTTTTTATATTTTATTTTATTGTATATTTGTTATATTTTATTTTTATTTTTAGTTTTAGTTTTATATTTTTAAAGTTTTATGATCAAACTAGCCGTTATTGTACACCGGCTATTTCGAGCTTTTTTTTCTATTTGGAGCTTCTTTTTTATTTTATTTGATTTATTTATTTATTGATTTTTATGGTCAAACTAGCCGTTATTGTATAACAGCTAGTTGGAGCTTTTTCTATTTGGAGCTTCTTCTTTATTTTCTATTTTGATTTATTTAATTATTTATTTTTTGTTCAAACGAGCTACTATTGTTATTGTTATTGTTTATATTTTATTTTATTTTATATGTTTATGATATTTTTAATTTTATTGATTTATTTATTTAATTTGTTATAGTTTTATTTTTATTTTTATTGTCAAACTAGCCATTATTGTACAACGACTATGTGGAGCTTCTTTTTCTATTTAAGCTGCATCCTTGATCAGATTTCATATCTTGTCCTGATGATGAACCACACTGGCTGGTTCGAAACGCGTCAACACAAAATTCTCCATTGTGATTTTCACCGAAAGATTTGATAATTAATTGAATACATCGTTTATAAGTGATATTTTTTCACTTAATTGAAAAGTTTAAATTTTGTTTAACAAAAGAGAACAATCTAACAACACGACTTAAAGAAAATGTCATGTAATACAATTGGTTTAATCAATGAAAAAAACCAAAAAACCTGAATACAGAAAAAGTTGATGCCACATGTAATTAACCACAAAATCTTTTGGCTATGGAATAATATATTCGATTCAATATTCATATTAATTTAACCCTTTAGATATCTCAAATGTTTTTAAATTTGTTTTATTGAACTATTTATTAAAACCTTTGAATAAAAGGTGCGAGTTATTAATTTAATTTATTAATTTTTTTTTCCTTGATCAACCTGTGTTGCCTATAAAATATAATTTTTAAAAACCTCCATAAAACTCTCTATATATTTATTTATAATTACAATATTATCTAATATTATTTGTTATAATGATCTTTTCCATTCATATT
The DNA here is from genome assembly GCA_034641835.2 of Pinus albicaulis. Classification (NCBI taxonomy): domain Eukaryota; kingdom Viridiplantae; phylum Streptophyta; class Pinopsida; order Pinales; family Pinaceae; genus Pinus; species Pinus albicaulis. The sequence goes on along the minus strand of CM076578.1, from coordinate 1,112,954,146 downwards.
TATTGTTTTGAAAATCTTAAATTGAGATCCATGCCGCATATTTTCACCGACCAGATGGTGTTACGATTGGGCCACCGGTGTCTGTAATGCACGCCGCGATGGTGATTAGTTATGTGTTTGTGTGTAATGCACGCCCCGATGGTGATTAGTTATGTGTTTCTAAGTTAATTATTGGATGCTTGGACACATATTTTTCTACTTTAACTTATTGGATGCCTGGACACATATTTTTCTACCTTTGCCTCGATGAGGGAAGGAGATCTAGTTTTTGCTTTCCGCAATAATGCCTTGAATTGATGATAGGAGTTCTAGATGCATCATAAGTGAAGGGAACTAGTAAATTTTAGATGCATTTGAGAAAACCATGAGAGTAAACACAATAATGGTTTGGACGACTTGGACCCTCTTTGTTCGACTACTTGAAACTTAATTTCTTGGTGGGATAGAAAATTCCCATTGTTATTTTCGAATAGGGTGCGTAATGACACAACGATAGTTCCACTAATTGAATGAATAGTTTCAATAGGGTTTGCTCCCCACTTTGAATCTTAGTAAGCTTTTTAAGTTTTTTTTTTTTCAAGATATTTTTAGGGTGGTGGAAAAGAGAGCACAATTAAGTTTTTAAAATTAACTACAGGTTACACAGGGGCTTGATCGAGAGTTTGTTTTATAGCTCGATTGAGAAATATTAAAGTGCTCAAATTGCTCCATCAAGAGCTAAAATATTGCTCAATCTAGTGCTTAAAAATGTTTGATTGATTTTTTTTTTTCCTGCTTTGCCCCCACATGCTTGCCAGAAAGTGTAACCCACCTCTGTGGGTTTACCCATTGATCAATGTTAAACTAACAATTCTCTAGGAAAACTAATTGCCATAGTCCTACTTTGATGGGAAATAATAGATTGATATTTTAAGTGGGGAAATTAATTGCCTAGAAAGACTTGCATAAATTTTGGTGAGTAGTAACCACTAGTAGGTCTCTACATTTACATTTATTCCTACTTATTAAACTATTGAAAAATACATAAACAATGGTGGGTAGTAACTCTTTCCTTATCATTGTGCTTCCATTTGGTTCATAAGGATGAGTTGAGTGTTCACTAGAAATGTTGGACAGATCCAAAATTTTGTTCAAACAACTTTTACTCAAAAAGCGATAAACAATATAACTCTTAATAAATCTATTTGTTTACATCTTATTCCTGACCACATTTGAAGCAAATACTTTCTTAAATTGAGGTGGGTAATAACTAATGATAATATCCTATTTACCTTAGGATGAATTATTTTTAAAGATTGTATGGTATTGTATTGTGTAAAAGTTGTAATAATGCCTTCAAATTGCGCTCCAATAAAATTTTAACAATATTGAAAAATAAAGACTTATTTTCCAAAGTTAAATATCATAATTTGTATTGGTCAATGCGAAACTAATAGTGGTCAAGAGGAAAATCCATTGATGTTCTCTAGGGAAATTTAGTTGCTACCACTCAAGTTGCAAATTATGCTCTCAAAAAAATTGCATACAAGATAATTGTGTCCACATTAACCTAGAATAATTTGATGAATTATATGAATTTGACAAAGCAGGGAAAATGGATATCTCAAGATGACTAGAAATTTGAAATAGGTATGTGTTGAGAAATAGTATTTTTAATAATATTAGAAAATAAATATTTAGTTTTCAAAGTTAAACATTATCACTTTCATTATTCAATGTTAAACTAAAGTGCTCAATAGAGATATCGATTTTTCTAGTTATTTTTATTTTGTCTATGTGGTGTGACTATTATGTGTATGGAATATTTCGTTTATGGAATATTTGTAACAAGAAAATCCACCCAAAGGGATCACTTCCTACCAACTCAACCATGGAGCTAATTGACCTCGAGGGCATCGAGAGAATTGAACCCATGACCTCTCAACAGAAAAGGTTCTTTAACAATGTGAAATCAATGCTGATTCTGGGGGCTATCAATGACTCTTTCTTACTAAATGTTAAAGACTTGAATCAATTTTAGTGGGTTGTACTAACTAATAAATTGATATATGAAGTGGAGAAACTAATTTCTTACTCAAGCTTAAGGAATTGAACCATTTTCGGTGGGTTGTAACCACTACTCAAGTTTAAGGAATTTTCCACCCACATGCTTGCCAAAGAGTATAAACTAATTGTTCTCTAGGAAAATCAATTGCTATAATATTTCCTTGACGAGAAGTAATAAATTGATATTTGAAGTGGAGAAATTTTTCTTTAGTCTTGCCTTTATAGGAACTAATAAATCGATATTCTCTTACCAGCTCAACCATGGATCGCCCTTAGGGAATTGAAAATATTGAACCAATGACCTCTCAATAGAAAATGTGTTTTAACAACATGAACTTGACTAATTGAGCTAACTCTTGGGGCTACGAGGGACTAATAAATTGATATATGAAGTGGAGGAATTAATTTCTTACTCAAGCTTAAGATTTTGAATCAATTTTGGTGGGTTGTATTGACTAATAAATTGATATATGCTATAGCTTAAGGACTTGGATCAATTTTGGTGGGTTGTAACCACTACTATGTTTGCACATTTACAATTTTCTCTACCAAAGAACACATAAATAATGGTGGGAATTAACTCTTACTAGGTTTATTTATTCATCTTATTCTTCTCCATTTTTTTTTATGCAAATATTTTATTATAATACTATGGGAAAAATATATTTTCTATTATTTTAAAATAATTTAATTTTGAGTGAGTTTCCTTTAATAATAAAAAATCATTACACAAATATCTAAAAATCATGGCATGATTATTGCAACTATGTCTAACATTTTTCTTACAAAATAATTGAGATAGTTATCCATAATTGTATCTTGTAAAAATTACAATAAAAGCTTCAAATTAAAGTGCTTAAATATTTAAATTATATATATTTCTATAAAGTTAAACATTATAACTTGTATTGTTGAATATTCAAAAAATTGCTAATTTTTATAATATATTATTTATAATAATTTATATTATTAAAAAATTAATATATTTAAAATTAAATTAATATATTATTTATAATAATTTATATATATATATATATATATATATATATATATATATATTTAACTGAAACGGTTATTTTTATTGATAGGGTGGGTTGGCCAAAGCCAAATCAAACATTACAATTCACGGCATCAAGCATTACAATTCATTGTTTTAACATGAACGCCTTGTTAGGGGATAGTTGCCATGCTCACTGCTCCTGCATTTATGCTGATCATGCTCTTTTCTAGAGTGCATCCTATATTTTCCAGACTGTCTGCTTCTGTGTTTAATTCTCTGAGAATGTGGAAGATTTGAGCTGAGGGGAAATCCTTCAGGAATCTGTTCACTCTTGCAAGCTGTTTATTTAACACTGGATCTTTGAGCCCTTTCTTGTTTATTAGAGATTTTACCAACAGCTCAGAATCTCCGAAGACTAAAATTTCCCTTGGATTCTCTTTCCTGGCCAGTTGACAAGCTTTTAAAAGACTGAGAACTTCAGCCTGATTGTTGGTTTTTATCCCAAGTCCCCAACTGAAGTCCTCTTTTTTCCCATTCGGAAAATAAATAGCCCCTCCAGCTCCTGACCTGCCTGGATTGCCTTTTGAGGCTCCATCAAAGAAAATAGTGCATTTTCCTTGCGTTTTCCACCACTTCTGAAAACTGTCCAAAGTGTCTCGAATCTTCCATTTTCCTTTGAGATCTGGACGTGTGATTACTGAAGGTCTGAGCGTGGGGGAGAAGCCATCCAGCCATGCCTTTTCTTCATTTCGAAGGGAACTATCGTTTCTGACTGTGGAGTGTCTCAGGGTTTCTAATAGAAGTTTCTTGGCCTGCTCCGTAGTGATATCTGCAGTCATTTATTTTTGGTTGAAGATAGTTTCGTTCCGGGCAAGCCACAACTTCCAACATACATATTTTGGAGCTGCAATCCATACCTTGTGCCAAAGTGATTTGTCTGCAATGTTGAAGGGGTATCGAGCTTTCCAAGACGAATACATGTCTATAATCGAGCAGTGTGCTACGGATTCTCACATTCAGACCTATCAAGAAGATAGACCAGGCCTTCTGTGCAAACTCACAATCAATGAACATGTGATCAGTGGTTTCCAAAGCGTTTTTGCAGAGGACACATCGGTGAGGGCCAGCTATGTTTCTTCTGCACAGATTTTCTCCAGTGAGGATTTTGTTGTGAAACAAAGTCCAAAAAAAGAAATTGATCTTGGGAATACTGAAATTTTCCCAGATCTGTTTCCACACTGTTTCAGGATGCGGAGAGTCCTTTTTACCTTGTAGCTGTAAGTATCCTTGTCTGGCTGTGTACACCCCCGTTTTTCCCCATCCCCATGAATCTTCCTCGTCCTTGTGCACTGGAGTGAAGTCTGTAATTGCAGCTATAAGAACATTTAACTGGTTTTTTAAGTGTGCTGGGGTATTGGGCAAAGTCCAACTCTGCCAATTGCCATTGTGATCCCAATCTGCAATGTCATCGATTTTTCGAACTCCTTTTGAACTTAACCATTCTCTTAATTCTGCAATCTCATTGCTAGCTGAAAGAGGAGGATGGCCCATGATTCGATCTCTCCACAGCGAAGTGTTTTTGCCATTCCCTGCGGTTTTATACAGGTGAGTTCTGAAGAAAACGATTGCTTTGCTGCAGAGCTTCCAAGCCTGCGTTCCTTTGGGAGAGTTCTCTGGATTGAAGGTGATGATCGATTGATTATTGAGGTACTTGAGATTAAGGATCTGACTGACAGGATGGGAGGGCTCGTTTAGCAGCTGCCACAGCAGTTTACACCCTAATGCTAAGTTGGCATGCTGGGGGTCATGGATTTGGAGTCCACCTTCTACCAAGGGATGCTTGACAGTTTCCCAGTTAATTAAATGAAAACGATTACTGTTACCCCGCCCACCATTCCATAAAAAATTCCGCATGAGACAGGAGATTCGATCTGCAATTTGTCTTGGTGCCATCAGCAGTGAGGCTTGGAATGTTGGCAACGCTGAGAGAACAGTTCGGATAAGGGTGAGTTTGCCGCCAGTGGAGAGCCAAATACCACCCCACGCTATAATCTTTTTCTTGAACTTAGAAATCACCTCCTCCCACATATGATTTCGGTTGGATCCCATCGATAATGGAAGTCCGAGATACTTTATTTTATCCCAGACTGCATGGCCATTGAATCCCAAAACGCTATCAATCCTTTCAATTGTTTGTTGGTCTGTATTCCATCCAAAAACGGCGCTTTTCCTCTCACTGATTAGCGCACCAGAGATGTTGCAGAAATTTTGGAGAATGGACTTGAAAGTGTTAGCGATTCTCATGGATGCACCCCCTAGCAGGAGTGAATCGTCTGCAAAGAGTGCGTGATTCACTGGAGCGATGCCCTGTACAATTCTTATCCCAGGTATGGTGCCTGTTTGTTTCTCCAGTGTCAGCTTTATGCTCAGTGAATCAGCCATCAGTATGTAAAGAAAGGGAGAAACAGGGCAACCCTGCCTCAATCCCCTGGTGGCTAAGAAAAATTCTGCTGGTCTTCCATTCACCATTGGGGCGATCCAGATATTCTCAATGCAGGCTTTGATGAGGTTTATGAAATCCTGACTGAATCCAAAGGCAGCAAGAACCCTATACAGAAAAGAACGATTTACTCTATCAAATGCATTACACATATCCAGTTTTATGATCATACCTGGTTCTTTCCGAGTGTGACTGGAGTGAAGGGCTTCTTGGACTTGAATGACATTGTCCAGTATTTGTCTGCCTTTCACAAATCCCCCTTGAGCCGGAGAGATGATTTTTTGAAGGAGGGGCTTAATTCTGTTGGCCAGTAGTTTGGCCATGATCTTGTATGAAGAATTGCAGAGTGAAATCGGCCTATATCTGTCAAAGGATCCAGGGTTTGTTTCCTTGGGGATTAGAGCGAGGAAGGTGGAGTTAATTCCGCCTCCAACTTTTGCCTTCCTAAAGAATCCCCTAATCATTCTGAAGAGATCATATTTGATTATCTCCCAACAGATTCTATAAAAATGCACTGAGAATCCATCAGGTCCTGGAGCTTTGTCTGGTTCCAAGGACCAGACTATGGAAGTTATCTCTTCTTCTGTGACTGGGCTCATCAGAGAATCATTATCCTCCACGCTGACTAGATTTTGAATGTTGGTAAGAAACTCTAATGCATCCTCCTCGTTCCCATTTCTTTCTGCACTAAGGAGGTTTTGGAAATGATTTACTGCTACCTCTTTGATTTGTGCAAATCCTTTATACACCTGGCCATTAGAGGTAGTAATTTCTGCAATATGGTTTCGTGAGAGACGTGCCCTGCACTGTCTATGAAAATAAGTGGTATTTATGTCCCCGGATTTAAGCCACAAACTTCGAGACTTTAAACGCCAATGCTCTTCTTCATTTCTGAAAGAGTTGTATGTATTCCTTTGGGCACCTTTTTCGTTGGCTAGGTCAATGGATGAGAGGTCTTTCTCCTCCATTTCAAATTGGATACCTTCTAGCAGAAGAACTGCCTCCTTCCTCTGTCTAGTGGGGGTTTTCATAGATTTCTTTATCCAATCTTTGAGAGCTTTTTTTGTGTTTTTCATTTTTTGTTCCCAAACAAAACTTGGGGATCCCATAACTTCAATCCACCATGCTGCTTGGACTGTTTCAAAGAACCCTTCTTTTCCGGCCCAGAGAGGGCTAAAACGAAATGGGAGGGGACCTAGATCTTCTTCTTCTTTCAGGCATAAGAGGATTGGCTTATGATCCGATGTGAGCTTTGGGAGGATCTTGGTGAAAACTATTCTGTTGTCCATCATTAGCGAGCTGCTGATAAGGAATCTGTCCAGCCTGGCTGAAATATGGTTTTCTCCTGTTCTGTTGTTAGTCCAGGTGTATTTGCCTTTCACTGTTTTGTAGTCAACCAAGTCCCACTGCTGAATCAGATTTTCCACTGTGCTGATGAAAGGGTCCCTAGAGAATATCCCTCCTCTTTTTTCTTTGGGATCTAGGATTATATTCAGATCTCCACCTATGACTATATTGGAAGGATTGATATGCTCTATATAATCCAAGAGTGACCTCCAGCACTCTCTCTTTTCTTCATAATGAACGGGGACGTACATGTTAAACAGGGCAAGGGAGAGGTTGCTTGCAGTGTGACGCAGTTCTGTATAGATCCAATGTTGGGTCTCAGAGAAATGTTCTAAAGAGAAGGAGTTTTTTGACCAGAATGTGCCTATACCTCCGGCCGAGCCCCTTGCACTAACAGCCTTTCCAGAGTCATATTTCCATTTCATAGAGCTAGTATTTAGAAGGGTTTCCCCTTCTATTTTGGTCTCTTGGAGCATAAGGATGTCCACGGTTTCCAGCTTCAGTAAGTCTTTGATAGCATCTGCCTTATTGGGATTTCCCAGACCCCTGCAATTCCAAGAGACCATCTGCATCATTTACCACTTGATGGGGTGGGGCCTCCTCCCTTGGGTGCCCTTGGTCTTGTATTTCTCTCGAGGGTCATTTCAATGGTAGTTTGGCTGCCTAGGGTTTTCTGCCTTTCTGATTCTTCTTCTCTGGTTTCCTTGTTTGTTCGTCTTCCCACTTTTTTGGATGGCCTTTCAAAGGTTTCTTCATCAGATGATCCCATGTTTTCTAGGCTCTTCTTCTTTTGTTTAATAATATCAGCATACGAAGGGGAAGCAGTATTGCTAGGGGTCGGGTTTGGGATGTTACCTGGCTCTTCGTTGTCTGCATTGTTCAGCTGTGGTGGATCTTCCTGCTCAAGCTCTGGAGGATCTGACGGTGGTGTAAGAGATTCGAAGGGGTTTTTATCTCCTGCAATGCTGTTAGCTTCTCTACTTCCACTGTTTTGGTTACTTGAATCTCCTTGCCCTATTTTGGCCACTGTCTCTTTTTCTTTACTTTTGTTGTTCTGTCTACTGCTTGTTGTTCTCTTTGCTTGCTTCCACTGTTCACCTTTCTCTTTCTCTGCTATTTCCTCATTTATTTTTTTGCAATATCTGGCAAAATGCCCATATTCATGGCAATGTCGACATTTGAAGGGCAGTTGCTCGTAATCGAGCTCTTGAATGTGCGTCCAGTCTGCCACTAAGAGTTTGATGGCTTCGGGGAGCCCGACCTCCAGATCAACTTCCACACAGATACGGGCGTAGGAGAACTGATCCTTCCTCGGGGCCTGATCGATATACCTGCCTAGAGCATTGCCGATGGATTGTAGCGAGCTCTGACTCCAGCAGTGGAGAGGGAGGTGCGGGAGACGCACCCAAACGGGGACGGCTGTGGGCACATCTTGTGCAGGATCGAAATCTGGAGACCATTTATTCAAATATAACCCTTGGGGGCCCATGAAATATGGCCCGTTTCGGAAGATCAGGCTTCGGTCTTCCACACTGTCAAACACGAAGACGAAGAACCCTTTGCCTACAAAATGGCTTTTTATTCCTTCCTTGACCAATGGTGACCAGTTTCGTTTGACCCAATCATCTACTGCTTTCGGGGATGGCCATAGCCCTGTGAACTGGCCGATGAGGCCTCTCTCGGCCAGGTTTAGTGCTGATCTGCAAGCGTCGTCCACCGGGAGAGACACCGTAGGAATATTGTCCAACTTTTTGACAAACTTTTGCTATGTGGCCGAGGTCGGCCTCTTTTCTGCAGCAGCTACAAGAGTTCGAAAAGCCTCGAGGTCAGGAGGCGGGGGGAGTCTCCTTCTGTCGTCATGGCCAAGGTTGGAGAGCCGGATCAATGCAGGAATCCCATGCGCAAAAGCGGATCGACCACCAGAGAAAACAATACGCAGGGCAGGGACACACTCGTGGGCCAAAGCCACACGGGTCCAGGGCGCCACAAAACAGAGAAGCAACACCGAGCCCAGAACAGCGGCGGGCAGAGCTGAGCCCAAGAGTTGCAGAGCGAGCGCGCGGGAAAAACCTTTTTGAAAGATCTTATAATAATTTATATTATTAAAAAATATATATTTAAAATTAAATTATAAAATATATATAATTATTTTTTGCTTTAATTAATTAAAATAATTTATATAAATATTTAAAAAACTTTTCCATACCCTTTATATTATTTTACCTAAGCTTTGTTTATTTCGATGGTCTCCGCAAACTAAATGGGTTTAGTGTATCACTTCTCATTTTATTCTAATCTTCTTCCAAAATTTAAGGAATAGGTTACATTTAAAACTAAGCAATTAATTAGCTAATTAGGATTTTCACGATGGTGGTTATATTGAGGAATTTTCATCCGAGGAATTTTACCTTTTCAATTTTATTTATGTAAAAGATGTAAAAGGATGAGTTGGGATGGTTTGTTAGGATAATCTCAATTAAGTTTATTTGAGTTGAAATTGTATTTTTTTGTTTTGTAAGTTTGGTAAGACTATATCTTCATCATGTCCAGTATATCAATTCGAGAGCTGAAAATTGAACCAATGATTTCACATCAAGGAGTTCTTTATCGGAATGAATGAGTGCTTGTACTTAAGAGTGCTTTACTAAAATCCAAGAACTCATGGACGAGATCGTATATTAAAAATATTATTATTTCAAAAATTAAATATAAATTGGGAGATGATAAAGAATTCAGGGGGAAAATGAAACTAAGATATTCTAATAAGGTTATCAATATCTGTTTCAAAAGTATCTCTTTGTCTTTCTCTATCTTAACGTTAATAGGAAAATACAATTTGTTTAATCAATTCCAAAACACATTGGGATAAAAGGGCCTTTTACCTTTGTGATACTAAGAGGTTTGAAGATGAAAAAAAATTCTTTTAGATTCTCCACCTTATACTCATTTTTTATTTAATTCTCATAGTATTTTTCACTCTACCAACTTTCTTGACTTTCTTAAATAAATAAAACTATGGTGCTTTAGGAATGTTTCTTTTAATACTTTTGGAGCATACAAATAAAATGCTAAAAATTGAGAGCCATCATTTGTCTTCTTCCATAGGATAAACCATATCTCTTAGTGGATATTAATCATAATCATTATATATTTTATAAAGAATTAATAAAAATATAAGAATGTAAAATTGATTTATACTCAAAATGATAAGAATAAAATAAATTAAAATATTTAATAAAATAATTATATGAATCACACAAAATTGTAGAAATAAAATAAATTAAAATATTTAATAAAATAATTATATGAATGAGACAAATGAATATTACAAACCATTTAATAAAATAAAATAAAATTTATCTTAAATTGAGATTTATTAAATTCATATAACAATTATTAATATGCATTAAATATCTCAAAGCATATATTTTTTGTAATTTAATATGAAAGAAATAATCTATATGGAATTAAATGGTTAATATTTTTGTATACTATGATATTGAATACCTAACACTACAATTAATTATCAAAAGAAAATGTTTTTTATCATTGTCAATTAATTAAAAATAATTAATTTTTTAATTTAATTAATAATTCATCAACACACATTTTTTTTTATCATTAATTAATTAAACATTTGTTTTTCAAGACAAACTCATATTTAAAATAAATGTTTTGTTATTTTTACTATTAATATTTAGTAAAAAATTAACATTTTGTAATAACATTTCCTCACACTAATTTAGTGAAATTAGATGCAATCATTAATAGAATGAAATTAAAATGGTTATAATTTTATTTTTTTATTAAATAAAATTATTTATTATAATTAAAATAAAATTTATTATTTTTGAAATAAATTTATTTTATTTTAATATTTTCTATAAATGTAATATAAGTTATTAATCTTAGGGTAAATCATTCTAATAAATTACAATTTTCGTATATATAAATCTTAATTTTTCTGGTGTGATTTACTTTAAAATTAATAATTTGTGAGATTTGTGAAGAATACCAGAGTAGACTTCTATTTAAAAAGATATTTACAACATGTTACTTGTGGGAATTGAATCTAGGTGGGAAAGAGAATAAATATCCCAGTCAATCACCAAAGTTGTAAACTCTATATAAGAAATAATGAAAATAAGATCTAATCAAATTTTAGTAATGAAATGACTTATATTTAGACTTATCTCTTGTCCTATAATCTGATATCTAACTTGATAAAGTACTATTTAATTCTTATATATTTTTGTTTTTGAAAAAATATTTTTTAATTTAGTTTTTTAAAATATTAAATTTATTTATACATTCAAAAATACATTTTAAATAACAAAAAATTACAATACCACTAAATATTATATTAATCATTTAATTAAAAAAACAAAAATATAAAACAATTAAATACTCTACCTCATAAAAATTAGGTTATTACTAGATATTAAAAATGAGAAGATATATGACTTGGTTATTGCAATTATTAATAACAACAAAAAGAATCATCAGATGGATAAGATGAATGGAAAATAAAGAACTTCGGTTGAGTTAGTACATGAAGATGAAGATGAAAGAAATTCAATGGCTCTGAACTGGCCAGTACTGATATTATCGTTATAATTTCATTAATAATTTGAGAATGAGAGAAACATATGTTCGACTCATATCACGATTAATCAAACATCATGATTTGACATCAGGAAAAAGAACTTCACATGCTCTTCTGATATTCAATGTCATAAGTTCAATTATCGGGCACAAGAGATGGTAGACGGAGTGTGAGTAAAACAGTAAGGCACTGACAGTTACTACATCGCAGAAGGATGGCCGGGGGTATATGAGCTCAAGGCTTTTTCATCGTAAGCGCTTGTAAAATTCCTTTCCATTATGGTTATGAATAACTCTTTCACGCCATTCTTGGATGTGTTTTTTTATGCTTATTGAGGACGGCTCATGGTTTTTTATGGAACATACCACTCGCTTGTTTAGAAATGCTCTTTCTAGCTGGGACTGGTTTTGTTTTGCACTCTCGGGTCATGTTTTTCCTGCGGGTTTTGATTTGGTTCAGTGCTAGATGACTCGGGATCATTATTTTTTAGCTGCTTGCGACAAAGATTTATGATCCTCCTTTTTCTACTGTTGTAAGGTGACTTTATTATGTATTGGCCCGGTATGCCAGGTCTTGGGGACTGTTGTGAAATGGTTGTCTTGCTTGTCATGTTGGCCATTGCTTTGATTATTCTTAGATCATCCTATTACGTCCATTGCTCAGATGGTCGGAGCAGTCGGTGACTGTTCCATATCTCCTCCTGTATCGCATCAACTTCCGTCTGACTCATATCAATCCCATAATAGTCTCATAGAGATCTGGAAAGTCGTATGGAACAACCTGACCTCTCTTTTTACTTTTTCTAGACCTTGCAAAAGCTATAGCTTTAGAACTCGTAAACAATGGTGGACATTGCCAGGTTGCTGGTGCTGTTGCTGCTGCCTCCCATTATCGGTTCCCTAAGCTCTGGCTTTTCCGGTTGAAAGCTCTGATTTGCCGATGTCTCCATCACCGGAAAATTTGAATTTTGATCCGGTTTTCTATAGGCCATAATTGTCTTATCCTTTCCTACCTAAATCTATATCCTTTGCAGGACGTATCTTGCATTTTCTATTAGTTTAATAGAATCATTTAAGGAAGCATAAGTCTATCCAGATTTGATCAGTCCTCGATTTCCTTAAATATCTTTTTTCGGCAGAAGGTATTTATTTCCGATCCATTGGGAAGATTAAAGAATGTTTTTTGGAGGCGGGACTTCTTCACTCCTAGCTGCCTTTTCTTGGTTCGAGGCAATTTTGCTGACATTCCTCTTATCTATGTATCATTCTCCTGACAAAATATGCTGAGCTGATCATCCGATCCCTGACGACATCAAACCTATTTCTCTTCCGGGTTTTCTTTCTCTCATATGGCTATATATGGGCATTATTTGAAGTACAAATAATCTCCTCGGCACGTGTCATGGATTACATCGGTTACTATTCTCTGTTATTTCCCTGATTGCCTGTTATTGACGGCTGAATCTATTGGTGATCTCAAGTTAGTGCCAGCTATTATCGTACAATACGAGCTTCCGCCACCTTTCTGGCAGGTGTGGTTACTTGAATATTGAATCATATGGCTCGAACAGATGGCGCTCCTGAACACAATATTCAGTCTCAAAGGTCTTCTGTGCGTTCTCAGAGGGATGAGATAGACGAGATCATAATCAAACAAGCTCTACATGGGACTGTTCCGGGGGATCAAGCGCGGATAGGGGGTCCCTCTCTGAAGCGGGGTGGGCGAAGAAGGAAACGCAATACCTGTTTTAAACATACTATGGATATCAAGGAGGTTAATTTGGACTTCGACGATCTCTGTAAAAGGGTGACAAGTTTACAGAGGAGGGAGGTGATTGGCAGGTGGTTATTTCCAGAGAATTGTGAATTTGACACGGCCTCATGGATCAAGAAACACTGGAAGTCTTTACTTGGATATACACCTATTGTTTCTGTCCTAATCAATGGTTGGTTCAGTGTACATCTCATGGATGCCAAGGATGTTCATAAAATTACCAGTCGCACTTGGGTTAGGGGCCGCAGTTTCTTACAGCTTATTCCGTGGTATGTGGGCTTCAATCCGGTTCTGGAAGCCCCCAGAAACCGTATCATATGGATGAAGTTGCCTGGACTTCCTTTGGAATATTGGACTATGAAGGCGCTCCAGGCAATTGGTGACTCAGTTGGTGTCACGAAGTACATCGACCCAAGTATTGTCGGGTCATGCGACAAACGCATCGCATGGATCTTGGTCGAATTAGAGTATACAGGAGGCTTGCCTGGTGACATCGACTTGGTATGGGGGAACAGAAAGCATCGTCAACGCATCGACTTCTGGGGAATCCCCTTTCGATGCCTTATATGTCATCGCACGGGCCATCTCAGGGAGAACTGTCCCTATCGCTTTCGTATGCAGAGGGCGGATGCTGCTACTAATGCCAGACGGGTTGATAAAAGCAAGATTCCCGGTCCTGCGGGAGATCAAGATGGTTGTCCAGGTAATCCTTGTCCACATGTATCTGAAGATGATGATTTTTTTTCTGCTCAAGATAATCCGGAAGTTTTGCAATACAATGAGCGTATCCTGGCCCCTGAATCAAACCTATCTCCTGTTGCTGAAGCCACGATGCCGGATAAATCTTCTCTTCAGGGCGACAATATCTCACCATCCCCTATCCCATTAGATACTATCCACTATAAAGATGATTCTGGCCCTGTAGCTCCGACTTTTTCATATGTCGATGACTTTATTAGAGGTTTCAGTTCTGACTCCCAGCGCCCTCCAGTGAGCGATCCTCCACTGTACCCATCCTCGCATTATCAGGTTGGTGAATCATCAAACCCACAACCATCTCTTCCCTACCAACCCCACACCGCTCTTGATATGCCACCCGAACCTTCTGAAACTATTAACATTCAAGACTCCCCCAAAAATACCTTTGACTCAGATCTAGAAGCCATACTAGCCGACTCTAATATTGATATAGCTGCTCTTACGGTCTTTGATAGACCTTCCTCTACTGTTAATAGATCTCCTTCGGATAGAGCTTTGCCAAAAGGTATCAGTAGATTGGCTAAAGGTAAATTTAAAGCCATTTCTCTTTTCTCTGACAAGGATGATAATCTCACTGAGGTCCCAATATCGATCTGCGAGGGTCCTCTGGGTGATTCTCGGGCGCTTAGAGCAAGCAACCCGGAACCAGAATCCAGATGAATCACATCATCTCTATGAATATTCGGGGGATGGGTGGTGCCCCCAAGACTCACTGCCTTAGAGAGATTCTGCTTTCGGGAGATCCCATCATTTTTCTTGCTCAGGAGACCTTATGTTCCAGGGAAAAGGCCATCAATATCTTCCTTGGTATTAAGCCTGGTTGGAGGGCTGCGGCAGTGGACGCAGTTGGACATTCGGGCGGCCTTATCGCTGTATGGAATCCTGGGATGGCTTCCTTTGTGGCCTACAGGTTTATTGGCGGCATTTTACTGGCTGGGAACATTAGGGGTTACAAGGAGACAGTCTACATAATTAACCTATATGCTCCCTATCGCAACAGGCGATTCTTCTGGCAGGTTATGGCGGGCTCGGGCATATTGGCTCTTCATAATTTGATTTTGATGGGCGATTTTAACGCTACTTTGCGTTCCGATGAAGTATGGGGACTTAATGGAAGGCCTGATCCTCTATCTCCTTTTTTATGTGATCTATTCTATAGTTTTAATTTGACAGACATTTCTCCTCTGCCGATGTCTCCTACGTGGACAAATAAACGAGCAAATGAACAGTTTATTGCAAAAAGATTGGACAGGGCCATGGTTCATATTGATATTGTGGATCGATGGTGCCAAATTCGCTCAGAGGTTATCACTTCGGACGTCTCTGACCATTTGCCTATCCGACTCTCGTGGAAGTCCAGCGTTGAGGAGAGAGGGCGACCTTTTAAATTTAACAGGGTCTGGCTCGAAGACAAGGACTATACAAATTTGGTTCATAGGGTCTGGTCCCAGGAAATCGAAGAATCTGGCCTCTCCGGATGGGATCGGCTCTTCTACAAGCTTCAGAGTGTCAAGAAAGCTACTAAGGCCTGGGAGATTCAGAAGAAAAAGCGCCTTAAAAAGGAACTGTCTGAAATTGATGCCATAATGACAAATTTATTCTCTTCTTTTGTTGTTCACCCTCCAGATGATGGATCCCTTAAACTTTTGCGTAGTCTCGGCCTGAGAAAACGTGAGATCCTTCGTATTGAAGAGATTTCTTGGCGCTTAAAAAGCAGAATGCTATGGTTGAAGGATGGTGATCTCAACACCCGTTATTTTCACAAAGTGGCCAACGCTCGTCGTAATCAAAACGCAATTTGGCGCATTAGGAAAGAAAGTGGTGACTATGTTTTCTCTACAGCAGATATACAAGAAGAAGCATTTTCATATTTCTCCAATTTCTTCTCAGCCGATAATGCTACGAATGATGCGAATCAAGCCTGGGTTCTCGACCAATTTCCTTGTTTTTTTTCTGCGGACGATATTGCTGCGCTGGATAGTGTAATCACAAGGGAAGAAGCTTACAAGGTCCTGATATCCTTCAAACACGACAAGTGTCCGGGGCCGGACGGTTGGCCCTCTGAGTTCTTTGTGCATTTTTTCGATATTATGGGAAATGAGATTGCTGATATCTTGGAAAATTTCAGATGCAAAGGATTTATGCCAGCAAATCTTAATTCTACCTTTATTGCCCTAATCCCTAAAGTCTCGGACCCGCAATCATTTGCTGATTTTCGACCCATTTCATTGTGCAATTTATTGTACAAGCTCGCCTCCAAAATTTTAGCTGAGCGCATCAAGAATGTTCTCTCATCCAATATTTCTAGAGAACAATATGGTTTCTTAAGTGGCAGATCCATCCATGATGCGATAGCCATCGCCCAGGAGGTTGCGCACTCACTGCATTCTTCCAGGATTGAAGCATTAATCATGAAAGTCGATTTACATAAAGCTTATGATTCCGTGGACTGGGGTTTTATTAGATTATTGCTTCTCAAGATTGGGGTTCCTATACGGATCATGCGATGGATTTTATCTTGCATCTCCAACGTCAGATATTCTATTATTATTAATGGCTATCCATCGCGCTTCTTCAAGGCCGGAAGGGGTCTTCGACAGGGGTGTGCCCTATCTCCTTTGATTTTTATTCTAGTGATGGATGGTTTTAGTAGACTGATGCATTTTGCGGAGAGGAGTGGGTTCATAAAGGGTTTCTCTTTTTCAAACACAGTCTCAACCTCACATTCCATCTTCGTGGATGATCTCCTGATTTTTGGATACCTGAGGCGGAATCACTGGTTCTACTTGCATATTATGTTCCAACGTTTCAAAAGCGCCACTGGACTCTGCATCAATTGTGGCAAATCTTTTCTGTTGTATGATTATGGAGATGAACAGGAGATTAATTTTATTGCAGAGTTCATGGGGATCTCTACGCGCCATTTATCTCAAGGTTTTAAGTACCTGGGTTTTTTTATTAAACCATGTGGCTACAAAAACAGAGATTGGTTATGGATCATTGACAGGTTTAGAGACAGAATACAGCGATGGAGTCATCGATGGCTTACGATGGGTGGCAGGTACATCCTTATCCAATATGTGCTTTCTCAATTAATTGTCTACTGGGCACATCTTCTTTATATTCCTGCAGGTATTGTCACACAGATTAATGGTATTATCTCAAATTTTCTATGGGGCGGGGCTAAACTGGAAAAGAAATACTATCTCTGCAGCTTGAAGGATATTTGTAAGCCAAAGGATTTGGATGGGTGGGGGATTCTTGATACCAGAATTTTTAACTGTGCGCTATTAGTTAAATCTTTCTGGCGTGCTATTTCATGTCGAGGCATGTGGTTCGATATTGTAAGGGTTAAATATCTGCCGGAGAATACTCTACAAATGATCATATGTAACTCTTTGCCTTTTTCTCGTCTTATATCATGCATTTGGCGTAGTTTCAGAAAGATCATTCCTTTAGTTGTTCCTCGACTTGTATGGAGTTTTAGGGATGGCAGTCTTATCCCTATAGGGTCGTCCTCCATCATCCAGATGTCACCTAATAGCGGTCCATCTTTGCAACTTATTCACGCTCTCGCCCACCGAGGAATTCATTTCTTCTCACAGATTATTCTATGCTGGTACCATTCGGCTCCTATCATTAAGACGGCGGATCAAATCGGATTGGTGGGTGCTATGTCAGAAGAATGGAATATTTTTCGGGATTCTATCCGCAGCGCGGGATTCAGCTATTGTCCTGGAGGTGATCAAATTGTATGGGGTGGTCCGATGAGAATGGGTTTTCCCATTGTGAAAGGCATATACCAATCTATTATTGCTTCGGGCCACAACCTGCAGAATTCTAGTACGTTCGGAATTTTTTGGAAAAGAAAAATTCCAAACAAAATCGTCATTTTTGGATGGCTGTCTTGGCAGAACCGCATTCTCACGTGGGACAATTTGAGGAGGCGGGGATTGTATGGGCCTGGGTGGTGTGTTTTTTGTTCTATGGCAGATGAATCGGCTTCCCACATCTTTTTTCTCTGTCCTTTTATACTACAAGTTTGGCAACTGTTCAGATTTCTTTTCCCAGAGCCCACATGGAGTCCTTTGGATTTCTTGGATACGGCTATCACATGGGACAAGTTGGGTGGATCTTTTCGTTCTCTGCCATTTTTCTTCATATGGGAGATATGGCTGGCTAGAAATAGAAGGATATTTGAGCATGCCACCATCCAGATTCAACAAATCTTTTCTGCCATCATGTCTTGGATGGATGATTCCACAAGTGAAACACAGGATATCATTGACGGATCCCGTCGAATTAGGCCACACGATATCTCCATCCCTGCCATTTATTTTGATGGTGCTGCTGAAAATGATCTCACTGGATGTGGGGCTTGGATTAAGATCTCTGAGTATGAACGTTTTGTCATACACTGGAACGGGGGTCCAGGTACCAACAACAAGGCAGAAATTATGGCTTTGTGGGGTGGTCTGCTTATTGCTATCGATCTTCAGATTCAGGTTGCTGGTATATATGGAGATTCTAAACTGGTGGTTGGCTGGGTTACTAACGAGGCTCATATGGATTCTCCGTTGCTGAAGGGGTGGTTCGATAGAACTAAAGTTTTATGGGATCGGTTAAATCGTCCTCCTATTCACCATATCTTCCGGGAGAACAATTCCAGAGCAGACCGTCTTTCCAAAAGGGGTCTTCTGGAGGCTTTTGGGTTCTTGAAGGTTGCTCACTTTCGAAATGGCCATCAGACGGAGTTCCGAGAGATCCCCCTTCCATAAGTTTATTTCCGTGATCTTTTTTAGTCTTGGTTTTTGTATTTTGGACTTTGCGGATCTTTAGATATCGACTTCAGCACTACTCTACATCGATCCTAGTTATACGTGCTTATACCAGGGTTCTTCACGTTTTTATTCTCTCTCAACAGGCGTGATTGTCCATACAGATTTGCTTGAACATTCATCTGCTCCGGTGGTATTTTGATCCTGGGCATCTTTGTTTCGACTGTCTTTTTCTTCATCCTCTTTACATTCACAGCTGGCTTCAGTGACAAGCTTTCGGGCTATATATCAAGCGAGCGTGTATATCAGGCGAGCGTGAAGCTTACGGCCTATATTTCAAGCGAGCGTGGTTTTCAGGCGAGCGTGTTTTAATCATGATACAGGCGAGCGAGATATATTCAGGAGAGCGTGCTTCCTTATTTTGACAGCCTTATGATATAGTTTCTGTATCTTCATCATATATCTTATCATTCCTGAGAAGAGCTGAATACATCTATTTCTAATCTCTAACATGCTATCTCAGAACATTCTTCTTTTCATCTTTTTATCATTTTAGTCTGATCTAGCTATATCTTCTGTATTGATTTGTATCAGGCAGAGGGGTGTTTCTGATCCTTTTTGATTTTCATGCCTCCCAAATGTCTGTATTAGAACCGGGTCGGATCTTGACTCGTCTCATGAGGGTGCCCATTCATCCGATTCTGCTTAACTTCAGCAGTTTTTTTTGGGGCAAATGATGTCTGATTTCTCGCTGTCTATACACAGCTGAAATTATATGATCATACGAACATGTACTGTATATATATCATCAATATATTCAGCGTTTTTTTCTTTCTGAAAAAAAAAGTTCAATTATCGGTCCTACAGTGTGCATAATTATCTGTTTCACACGACGATTGTTGACAGCTTTTAATTCACTGAGACAAAACCTTATCAGTGATGTCATGTTCAGATATAAATATCGGACCTATGCAGCGAATGGAATCCAAGGAGAAAATGACGTGATATCTGCCTCATACTTGGCTGCACATGGGCATCTGAGACAGGGAGAATCACCAGAAACATTACGATTTTATTAGAGATTCGCGAAGCTAGTGATGCATAAATTGATTCATATATTTTTGGAAGTTCTGATTCTTGTTTTCTACCTTTTTTGATGCGATGGTAAGGATACCATCTGAGAAACTGTTGCGCTCACAGAAGTGAGATGTATATGCCCGGTAACGCTTCTCCTTTACAATCGTATAAATATCTATTTACAAACCACTTTCTTGAGCTAGATAAAAAGAAGCCAATTGACAGTAGAAATCTTTTCCACCTGGAGTGTTTTTTTTAATCCTATCAGTGCTAAGCATCTTATATTCTCAATTTTGATATTGGCTGAGCTCGCCAATAAGTTGGATATTTGAGAGCCAAAAGATTTGAGAGCCAAAAGATTATGTTGATTGTAAATTTTGAGAATATTTTAGAATTTGATAGTGATAATTATAATTAATATAAATTAAATAATCTTTATTTTTTTTAAAACTCTAAAAAATTTTAATATATTTTTGATAAATAACAAAAATATATTTATAAATAATAAAATAGCATAACCAAAATTTTAAAAATATAGGTCCATCAGTAAATAATTTTGACTATAAATGTCCCTCAGTCACCGTTTCTCAGACCATAAATTTGAAGCCATATTTAACGTGATCTCTATTTGTTGGAGTGAGGACCTACCTACCGTTAACATTGATAGCATGTTAAGAACAAGATACTCTACGGCAAGTAGCATGTTTTGGAGACTAATACTTTGAACCGCGTTTTTTTCATCGTACAAATAGAACTCACACCGAACTGGAATTTAACGTACAAATTGCTCGCTATGAGGTTATTTTCCGTGAAATATGATTAAAATTTCCGAAAATCATAAACATTGGATTCAGCTTTGATGGGTTGCATCATTGTGAATTTCCTACATACTTTACACGGCGAGCCTTATTTTAGCTGCTATCCGCCCATTAATGCTCTCAGGCAGGGAATGGCCGTCATTAGATTAAAGCGGTTGATGATTGTGTGGAGGCCATTCCCTGCCTGGGAGCATTAATGGGCGGATAGCAGCTGAAATAAGGCTCGCCTACTTTACACAGGCAGATCCAATTTTCCTAGTTTCAAATAGTAGGTGGACCCAGTATAATGTGACAACATATGTGGCACAAGATAGTAGGGATAGGTGGTAGTGATGTGGCCAAATTTCATAGGTCTTTTAAAAACTCCATAACATAAAAACAAAAATATATATAGAAAAGGTATTATATCAATAAAAGGAAAAAGGTGGTTGTGGTACTTATTTAAATAAGAGGATATAAAATTTTGGAAAAAAAAAAATAATTCATAAAATAAAAGAAAATAATATGATTCTTTTAAAAGATTTGAATTATTAATTTGAAAATTAAGGTTTAATATAGTTAACTGTTGAGTGTGTTGGTAATTGTTTTCATTGATATCAAATTGAGAATTTTATTTAGTATATTAGTAGTGTGTTAAGTTTATGATGTCATTGAGTTTTTGAAGGAATTTGGCCTACATCTATTTTATTAAAAAAATATGAAAATTGTTTGGTTTCATAGCCTTCTCAAAAAACTTTCCAATGATATATGGCACTTTGTTTATTTCCCAAAGAGAAAGAACATTCATTTTCAGTTATATAGTCCAAACATGATTTCAAATGATTAAAGTTCACAACATCCCAGCCTTTTCAAGATATATGGGCTTCACAGACTCATCCTGCTATCAGACATGCCTTGATATATGGGCTTCAGAGACTCATTTTGGCTATCAGAGATGATTACTTCAAGGCATCTGGGAATCTAGACCCATCTAAGATGCACCAAGGTATCTGGGCATCTTGGCCTCTAGGAGTACTGCAACAAATAAACACTTACAAAATGGGTTGGATCCAAATTTCCTAGCTTCAGACCCAATATAATGTGGCAACTTATGTGGCACACGATAGTAGGGATAGGTGGTAGTGATGTGGCTCAGATAATGATGTGGAAGTCTAAAGTTGATGACACGTGGCATTTGTTTTTGGCACTTTTGAGTGGCGTTTGGTGTATGACATGAGGCAAGGTGTGACCCATGGCATGTGACAAGGAGGTACGTGGTACAACAATAGGTGGTGAATCTTAATCAGTCCATGAAGCATCGACGTAGCATAATCTAATGCTTTGAGATCCATGTCAAGTGGTTGTTTTGTAAAATTTTACAGTGTTAAATATTTTTGTGTTTTCCCATGTTTGGAAGTGTGGAGGCAAAGGCGATTCAGATATCTGGGGATATGGAGGTGCACATAGTATGCACTTAAAAAAAAAACTTATATCTAGATGGACTAAGTACAAAAGAAGTCATGATTCCACAGAGTCAAAGTTCAAGGCCTAACATATCCGAGGATATGGGAATTGATAGGTGTAAGTGTATTTTTGACAAAAGTAAAAAAGGCTCAGTTGTCAGATTCTCTACATATAAAGCATTAAATAGATTTCAAGGTGGAGTCAAACCCCATCCGGGCATCTACCAGTCGAGCAGGGCATGCATATTTTGTTGTTTTAAAATTAGCGAAATGTTGGATTCCTAGATCGAGTAGCTACCATCTTTTGAGCCTAAGCCCATGGTTCTAGCCCTTAGTCATATGACTCAAGAGACTTAAAAGGATGAGATTTGAGATACAAAATTTGATGTTTCTAGGCACCAAATTTGTTAAATCCATGAAAGGACAAAAATCTTCATGAGACTTTTCAATTCTATAATTAGAAACATGAACAATGTGAGAATTGTGAATTCCCTTGAAAATTGACTAGATGTTTAGCACAATGGAAGTTAATGTAGAATGGAAAAAGGAAGCTAGGATGTTGTTAATAATTTGATCAGAGTAAGTTAATATAGAATGAAAAGAAGAAGCTAGGATGTTGTTAATAAGTTGATCAGAGTGCCAAATGTAGTAGACTAGTGTTAAAGCAGACAAACATTTACATTGAAGATTATGTAAGTGTAGTTTTTATGTGTTTTAGAGTTGTTGCATAAATGAAGAAAACACAGATCTAAAGAATGTGCATGTGAATTGCTACAAATATGAGACAAGACAAAGGATGAGGAAAGGATAAGAATGAATATTTTTAGTGAATTGAAGGTGTTATGTAAAATAAATGAAGCAAATTTGAAGAGAAAATATCAAATAAAAGAATTAGATATGAGAATTAACATTGGGGTCATTGTGATATTTAATTAAAGAGTCTCAAATTTAAGTTTGAAAAGGTATGAAAAAATTATTTAATAGGAAGAGCAATATTTTTCTTGCAGATCAAGGGATTGGAGTCTCTTTCAAGATGGTTTCTATAAATAGCACGGTGTTGGTTCCTTCAACAAGTTTGTGCCTACAAACTGTGGGAGTTGGTTTTTGTGGCTTTGGGTGTTTACAAAGAAAAGGGGGTTGGGGGCTACATAATCTGATAGAAATTGAATTTGGTGCTTGAATTTACATTATAATTAAAAGACGATGTGTGGTTTTCTTTTGAATGGGTTATCATATTAATATCATGTTCAAGATTTATGTGATCGATGAACTATTGTATTATTTAATGAGTTTAATTGGCTAAATCATTGTTAAAGTTTATCACCACCTGTTTTAGTATTTTCCTGGTTTCCAACAATTGATATTAGAGTGGGTTACTTCAATATTATTCTAACAACTATAAGGTAGATCTAGATCTAAAACATGGCGAAAAATGATAGAAATTTCACTAACAAATCACCTATATTCACCGGAATAAATTATGAACTTTGGAAGGTATGAATGAGAACCTATATAATGTCCCATGGTAAGAATGTTTGCTTTGCAGTGTTGAATGGATGTAAAAATCCAGATATATTGGTTGACAACGATGATAAGCTTGATTCTCCTTATAATGCTAAATAAATGAATGCAATCCTAAGTGGATTGTCTAAATCTAAATTTTTTAAAGTCATGCACTTTAAATGGATTGCTATAAATATGAGAGCAAAGTAAAGAAGGATAAAATATGAGTTTATAGAATGCAATTTGAATCACTAAAAATGAATGAGGATGAGGACATAGCCAAATTATTCCTTTGCATGAACAAAATAGTTAATACCATAAGGGGTCTTGATGAACTATGGATGATTCCTTTATAGTTCAAAAGGTGTTGATATCTCTTCTTACTAGATTCATTGTGAAAGTATGAGTTATTGAGAAGATGAAAAATCTCAACGCATTAACAATGGATCAACTACATGGAACATTAACTTCGTATGAAATGTGAACTACAAAAGGTATATATAAATTAAAGAAAGAATCCTTCCAAAATGATAAGAATACCAAATAAGAGAAATAATACTAAAGCCATGAATCTAATGAAGAAGAAGCCAAGTTTTTCAAAAATATTGAAGAGAGGGCATGCCAAATACAAAGGTAACTTGTCTTTCAAATGTTTCAATTGTCTAAAATTAGTCCACTATGCATCTATGCCCACATCAAATATAAAATAATGAATGTAACTGTAAAGAAAAGGAAAAGTATAAGAGATTCAAGAAGAAAACAAACTTAAAAAAATAGCTTATATACCTAAGAGGACAATGGTTCCTCGAAGGATGACGATGAATAGCCTTCTAATGAAGAAAGAATGAATAATTTCATGCTCATGGCTAGAGAAAACCAAGTTGAAGGTAAAGATGATTATGACATAGATGAAAAAGAAGTTAGAGTAGATCCGAAAGGAGAACCACTTGGTTCCTTAGAAGAAATACAAAGCCTCGAGAACAATATCAAGAAGCAAAAAGATTTTTTGATGAAATATGAAGAAGAGAAGGATGAATTTGAAGATTCACTACTTTTTATTTTGAAGGTGGAGTTGGAGGAAGCTAAGAATATTGATGAGACTATTATAGAACAACTAAAATATAAGGGGAAGGAATGTGAGAAACTAGAGGAATAATTTGTCTCTATAAGAATATAATTAGAAAATACGCAAGCTAAGATCAACCAAAATCTAAGATTTGTTAAAGGTTCCCAGAAATTGGATCAAATCTTAAGTGTTTAGATATCTCCCCTCATTAATATTGGTCTAGGTTATGGAGGAGATATAAGAACCAAGAAAATATAAGGAAAAGAACCCATCAACTACATTGAAGCTATCAAAGAAATTGATAGCCATGTAAATGAAAGTAAACATCCACAATAGCACTAAAGAGGAGCTAATAATAACAAGGAAACTAAGGACAACATTGATAAAAATTAGTAGCAGCATAAAAGGGCACACTATAAAAATTTTAACAACCATAAAGGTGATTCTATAAATCAGTAGAGGCCTCATTGGGAGAATCAACCAAGAATAAGAATATCTTTCCCTCAAAGGTCATTTATTTCCAGGTATCCAAATCTATTTTATGGTTACTATTATTCATGCAGAAATTTTGGTCATAAGGTTGTCCATTGTAGAGCATATATTAAAAATCATAATATAAGAAATGAATCTTATCAGTCCTTAAATAATAGAGACAAAAAAAAATTGAATCCTCATAGTAATGATCTAAGAAGAAAATTGAATGTCATAATTTTCACAATTTGGGGCATAAAAAAATTGGATGGAGAGTAAAAATAATGAGATCAACCCCTTAGAAAAATAAAGTTCAAAAAATTGGATCATGGAAAAAGAAAAGAGCTTAAATAGAAATAAGAGCATCGCATTGTGTTATATGCTAAGAACTAAGAAATCCATTGGTGTGTCGACAATGGATACTCCAGAGATATGACTAGTTATAACAGTAAATTATTGTCACTAATAGAAGATAAGATAGTGTTGTGTAACCAGCTCCAAAAATAGAAAAAAAAGATATCAACGCCTTAGAAATAAGCCACTTCGAGGGGGCAACCTCCAATACATTACATGAATGAACAATTCTTAGATGATACAATTTACAAAACCTCCTTTCTATATATAGGAGTCCATGGGGCCATAATGTAATCCTAGTGGGCCACAATGTAATCCTAGCCGACCTAACAATAATAATTTAAGGGCACAATAATAACAATATGGGGGTTACAGGGGTACAATAATAACAATAAGGGGGGCTAAACTAACATAATAAGGGGCTATACTATTAATATAGGGACTTAACATGCCCCTCTCCTTCAAACAAGTGTTTCTCATCCTCCCATGTGAGATATTTTACAGGAAAGTTCTTCCACTTGTTGAGATACTTTGAAATTGATCGTACTTGTTGAGTTCTTGTTTCTATGACTTCTTCATAACTTCTTTCGATGTGATGTTGATCTTCCTGTTGTTTCATTAGATTCTGCACCAAAGTTGGGTTATCCTTTGAGAGTTGGAGAACTTGTTGTTGATGCTCGATGTGATCTTCCATCAATTTATCATCCATATTTGCTATTATTTGATCCTTCAAACCATCCAACTTAGCCTCCATTTCTTCTTTTAAACCATCTATTTCATCTTCAATTGCTTTTCGTAAGATTGAAACTTGTTGCACTTGGTACCGTAATTTTGATATCTCATACTGCAACTCTTCCTCTTCATGCGTCATAGTATAGCTTTTTGAGGGATTAATGGGTATGGAATTATTTTTTGGAGGCATTATATAACCCAATACTGATAAAAATTCTAAAATATGCCCTTGGAATCAATTCAAATTGATTCTTCAAACAAGACTTATGCAATTCGGAAAAATACACACCTTTTTCTTGATTTTGAGGAGCTCGATATTAAAATTGTATTATCTATGTGATTGAAAATATTCGATATCTGAAATTCAGTACTATAGTATCCCTCTGAATTTTCTTTTGAATGCCACAGGTATGACCTGATTTGGATTCTCCAAGACCAAGTTGTGTCCAATCTCCCACAATGACCTAATTATGGACTGGTTCAGTAGAGCGAACTTGTACGACTTTCCACGTATCACTGTTTCATCCTTTGTCTCTGAAATTGATAGCCAATAAACTACAGTCTGTGTACTTGCGACCACTTTTTACGGCACTCCAATCCGATGCCCAGAGAGAGAGTTATTGAACTTTTCCCACGATCACCTCTTTGAGATACAATTCAGGAGCCTGAAAAAGCACTACCTTCCACAGATCATATCTCCAAAAATATTGCGAACCAAGCTCTGAAATTTTTTTTATGAATTTCCTCAGGATTTCAGCTTCGCACCATATGAATTTCAGATTTTGAAACTTCGTAGAAAACAATTTATAGCGAAAATTCCACGATGACCTGTTTAAGAGCTTGAACAACGACCTAACTTCCACAGATGATATCTCTGAAAATGTTGTGAACCAAGCTCTGAAATTTTTAGACAAGCTTCCTCCGGATTTCAGCTTCACACCCTAAAAATTTCAGCTTCTGAAACTTCGTAGAAAAAAAGTTATAGCGAAAATGCCACGATGACCTGTTTGGAGCAGCGAAACCCTAGAATCCAAAGGCTCTGATACCAAATGTTGTGTAACCAGCTCCAAAAATAGAAGAAAAGAGATATGAACGCCTTAGAAATAAGCCACTTCGAGGGGGCAACCTCCAATACATTACATAAATGAACAATTCTTAGATGATACAATTTACAAAACCTCCTTTCTATATATAGGAGTCCATGGGGCCATAATGTATTCCTAGTGGGCCACAATGTAATCCTAGCCGACCTAACAATAATAATTTAAGGGCACAATAATAACAATATGGGGGTTACAGGGGTACAATAATAACAATAAGGGGGGCTACACTAACATAATAAGGGGCTATACTATTAATATAGGGACTTAACAGATAGGAACTAGCACATTTGGTAATGATGCTCAAAGAAAAACTAAAGGAAGAGGTATAGTTATCTTGGAAAATGGAAGAGGGAAGGCTCAAAATGTTCTTTTTATTGATGGAAAAACAAAAATTTTTGAGTGTGAGTCAAATATGTGACCAGGGGTAGGATCTGACATTTCATTCCATAGGATGTTAAATAAAAATGGAAAACATAGGGAAGGTAGTAGTAAAGGATGTGATAACTCCAAGTAATGTGTACATACTCAATGAATAAAATGAGAAATGTTGCTTGGGGAAGCTCGATGAGAGTTGGTTGTGGCATAGAAATGTGAGACAATTAAAATTTGATCATTTGGTGAAGCTCAACAAAAAAAAAGCTATAAGGGATTTTCCAAAGATTTCAAATCCAAGCAACACAATTGGACAATAATTCCAAATTGATAATAAAGTTTGATTACCCTTTAAAATCAAGGAAAAATCATCAATCGAGCCTCTATAACTAGTTCATGTAGACTTATGTGGACCGTCAAGAACTGAAACCCTAAGTATAAAATGATATTTTATGTTAATTATTGATGATTCTAATATTTTGATAAGTTTAAAGTCTTCAAATCCCTTGCTTAAAAAAAAACTGATTGTAAATTGAAATTCATAGAGTAAGATAGGTGCAGAGGGTTTACTTCAAAATGGGTTTGATGATTTTTGTGAAGATCATGGAATAAGAATATAATTCTCAATTGTAAACACCCTACACCAAAATGGTGTGGTGGAGAGGAAAAACAAATGAGCGAAAAAAATGGATAGAGCAATGTTAGATGAGAGAAATATTCAAATACCTTTTGGGCTGAAGTTATTTATACAACAGTTCATATTTTAAATAAAGCACACTTCATGCCAAATAGAGACAAAAATCCTTATGAGTTGTGGTATGTAAAACCAACTTCAATCAAACACTTCAAAGTTTTTAGCAGAAAGTGTTACATTAAGATTAATGATAACAATTTGGGTAAGTTTGGTACTAGAGCTGAGGAAGGCATATTTTTAGCCTGATATTCAACTAAGAGTAAAGGCAACATATGCTATAAAAAACTATTGCGCAAGATAGTTAATTACATTGATGTGAAGGTGGATGAAGCTTTACCTCTCAAAAGGAAGTATCCAATATATATCAGTCCACCTAATTAGATCAACAACGAATATGAAGCTTTACCTCTCAAAAGGAAGTATCCAATATATATCAGTCCACCTAATTAGATCAACAACGAATATGAAGATGAACAACATGAAGAATCAAAAGAAGAAGAAGTGTATGCAAGCTATCATCCAAACACCCCTTCAAGGTTTGTACAAAAGAATCACATTTCAAATCAAATTGTTGGTAATAAGGAAGAAGAAGTTCAAACTAAAAGAAAGCTAATAAGTACCTCTAGGAAATAAAATATTTATATGCTCTCCATGATTGAGCCCAAATATTTTGTTAGGTCCCTATAATACCAGTGTATCCCCTTATTGTTATTGTTATACCCGTTTAGTCCCATATTGTTATTATTGTGCCCCATAAAATACCATTATTGTTATTGTTGTGCCCTTTCATTATTATTGTTAGGTCGGCTAGGATTATATTGTAACCCCATGGATTTCTATATATGAAAAGGAGGTTTTGTCATTTGTATCATCTAAGAATTGTTCATTTATGTAATGTAAAGGGGTCTTCCCCCTCGAAGTGGTTGATTTCTAAGTCATTGATCTCTCTTTTCTTCTAGTTTGTGGGCTGGTTTCATAACATTTAGTATCGGAGCTTTGGATTCTAGGGTTCGCTGCTTCAAACACATAATTGTGGTATTTTTCTGTAATTTGTTTTTCTATGAAGGTTCAAAAGCTAAAAAAAAACCATTTATGCTAAAATTTGGAGGAACTTTGTAGAAAAATTTCAGATCTTGATTCGTAATATTTTCGAAGATATGATTTATGGAAGTTACGGTTTTTTCAGGCTTCCGAAGTTTTTCTCTAAAAGGTGACCTTGGGAAAATCTTCATAACTCTCTCTGTCAGCATCGGATTGGAATTCTATAAAAGTGGCCAAAATTTCAAACTCTGTGATTTTTTTCTGTATCGATTTTAGAACCTAAAGATGAAATAGTGACACGTGGCACGTTGTACAAGTTAGCTCTACTGAACGAGTCCATAATTATGACATTGTGGGAGATTGGGCATAAATTTTCCTTCAAGAATCCAACTAAGGTTAGAATTGTGGCATTGTAAAGAAGACTCAGAGGCTACTACCACACCAAATATTAGATATTGGGGATCCGAAATTACAAAGATACATAAGTTTCAATATCAAGCTCCTCAAAAGCAAGAAAAAGGTGTGTATTTTGTTTTTAATTGCATAAGTCTTGTTTGAAAAAATAGTTTGAAGTGATTCCAATGGAATATTGAAGCATATATATCAGTATTTGGTTCTATAATGCCTCCCAAAAATAATTATTACCCCTAATAAGCCATCAAAAAAATCTACTATGATGCATGAAGAGGAATAATTGCAGTATGATATATCAAAATTACGGTACTAAGTGCAACAAATTTCGATCTCACAAAGAGAAATCAAAGATGACATAGATTATTTAAAAGAAGATGTGGAGGCTAAGGTGGATGGCTTTAAGGATGACATGAAAGCTAATATGGATGATAAATAAGT
Source organism: Pinus albicaulis (assembly GCA_034641835.2). Lineage (NCBI taxonomy): Eukaryota > Viridiplantae > Streptophyta > Pinopsida > Pinales > Pinaceae > Pinus > Pinus albicaulis. Next base: position 1,112,923,812 of record CM076578.1, on the reverse strand, counting down.
GGAATATCACATCCATCATCAACAACAAGTTCTCCAACTCTTAAAGGATAACCTAACTTTGGTGCAAAATCGAATGAAACAACATGAAGAACAACATCGCACTGAAAGAAGTTTTGATGTAGGCGATTGGGTATTTTTATAGCTACAACTATACAAACTTATGTCCCTCAAGAAAGCTAAGAAGTATAATCAATTATCACTAAAGTACTATGGTCCTTACAAGCTGTTGCAAAATATTGGTACTATGGAATACAAATTGGAGTTTCTTGCATCTTCCCGAGTGCACCCAGTTTTCCATGTTTCGTCCTTAAAAAAGGTTATAGGTGAAAAGCTCCTAGTTCAAACAATATTTCCAGAACTTGACAAGGAAGGAAAAATAATATTGGAACCTAAAGAAATCATGGAAACAATAACTCGATAACTACAAAATCGATCAATTTCAAAGTATCTATGCAAGTAGAAGAACTTTCCCACTGAAGAATCCACATGGGAGGATAATAATTTTATACAGAAGCATCTTGAAATAATAAAGCATTTAGGAAAAAAAAAATTTGAAGGAGAGGGGCATTAAAGGTCCCTATAATACCAGTGTATCCCCTTATTGTTATTGTTGTACCCCTGTAGTCCGCATATTGTTATTATTGTGCCCCATAATATACCACTATTGTTATTTTTGTGCCCTTACATTATTATTGTTAGGTTGGCTAGGATTATATTATGACCCCATGGACTCCTATATATAGAAAGGAGGTTTTTTCATTTGTATCATCTAAGAATTTTTTATTTATGTAATGTAAAGGAGGTTTCCCCCTCGAAGTGGATGATTTCTAGGTTGTTGATCTCTCTTTTCTTCTGTTTTGTGAGTTATTTTCATAACATAATTTTCCAGAGAAAATCAAGATAGGAATTGGATAAATTCCATGAATGAGGAATTGGCTCAAATTAAGTAAAATTAGAATTCAAAATTAGTTCCAATACCAATAAATAAAAATGTCATTGGCACAAAATGGTTCTTTAGGAACAAGTTAAATGAATATGGACAGGTTGTTAGAAATAAGGCCAGATTATTATGCAAATGCTATGGACAAGTTGAAGGAGTATATTTTGAAGCAAATTTTCTCCTATTGCAATATTGGAGGCAGTAAGAATATTTTTATCGTTTGTTTATCACAAGAAGCTCACATTTTATCAAATGAATGTGGAATCATCCTGTCTAAATTTATAAATTGAAGAGGAAGTTTGTATATAAAAACCTAAAAGGTTCCAAAAGTCAAATAACATAAACGATGTAAGAAAACTAAATAAATTTTTGTATGGGATAAAGAAAGCACCAAAATCATGGTATTCAAGATTAGACAAACATATACAACAACAAGGTTACAAAAGAGGAACAATTGCTACTAATTATTTTTATCAAGTCTGAAGATAAAATATGTAAGTCATTATTGTTTATGTTGATGACATAATTTTTTTAAGTGATACAAATTTTCAAAGCCAAAACTTTGCTACTGAAATTCAAGAAAAGTTTGATTTTTTTGTGTTAGGGGAATTATCCTTCTTCCTTGGTTTGCAAATAACACAATCAGTGAGGAATTTTTATCTCCTAAATAATATACCTCAAGGATATGTTGAAAAAGTTTGGAATGAAAGAGTATTCACCTATTAGCACTCTCATGTTCATTGGTTTTAAGCTTAGAAAATATGATGAATCGCTTGATTTCAATCAAAAAAATTTCATATCAATGATTTGTAGTCTGTTATACCTAACAAATTCAAGGCCTGACATAATGAAAGTTGTTGGTGTAGTTTCAAGGTATCAATCAATACCTAAATAGAATCATGTATTAGTTGCAAAAATATTTTTTAAATATTTTAAATCCATAATGGAATTTTTTCTGTGATATCCCAAACGTCATAAATTTCCCTTAACTTCATATACAAATGTTAATTGAGTTCTCAGTGTAGATGATAAGAAAATGTTATGAAAATAGCTCCAAAAATAGAGGATAAGAGAGATCAAAGCCTTAGAAATAAGCCACTTCGAGGGCGAAACCTCCTTTACATTACATAAATGAACAATTCTTGGATGATACAAATGAAAAACCTCCTTTCTATCTATAGGAGTCCATGGGATCACAATATAATCCTAGCTGACCTAACATTAATAATGTAAGGGCACAAGAATAACAATATGGGGGTTATAGGGGTACACCAATGACAATAAGGGGGTTGCACTAACAACAATAAGGGACTACACTAGTAATATAGGGACCTAATATGCCCCTCCCCTTCAAAAAATTGTTGTCCTCAATGCTTGAGTAGCTCTAGATGCTTATGTATAAATTTCTCATCCTCCCATGTTAAAGCTTCAATGGGTAAGTTCTTCCATATGATGAGATACTCTGAAATTAATCGATTTCATAGCTATCAAGTTCTTGTTTCCGTGACTACTTCAGGTTCCAATATGATTTTTCCTTCCTCGTCAAGTTATACAAATTTTGTTTGAACTAGAATTTTGTCACCTATAACCTTCTTTAAGCATGAAACATGGAAAACTCGATGCACTCGAGAAGAAGCAGGAAGCTCCAATTTGTATGCCGTAGTACCAATCTTTTGCAACACCTTGTAAGGACCATAGTACTTTGCCAATAATTTATTATCCTTCTTAGATTTACTGAGGGACATTTGTTTTTATGTTTGTAGCTATAAAAATACCCAGTCTCCTACATCAAAACTTCTCTTGCTACGATGTTGATCTGCCTGTTGTTTCATTCAATTTTGTGCCAAATTTAGGTTATCCTTTAAGAGTTGGAGAACTTGTTGTTGATGCTCGATGTGATCTTCCACTACTTGAACCTTAGAATTTTATCTTAAAGCTGATGTGATGGATGGTGGATAATATCCATAAAGTCCCATAAATGGGGTCATTTTTGTTGCAGTATGGAATGGAGTGTTATACCACCATTCAGCCAGAGGTAACCACTTTACCCATTGTGTTTGTTTATCAGATAAAAAACAAAAAAGATATAATTCGAAACATGTGCTCACTATCTCATTTTTCCCAACGAATCAGTGTCCACACTTCTTCATCCTTCTTTCATTCATCCCTTGGTTTGGTTATCCAATCTGTTTGGATAATATAAATTTCACATAGCAATGCTTCCACCTCTTCATCCTTTCTTAAGAGTGCATCTACAACAACATTTAGCTTCCCTTTTTTGTAGATGATTTCAAAGTCATAACCCAACATATTTATGACCCATTTTTGCTGCTCTTCTGAAGATATTATTTGTTCCAAAAAGTTTTTAAGACTATCATGATTAGTTTTTACCTTGAAGTGTTTAAGGTCGCCATTTATTTAGTGCATGTAGTATTGCCAACATTTCCTTCTCATAAATATATTTCTATAAATACTTTCCTTTAATTGCATGAATTTAAAAAGAAATGGGTCTTCCTTCTTTCATTAAAATCGCACCAATTCCATTTCTTGAGGCAGCACATTCCACAATAAAGGTTTTTGTGAAGTCTAGCGTAGCTAAGACCGGTGCTAGGATCATTACCTCTTTAATATGCTCAAAGGCCTTAGTTTCTTTAGGAGTCCATGAAAATGCATCTTTCTTCAGTAATGTTGTTATAGGTGCTTCTATTCTCCCATAATTCTTAACAAACTTGTGATAATACCCTGTTAACTCGAGAAATCCTCACAACTGCTTTATGGTTGTGGAGACTTTCCATTCCTTAATGGCTTTAATTTTTTTAGGGTCTACCTTAACACCTTTGTGAGATATAATATGACCCAGATATTCCACCTCTTGCACTCCAAAGAAACATTTGGAGGTTTTTGCATATAATTATTTCTCTTCCAATAGTTTTAGCACCCTGTCAACATGTTGAACATGATCCTTCCAAGACATGTTGTAGATTAGTATATCATCAGAAAATACAACAAAATTTTTCTAAGGCAGGGTTTGAAAATTAAATTCATCAACCCTTGAAATGTAGAAGGTGCATTGGTAAGGCCAAAAGGCATGACCAAAAATTCATAATTACCCTCATGAGTTTAAAATGTTGTTTTTGGAATATTTTCAGTCTTCATTCTAATTTGATGATATCCTAGATGAAGATCGAACTTGGTAAAATAAATTGCTCCATGTAATTCATCCAATAATTCAACAATGACAAGAATGGGAAATTTATCTTTAAAAGTGAGCTTATTGAGCTCCCTATAATCCGACAACATGCACCATGATCCATCCTTCTTGTGCACCAATACTACTAGAGCAAAGAAAGAACTTTGACTAGGTTGAATTATACCAGCCTCTAACATTTCTGCAATCATACCTTCAATTTCACTTTTTTGGACATAAGGATATATGTAAGGCCTGGTGTTTGGAGGAACACTTCCTGGAATCAAATGAATAGCATGGTAATGATCATGAATAGGTGGGAGTCCTTTGGGAGTTTCAAACAACTTGGAATAATTGTCCAAGAATTTTTGGAGATCTGGAGAAATAGATGATTTTGATGTTGGAACTTCTAGTGAGCATAATTATGCAATTACACCTCGTTGTTATTTCTTAAGAATATTTTTCATGACATTAGAGCTTATTATCTTTCCTGGCTTCCCTGCAATATCTCAGAATTCAACTTCCTTTTGTTTCGAAAAAAATTCAGGAAAAGTTCTTGAAAATTAAAAGCTACCATCCCCAAATATTATAACCATTGTACTCATAATACAACATCAACACCTCCCATTGGAATGGAAAGCATTGGAATATTCAATACATATTCCCCCATGGTTAGCTTGATATTATGGCATTTTCCAGAGCAATTTATATTCCTCCATTTGCAACCATCACTTGACATTCTGTTGTTGGGTATAGGAAGCAATTCAATTCCTTGGATACCTTACAATGAGTAAAATTATGGGTACTACCCGCATCAATCAACACTATTACTTTTTTCTTCTTGATATGTCCTTCTATCTTGAGAGTTTGAGGAGTGGTAATTCCTGCCAATGCATTACATGACATGGTCAGACTAATTTCTTCTTTTTCTAAGGTTGGTTCCTGGTTTATATCCTATTATTTTGAATTTTATTGTTCATTTTCTTCCTCCTCTTCAAAATCTATGTAAAACAATTTCTTCTCGGCACACTTATGACATTTAGTGTATTTTCTATCACAACTGTAGCAAAGCCATTTTTCTCTTTTTTCTTCCAATTTTTGTGGTGTCAAACTTATAGGTTGTGGAAGTCTAGGAGTAGCAACACTTCCATATTTATAGATGTGAGTGGTAGGCATCCTTGTCGCCATAATTTTACATTAAAATTTTCTTCCAAACCTGAATGCCTTCTCCAATGAATCAGGTTCCCAAAGGCGAACCTCATGTTGGATGTTATCCTTTAAATTCCCTATGAAGACATCAATCGTGTGTTCCTCTGGTATATCATTTACCCTTATATTTATTTTTTGGAAGTCATCACTGTGCTCCACCACTGAACCCTTTTGTTTGAGATTTATCAATTGGCTAAAGAAGGTGTTGATTTTTGTATCCTCATAACATGCTATCATTTCCTCCGTAAAAATTGACCAAGAGACAATTTTTTTACGGGGGTAAAGCCATCGATACCATACAAATGTATTTTGTTGCAAATATAAAGTTTCAATGAGTACCTTTTGTGTGTTTTGCACATTATTGAGATCAAAGTATTACTCCATCTGTATTATCCATGTTACGGGATCCTTGCCATCAAACTTCCTCATATCGAACTTTGGAATTTGGTGGGTATTCAATCCAACATTAGAGTTTTTGAAATCACGATTAACATTTGTTTTTTTCTCATCATGATTTTCCTCTACTATTTTTTCGCCATTAGGAATAATTTCTTGTATCAACTTTGTAAAACCTTCCATGTATTCTTTTAGATCATTCTTCATGTCTGCTATATTCTCTTTCATTTTTTCTTTTATACCATCGATCTTAGCTACCATGTATTCCATGACATTATTCAAACCATCCATGTTAGCTTCCATGCCCTTTTTCAAACCATATATCTTAGCTTCCACGCCTTTCTTCAAAACTTCCATTTCATTTTTTTTTTCTCTTTGCGAGAGAGAAATTTGGTGCACTTGCTCTTGTAATTTTGATATATCATGTTGCACTTCTTCATATTCATGAGTCATAGTAAAGTATTCTTAGGGCTTAATGGGTGTTGAATTCTTTTTAGGGGGAATTTTAGAACCCAATACTGATATCTATGCTTCAATATGCCCTTAGAATCACTTCAAACTAGTTTCTCAAACAAGGCTTATGAAATTTGAAAAACAATACACACTTTTTTCTTGCTTTTGAGGAGCTCGATATTGAAACTGAATTATCTCTATGATTTAGAATATTAAATATCTAGAATTTTGTTTTATAGTATCCCTCTAAATATTCTTTCTAATGCCACAGGTCTGACCTAATTTGGATGCTTCAAGACAAAGTTATGCCCAATCTCCCACAATGACCTAATTATGGATTAGTTCAGTAGAGAAAACTTGTATGGTGTGCCACGTGTCAATGTTTACTCCTTCGGCTCTGAAATTGATACACAGAAACTAAATTCCATGTAATTTAGGTTGATTTTTACATAATTCCAATCTGATGCCTCAACTATGACATTTTTCCTAAGGTCACCTCTTTTAGATGAAATTCAGGAGCCTGTAAAAACCCTAAATTCCACATACCATGTCTCCAAAAATATTGTGAACCAAGATATGAAATTTTTAAACGGATTTCCTCAGGATTTCGGCTTCTCATGATAAAAATTTCAGCTTCTGAAACTTCGTAAAAATAAAAATTATAGTGAAAATTCCATGATGACTTGTTTGGAGGAGCGAAACCCTAGAATCCAAAGCCTTGATACCAAATGTTATGAAACCAACTCCAAAAATAGAAGAAAATAGAGATCAACACCTTATAAATAAGCCACTTTGAGGGGTGAACCTCCTTTACATTACATAAATGAACAATTATTGGATGATACAAATGACAAAACCTCCTTTCTATATATAGGATTCCATGCGGTCACAATATAATCCTAGCTGACCTAACAATAATAATGTAAGGGCACAATAAAAACAATATGGGGGTTACAGGGTACAACAATGAAAATAAGGGAGCTACACTAACAAAAATAAGGGATTACAAAAGTGGTGGTGCCTTCTTTCAAGAATATTGTTTGGTGGCTTGGTTAAGCAGAAAGTAGACACCATTCTCATTGTCCATAGTTTAAGTAGAGTACATAATGTCACTGCATGTTGCACTTGGATTTTATGGATGAAGCATACTTTGAAATACATGAAGGTAATGTATGATAGAAAAACTCATATTTTTTGTGATAATACAATGGAGTTACCTTGGATGTCCATTCCACGATTTTTGATCTATCAAGATATCCTTGCAGGTCTCAGCCCAAGACACTTCTTGAAAGTAAAAAAAAAAACAAATTTTTGGTTATTTATGATAGTTGTGGTGTCCCCTGGCTCCATTATCAATTGTTCAACACCATCATGGATAACCCTGGTCAGAGGATATTCCTCTCTAACCACAATATTCGAGGCTTCTTCCATTGTTGCATAAAAAATCTATGATTTATTCCATTGCAATAAGTTGTTGATATAATAAATAAGTGCTTAGAGATGAATATATCCAACAAAAGGATTTGGATTCTAGCTTGAATTATTAGATAAAATAAAATTGAAGATGTATATCTCACATAGCATATTTTTATCAAAATTATCAACATACACAAACATATCCATAAAATCATGGGTCTACAAAATCTGATAAGGATTTCCTATTGCAATTTGTTGAAATTTAAAGGTAACCCATCATTCATGTAGATAAATGGAGTAAACTCATGAGGGAATTTGAGTGGTGAGTCCTTACATAGATAACTCAATTGCAACCTTTTTTAAGTTTTTCTTATTTTAAGGTCTGCTCCTTCTACCTTTTGATCCCATTCTCCGATTTTGCCTCCAAGACCAAGTACATGGTAAACTACATATTCTTTATTTTTTAGATTATTTTTTGATGAGTTTCCCTATAACTCACTCTCAAATTGAAAATTTCATATCTCTTCCAACCTAGTAGCTCAATATTTAATTGCAAAAACATGTAGGTATTAGTAAGAACATTGTTGAGAATAGAGTTAATTGCATGCTATGCCTTAATTGTAAATTCTTATGAGTATTGATGAGATTTGGCTTTAGCCCCTTCTACTTCAAAAATATCTTGTAACAAAATGTTAATGTTATCCAACTTAGGTTTATGTTTTTGCAACCTATCCTTTAGTTTTTTATTTTGCAGCAACAACCTCTTATTTTTCTTTAGCAATGTCTGATAAGCTAGGCTGCAAAAATGAAAGGACTTCATCATTACTGATACCCCCTTTTATCTCCTTATTTTAATATTGGGCACCCCAACCTGAAATTGTGTATATTCATGTCGTGGAAAATCACATTCACTACATACTGGAAAATTTTCAACGCATGTGTCTCCCACATTTACGTCTGTTGGTTCGAACTCATGGTCATCACTACCCATAATGTCAATATGGATTTCCCTAATTTTTTAACCTTAACCTTTTAAGATGATTGGGTTTGATAATGTTGCCTAGGTTTTGTTTGAGGAGAAAATTCTATTTTTCCCTTACCTGCTAGTCTCTTGGTGAGAGGGAAAAGAGATTCCCTTGGTTTCATATTTCCACCTAGTTAATTATTCTGAAATTTTGCAACAATGTTCCTTAGGATTTCGGCTTCGTACTGTAAAAATTTCAGCTTCTTAACCTTCGTAAAAAAAACCACGATGACTTGTTTGGAGCTGTGAAACCCCATAATCCAAATCTCTGATACCAAATGTTATGAAACCAACTCCAAAAATAGAAGAAAAGAGATATCAATGCCTTAGGAAAAATCCACTTCGAGGGGGAAACCTCCAATACATTACATGAATGAACAATTCTTGGATGATACAAATGAAAAAACCTCCTTTCTATATATAGGAGTCCATGGGGCCACAATGCAATCCTAGTGGGGCCACAATGTAATCCTAGCCAACCTAACAATAATAATGTAAGGGAACAATAATAAAAATATGGGGGTTACTGGGGTACAACAATAAAAATAAGGGGGGCTACACTAACATAATAAGGGACTACACTATTAATATAGGGACTTAACATCCTTATGATTCCTTGGTGAAAAAA
>CM076578.1:1112667059-1112909559 GCA_034641835.2 Pinus albicaulis | reverse complement strand
ATCAGAAATATCATATTTTAAATATCTTTCCATTATGATTCAGATGGAACAAGTTGAATATGGTATTGCCATTGGAAGAATTTGTAAAACAGCCAAAACAACAAATCTGAGAAAATCATCTTCAGAGAACCTTTTGTTTATCTTAATAAAGACCAAATTTTGGAATTTTTCTCATTGGAAAACTGAAATGGTTTGTTCTGCACAAAACCTTTGTCTCGTATTTTCAGGATTCATCTTCATTTGTCTGAAATCGCCAACACAAAACCATCACATTTTATACCAGCGAATTTCTAAGTTGGAATAGTTGGACATCAAATTTCCAATCTGGAAGAGATCGTGGAGGCTAAAAGCGTGAGTGATGTTATAACAGATTAATAAACCATATTTGATAAAATCATGCATAATAATTATCAATTTATTAAAAATAAAGGAAAAAAAATATTACTTATCCATAAGAGAATAAATAATTATAAAATAGAATTAAATGATAAATTGTGATAAATAATGTGATAAAGAATGGTAGAAACAAATGAAATTGGCGTTAAAAAGTGGTAATAATAATGACAATTTAGTGGCCCAACATACCTCCAAAATGAACATATTGCATGTCCTCTTCCAACCCAATGCTTTTGTATTAACCTTGTTGTAATGCAATAATCAAAATTCTCACCCCAACTCATGATATTAATGGAACAAATGGCTTCTTCCTCAAATACTTCTTTAAAATAATAGATATTGAATGTTAGCGATGTTGGTGAAGTTGTAACAATTGACATATAGACTTTCAACAATATGTATATGAAGTTGTAGAAAAATATGATACAAGTAACAACAAACTTCATTAAACATTTTCGCAAAAACTTCAAACCAGATTTGCTTAAATTTTGCAGGAAGATTTCTACTATACAAATTCTTGTCCTCTCCGAAAATAAGAGAAATCCAATGAAAAGATTTCAAGATATTAAAAAAATGGTTGTAGGTGATAGTGCATGATTTTTGCAATTTTACAAACTAGTTTAGCTTGAAATTTTCTAGGTTTGTGTATTTTAATGATACCACTTTGTTATTCAATTATCACAAGAATCCATTTCATAGTTTTAAATATATACATAAATCAATTTATGCATTGTATAAAAATGGAATTGTATGCCTTAAATGAGGAACAAAGGAGAAAACATCCATCATGCATAGCAATGCCTCCCCAAAACTGGAGAATTAACATGCCCTCAAGCTATACTAGAAAGAAAATTGAGGTGGTTGCTACAATCATTGTTGAAATCTATGCTTGGTGTAAAACAATACAGAATAAGGGATGTTTTGAGAATGAATAAGGAGATGGATGATAAAGAATATTAATCACATGGTCATAACAAATAAATGAATGAAAGTAACACTCCCCCAAACTGAAAGCTTTTGTGTCTCCGAAAATGGGAAGTGGTAATGAAGTGGAACTAATGCTTGAAAAATATGAGTGAATAATGCTCAATGGCTTTTCACAACATTCTCCTAAACTTATAATAAATAAAAAACTTATGCTATTTTACCTCAAGTTTTACCTTCGTAAAAATGTGGAATGGCATGTATGGACAAATATTTGTTGATGCTAACGTAAGTTGAGTTGATGCTTAAAGTGATGTTGAGGGTGGAAGCCATGCAAGCTGAAAGAAAGTAATCATATATTGTAGCAGGGTTTTCGTCCCCCAAACTGATTAGTTTCTTTGTCATCAAGATTTCTATAACACATCTTATTAGTAGTTTCGATCAGTAATTTGTCACCTCAATTACCTCATTATATATAAAAGTGACATAATCATTTTTTGAATGTTATAGGATAATAATGGATAGGAAAGGAATATAAATGAGGGTAAAAATGACGAGAAAAATATGCATTCCTTATACCCATAAGATTTTGTTGTTATGCGCACAAAAATTGTGAGAATTATTTATCTCAGTCTTTGCTTCTCAAGGTCTGACCAATTACTTGGGATTAAAAATCAGAATTAGGCCTCTTTATTCTTCCCCAAAATAATAGTAGTGTTGTTAAGATATGAATAAATGGAGAATGATTGGGCAAAGTGAATATATTTTGTTAAAGATATGAAACTTGTATAATAAAGGAATGATAGATTACATGATACCAAAATTTCAAATGTCAAATATCCTAAAAGTTTCATCCCTGACATGTAAAGTGAATATTGATAATGAAATAATAATTATAAACCATAACCATCATCATCTAAGAACTGATTAAATATATCCCATGAACCATGAATTCCAACAAACCTTGTATATGCAATAATAGGCTTTTTAGGAAATTAGATTTGAGAAAACAATGTAACCAAGTAGATCATAGTATTGAATTAACTTCTATACCATAGGCATGGCCACTAGTGCCAACAGGAGTCCATAGCCTTGACAGGGATGCCTTTCAAACCCATTGAGATGCTAGTGTCCCATATATTAGAAGTAAATACATAGTTACAAGAGAATTTCAATTTACTTAGATGTATACTGAATATCATTGTTTAGGCTTGGTAACCAGTTAATAACAATTCCATTCATGGGAGCTAATAAAAATGAACAAGTCAGCTCGTGATGAGACCTCTTGTCCTTCAGTTTTACAACGGAAGGTCATTACCCCGACTTGGTGACCAGTAGTGGTAATGTCACTTTATTAGGACATATGATCATGGTAGCTCAACTCGTGATGAGAGCTCCTATCCTTTAGATGACTATTTGTATTTAAAACTCCACTATGGTTATTTTTAATCAACAAAAGGTTACTTAATATATGGGGTGGTTGATCAACTCCTTAAGAGCTAGGGATGGCATAAAAATTTTTGTAGTAACTATTTTCAACTTGAATAGTCTTGCTTCTAAAAAAATAATAGCTTTAAAATGATTGTTGATAAATATATTTTTCTTTGCTAATATTTGGGTTGAGGAACATTCCATTAGATAGTGACGAAAATATTTATGTACAATTTGTGGTAATATATTTTATAAAATCAGGGAATTCACAAATTTAAGAAAGTTGAAAATTGACATGGTTAAATCATATTTTCATAATTGTCCCTTAAAAATAAGGTTATGTTTATAGATAAACAAATATAAATTGACTACCCAATCATTATGTCAAAGAGGACCTAAAACATTAAAAGTTCCCATTCACCAAGTTTTAAACGAAAATGGAAAACCTCAACTTATGTAACAAAAATTGTAATAGAGGGAACAATAGATGCAACTAAGGGAACAACAATCATTCCTTTGAATGGAACAATAGCTGCCAAATACTCAAAGCATAAAATAAACAATGGTTTTTCTATCTAGGAAGGAAACAACAATTTCTGAAAAAGGAAACGACAACTATTCACCCCAAAAGGAACAACAACTGTAAAACACACAAACCATGAAAGGATTTGTGGCTGTTCATTTTAGGATTGAATGACAGTTGTGCAGTCATTGGAACAACAACTGTTCTTTTAATTGAGCAACAACTATTCAATGTATTGTATAAAAAATTTTCATTCCATCGAACAACAATGATATGTGAAAGGCATCAAAAGGGTGCCAACAAACCAAATAAAGAATTGGAGTTGTTCATTTTACTGAACAACAATTATTGAACATGCAAAAAAAATAAATTGTGGTTGTTCATTTTTCTGAACATCAGTTGTTCAGTTGATTGAACATGATTTGTTCAATCTATTGAACATAAATTATTAAACACATAAAATTAAATCGTGGCTGTTCATTTTTCTGAACAACATCTGTTCAGTTGATTTAACAATATTTTTTCAATCTATTGAACATCGATTATGAAACACACAAAAAGAAATCAAGGTTATTCACTTTTCTGAACAAAATTTGTTCAATTGATTGAACAATTTTTTTTCAATCGATTGAGAAAAAATTATTAAACACACAAAAATAAATTGTGATTGTTCATTTTTCTGAACAACAGTTGTTCAGTTGATTAAACAACAACTATTCAATCAATTGAACAACAATTATTAAACACCAAAAACAAATCACGACTGTTCATTTTTCTGAACACCAGTTGTTCAGTTGATTGAATAATAGATGTTCAATCTATTGAACAACAATTATTAAACACATAAAAATAAATCATGGTTGTTCCTTTTTCTGAAAAGTAGCTGTTCAGTTGATTGAACAGAAGTTGTTCAATCGAATGAACAAAAAATATTAAACACACAAAAATAAATCGTGGTTATTTATTTTTTCTGAACAATAGTTGTTTAGTTGATTGAACAATAGTTGTTCAATCTATTGAACAACAATTATTAAACACCCAAAAAGATATCACGACTGAGTTATAAGGAACAACAATTGTGTCCAAAGGAATGAAAATCGTGATTCGAGGATTATTTATCCAATAATATCATTGTTCCATGTTACTACCTCGAAACTACCCATACCATTTTAAGCTTGTAAGCATGAAGTATCAATTGTGAGTGTGGAAATCCCTCCCAAAAACTAACTCAATGGGTGATCCTCACAAGGTGACATGGAGAAGGATTAGTCATCCAACAATCATAGTCACTTTAAAAAATAATGAGGAGTTAAGAGTGAATCATTCCTAACAATACTTACAATAAGAGTTTTTTAATATGAGATATGAGGCAACCATATACTTGATAAGATTGGGAAATAAAAGGATAGATGTGGAGCATCAACATGAAACTTAAGAACTTCTTTTTATTTTGATGAAGGAACAAAAGTTGAGACTTTGAACACTTGAAACATAAAAACATAAGAGCAATCAGAAATGAAATAACAATTTATTTAAAATATTGATAAATAAATAAATAACTTAAATTATAATAGCTGTGATTTCAGTTTCAACAATGTTGTTTCCTAAGGGAACATCAATTTGTTTCTAGGAACATCAATCTCTTTCCAAGAACAACAATATGTCAATGGTGAATGAATGGAAAAAAAATGAGCGCTTGTAAAAATTCTTTGGTGGAAATGACTTGAATCTTCAATTCTTCATTTTTCCTGTTATGAATCCGTCAAGTAATGAAAATGTCTTCACATCGTTTTCTCGTTGGTAGGTATTAGCGTGAAATTTGTAGCAAGATCTTATGAGAATTTTTAGATCATGACACCTAAAAAAACTTAACATCATATGATATTAAGTTTCTTAATAGATGATTGGATGAAATGCCCTTATTTCATTAACATTGTTTTCAAGAATCTTCTTTTCACAAATGGGCTTCTTTTATTCTCCTCGGACATGCAAAAAATGAGCATCTACCTGCAATAAAACATAAAATCTTGGAAGAAGAGAGGTTGGCGGGCTCTCTTAATCCAAGGAATATGCAAAAAAATAACAAGTAGTTACTTTATAAAACAATTCCATTAAGAAAATAACAAAGTATTTGTTACCTGCGGGAGAGCAGTGGTCGACCATACTAATCAACAGTGTTTTAATCCTAAATTATTTTTTTTCGTCCAATTTGAGTGATTCAAAAGCCAAATGAAAGTTAAATCAAAGAGATATCACCAATATAAACAGGTTTCAAAAATTCCATGATATGATATGTCAAATTTTCTCAGAAAAACCTGCATAACAAATCCATTTTCAATTTCCCAACTTAGACCAATAGTTGATATTTTAAGCATAATTTTTTTCATTTGATGACGGATTTAATTGATTCAAATTGGAGATTAAATTATTTTCATATATATATATATATATATATATATATATATATATATATATATATATATGTATGTATGTATGTATGTATGTATGTATGTATGTATGTATAACAAGTTTTTGAGGCAAGAATAATTAATGGGTCAAATATTCTAGTGAACAGCCGGAAAAACAGAGTTTTGAGAATGTTGATATACGATAGACAATCAATATTTTAGTCATAACTTTCTCATACTATATCAAAATAGAGTGATTAAAATTGACTTGTAAACTAGATTCATAGGGGAATATACCATAGAAACAGGTTTGCAATTTCTAGTCATTTGGGCCTCCAAAAATTGGTTGTCCCAATTATGTTCCTGAGATGCCTACTAGATACCTTGCCAATTTTTTGGTCATAAATTTTTTGTTTGAGATCCAAATTAAATTATTCAAATTGGTTTGTAAATTATAAATCAAGATATACTTAGGATAGAAACATGCTTTGAAAATATATCCATTTTGTCTCTCAAAACATGATTGTCCCAACTGCCTTTCTAGAAATTACATGAAGCCCGCAAGCCATAAAATATGATATACAAACATTTTTTTTTTGAAATGGTGATGAGTGTTTTTAGAAATTTGGTTTTCAATATAATATTTCTATATACACAAATAAATTCAAATATCTATCACTAATATCGATTTACACAACATATTGCAAAAAACACACATATAAAGAAATTTATGCACTTATTTATTTTATTTTCTACACTAACCTAATTTACTTTGAAAAAGATGAAATATCTCTATGTATAAGAGTACGTCCAATGGATCCATTTTTGAAACAAGGCCTCAAGTATATACATACCCAAAATATAAAAATACATGTTAATAAATCCAAGGGTAGGAGAGGCAAAGTTCCCTTGAAAATATGGTGCCAAAAACTGCAGAAGTATGGAGTAATGCTGCAAAAAAATGATGGAATGAAACGAATCTTCAATATAGCCTTAACTCTCTTGATTTCCCATGGTTTCCATATCATGAATTTCTTCCATGAATTCAGAAATTTCTGGATTTGAAGTCTTCCCAATCTCAATATAAGTTTTTTGTAATGGTACATGTGAGATAGAATGTGTGGGAAGGGTGGATACATTTTGCAGTTCAACATTGTAAGCATGTTTTACTAGTTTACTATTGTGAGAGTGTGGAACGGATTGAGCAGGAAATTGTGTAGGGCATGGATGATTTTGATGATGTAGTTGATTAGGTTGTGTGGATGATTTTGATAGAGAAGCAAGATGTTGTTGAAAATCTGGTAAGGAATATGGATGATGTGTTTGTGCTATAAGATGAGGGAGAGTCGTCATGTAATCATAAGATGAACCATGCCAAACTGGTGGAAAATATTGGTGGGGGTTATATTGAGATTAACATGGCTTCCCTAACATGAGAGTATTCCTTAATGTATTATGCAAGTAAGAAAATGGAAATGAAGTGTTTTAAAACATACATGTAGGCCATGGTTTCCATGGTTGTGAAATTGTTGCAGCTTCTCCATCTCTTGGATACCTTGTTTTCGTCCCAAGTAAGAAGGAGCAATTATCCATGGGATGCTCCTTTCGGGAATGAGGAAAAATCACTTCTTCAAATTATGTTTTTTTTCTCTTAACCTGCAAAACATTCAATTTTGAATTTAGAGAGCTAATAAAATTAATTTTAAAATGTTCAAATAAATCATTGATTTCAGCTCTTATTGTTAGTATGAATCCTTTGTCGAAGTGTACGAAAAAGGACCACTTTAGCTACGCATAACTAATAGCCCTAACAACAAAAGTGGCTGCCAATATCTTCAGATCTGCGGTTAGTTAGACATAAAAGAGCTGCAAAAAACCAGATCTATGCATGGAAAGACATTAAGCAGTAAAAACAAGGGTTTGCTCCATATACCAATAGACAAGACAAGAACAATTTTGAAAGAATTTTTGTATTAATTGGGCACCTGGGAGGAAAACAAGAAGGCGTATCCAATTCTCCTCAGTGGGATGGGTTCTTGGAAGTCCTCAGCACTTCAGATCTAAGATTTCTCTCTCTTGTTGGTGTAGGAAACCCACACAAAGAATGGAACTCAAAGGGAGCTCACACAGCAAATGGTAGAAAAATGGGACCAAGTGTATAGATCCAGAGTGATCTAATAGGCAACAAAAGGTGAAGAATGGTAGGAAAAACCCTCCTATTTATAACAAAATATTGGGTCATTCTAGATCTTGGTGCATGGGTTAACCAGATCTAAATCCACTTTTTATGGAATATTTTATTATATTTGTTGGAGGGAAAAGGTATTTGACTTGGGTCAAATCCCTTAATTTGTTAAAAATAAATAAATAAATGATTTATTTATCTTTTTAAGGAAGCGGTTGGAAGATAATTAAATAAATAGTGATTTATTTAATTATTTGTGGGTGATTTGGTCATATTTAACAAGGAATGTCATCTAAATAAGGTTTAAATGATTATTCCTAGAAAATAATAAGATAAATAAAGGTTTATCTAATTAATTTCTTTGATTTTGGGTTAAACATGATTGGGAATAATAATTAAATTATGGTTTAATTAATTATTCCATGAGGAAAATCAAACAAATATAGGTTTGTTTAATATTTCCTTTTGGGGTTTCCTAATTTAACATAGTGAAAGCAGTTTTACTTAGGGTAAAACTGGTCTTACATGGTGTACTTGGGTCCATCTAATGATAAAAGGTTAGATGACCAAAAAATGGTGTAACAGATTGCCCCCCAGCGTGCGAGTGTCAGGAGCAAATCGTATGACCGAAGTACGTTGTGAGAACACAATCACTAGACAACAAAAGGGATGTCAGAGAAAGAAATGTGAGGTAGATAGTGTGCTGAAGGACTAGACCCTGACGAGACGAGACTCGCAGGTGCAACAAGTCTCTTTTTATGAGAGGGTACCTGTGCTGAAGGCGGCGGGGGAGGCATACCTATGCCCGCCGAGACAAAGTACAAAAGAATAGTGTGTCCAGGAAACAAGGGACCGAACCATAAAATACAGCTGGCATAATCATGAGCCAGATAAAAATACAATGAGGAATCCCACATACATGTTGTGCCTGGGATAACAGCCAGGACTTGTACAATAATATCTGAGTACATGAGATACAAATACAACCCAAATTCCCCCTGTAAATGGGGAAGGGCTCACAAAATCTGACTGATACATGCAAGTCGAAGAGGCGCTACAAGTGGCTACGGCCAACATCATCAAATATCTGGAGCTGCATCGAAGGCTGCAAAGAAGAGGTCATCCGGGCATGTGGGGGGCTACCTGCAGGGCCACCCCCTCATGAGGGTTGAAACATCTCACCCACACCCGGGAATCATCAAGAGCTGCTGCTGGATCACTGGACCATCAAGTATACGAATCTCGATCATGCTGAAGGAGCTGGAGAAACAATCAAGCCAAAGGGAAAGGAGATATCCCTTTGCCTGATCCAAGGCACCGAACAAGAGTGGAAGCTGGAACCAAGGTACACCGCCCTCTAGACCTGGCTTCTGGAATGAATGAGCTGATGTCGACAGAAGGAGGTCTGCCATAGTTGAGGCAATGAGAGACCCTCAACTAAGGCACGAGAGAAAAGAGTAGAGCGATGGACAGACTGACACTAATAATGATAGTGAAGTGGAAAGGACTGAGTAGCTAATGGACGACTTCCCTTGCTAGAGCATAAAGGGCATGAATGACATGGCAGCGACTGACACAACATCATCAGGGATGGGGGACAGTGGAACTGAAGGTCATAATGTGCGACACAAGAGAGAGACCAAGCAATGATGGATGGAGGGCTATAGTGGGGTACAAAGGGACTCGGTATAGACTCCATGGAGGGAATGATGACTCAACTTGGATGCTCTAAACAAGGGCGACTCGATGGTGCTGCCACACAGTAAAGGCCCCAATGGGGGACCATGGAAACATGAGTACATAATGGGAACTCATGACGAAAATCGACACGAACGAAGACAAGTAAGGAGGCAAGATGGTGCCCCAAGTACAAGTGTCGTAAGTGAGGAAATTCGATTTTAAGGAGAGGTGAAGTGACCCGTCTTGGACAAAATGTGTCGTGGTGAAGTATCATATCACAAAAAACTAACAGATACCCATTTGAGGGCTTAGTGATAGATTTCCAACGGTGCAGACGGTTCGTCAAACGGGGCTACGGTGTGGTCGCAACAGTCAAAAGAAGAAACAGGGGTTCTCTTTTAATAAGGCAGTTTTCCCTCCAAAATCACTCATTTGCTATTGTTGCTGTGGTGAATGTGGAGAGGAGAGAAGGCCCTAAATCTTGCGGTGAACGTAGCGGACAAACCGACCGTTGGAATCGAGATCCGTCAGTTGCAGGTAGGAGGCCTAACCTTTCTCTTGCATTTTGATGGATTAAGTTTTCAGTTTAGGGCCCAGAAATCCAGAAATAGCCCCTCCTTCATCTCTACGGCCGGGTCGCACTTTTTGGGCCAAAAAGTGCGACCTCGGAAGTAGGTTGCAGGCAAAAAAGTGCGACCAGTCCCAGAAATGGGCAGAAAACTATGACTTGGGAGATGAGGGGGTTTTGGTGTTGTTTTATGGCTGGAAGTTGGGTTTTTGTGTTTGGTTATGGTTTTCCAGATCTATATGCTGAAAAAAATGATGTGTTTGTGCAGGTATGGCAGATTTACGGGTCAACTGGAGAGAGAGAGATCTGGGGACACTACGGGCAGAGATCCAGGCGGATCAGGGCGTCCGCCGTGTATTGGCCAGATTTGGGGTTCTCAAGTTTTTGGAGAACCCTTTGATGAGAGCAGGGGAACCTTTACTGGCCCGGATTATCAGTTACTGGGATCCAGATTAGGAGATCTTTGTAGTGCAGGGGCACAAGATCGACCTAACGGTCCAGGACGTGTACTTCCTGACTGGTCTTCCGCCACTGGGGATGGTGGGAAACACACAGCCAGTATTGCCGCAGGGGCGGCATATTATGGAGTTCGTGGAGTGTCATTGTCGACCGGGTCTCCAAGTCAAGGGGACTCGAATACCGATCGGGGATCTAGAGAGGCTAGAAACCCGTGCAGTGGCCGTAGCTGTGCTGCGTATCCTGGGCAACCAGGCACTCCATCACTTCACTGGGGGGCAGATGATGATATTGGAAAGTGTACTGGGTGGGACCTACTATGGGTGGGCCCAAATGATGTTGGTGTCGCTAAAGCGACAGTTGTCACTATGCAGGCGGCAGGTGAACCATGATTGCTCATATGGGACTTTGTTGTGCGCCTTCTTCTTTGAGAAGATCCCGACCTTGAGGCCTCGTGTACAGCTTCCAGATGGGGGCCCGAGAGAGCCCAGGATGCGCCGTTGGGGACGGCTACTGTGCAGAGGAGGAGGAGGGGCAGTCGGGCGAGTGTTTCGACCAGATTTTTTTGCCCATTGGGATCAAATGCCATTGTACATAGATGACTATCCCTATAGTGGGATGAGCTACTGTGGAGATCCAGATCTGCCACTTCCGCCTGGTCGAGTCTGGGGGCCCGATGGTAAGTGACAGATTGCTATTCTTGTGTGGGCATGTTAAAGTTTTTGAATAGTAATTGATGGTACTGATTCATGTACTTTTGGTATGCAGATATAGCACTGGTAAAACCGGCCGGATATATGGGACGAACGGCAGCGTCTTGAGCTACAGGTCTGAGTGGGTTGAGAGCGGCGCAGAATGAGGATGCAGCCGCCCTGCTGGAGGACATCTGTCGTAGATGCGAAAGGTTGTTGACCGGAGCATCAGAGCACGGGTGGCAGGACTTAGACGACCAATTCATAGAGCCATGTGTTGGTCTACCCTCAGAGTGGCGAGGTGTCATGCGGCGCATGGCAATGGCTGGTCAGGCTATGCACGATCTACATGCTGCAGGGGCAGAGCCATTGGCCCGAGATCCTCCAGATAGTGATTAGGGGTGGGGCATGTGGTGCCCCCTATGATGTATGTAGGGGCAGGTGGTGCCCCCAGTTTTGGGTTTTTTGTAACATGCGATGGGCATGTCATATGTATCAGAGTAGATGGACTCTAAACACATGTTTTGTGACACATATTATGGATATGCATCGTTTTTTGATGGTTATGAATGTTATTGTCTTGTATGAAATGTGTGTGATAAATGCCAATCTAGAACATGGTTTGCAATACTATCTACATAGTGATTCTGTTCTCGAGGTACATGGTTGAAAGTTATGGTTTCAAATGCATGTATCAATATTTTCACTCGTAAATAGTGTCTAAACAGCACAGGGTTATGCACACGATAAACACCATTTAGTTTCATTACAAGAAGTAGGGAATCCAAACGAACGTGCAGATGGAGGATGCGATGAAAGAGGGCATCGGCTAAGAGACCACGCAATGCATCATATTCGGCCTGATTGTTGGTGGCAGAACCAATGCATACCCCATTAGAAAGAACAAGAGCATGCAAGGGGGTGAAGATGGCCCAACCTGACGAGGCTAGATTCTTGGAGTAACGACTTGCACCATTGGCGTAACCGATAAAGGGTGTGGACGGGGGATCTTGCGGAATGGTGTGACAAGACAACAAATGAGGGGAGGAAAGGCAATGACGGCAGCGTGAGTGCACAGAATTCATCCGGCGGCAACCGTAGGAGGGAGTGCAAGGAGCAGGATGACCATGACTCATACAGGGTGGTATATGAGGGCTATCGGAAGTATGGTGAGGACTCGGGCTGCAGAGGTCAACAGAGACACGGGTGGAGTGATCTCGTGTATGGGTAGGAAAGGGGTGGTCAGGGGACACAACAGGGGAGGATGCAGATGGGCTAGGCTCCAAGTGTCTCGCAGAGGAGGATAGGTAAAGAATGGTTACAGTAGACTTCGTCATCTGAACATTAGGGGGGGGGAATGTCGATGGGAGCGGGGAGATCCTCAGGCTGGCCTGAAGCGTACTGCGCGAGGATAGGAGAGGCAGATTGATTTTGTTCAACCTCATACTCTCGGATTACCTCTAAAGAGGCGCAGTAATGCGTCAGGTGAGGACAATGGTGGGAGTAATGGCCATGAACGCCGCACAAAGCACAGGGCTTGTTGGTGCAGAGAGTCTTGGGGTTCTTGGTTATGGACGGAGAAGGAATGGGGGCTTCAGGGACCGTAGACTCGGGGAACGCGACTTTAACCATGGGCTGAATACGGGGCAACTCGGGACAAGCATGGGTGGCATGACCGGTGACATCACATAAGGCGCAAGGCTTCGCGGGCGGAGAAGGGGCTGGATCAGTCATGGTGGTCTTGTCTTTAGGTGCCCACTTGCGGGCTTTGCCTTTCTTCCCGGGAGCCGTCATGACAGGAGAAGGGTCCTGTGGAGGTGTTGGGGGCACAGTGGCAACGGAGGAAGCTAGGGGGACCGGTTGAACCGGTGTCAAAGCCATATAGGGCTTGGGATGACCAGGAGGGGTGGCGGCTGGGGGATCAAGGTACCAGACCGGTATGCCCAAGGTCAAGTTAGGGAGAGAGAGGGTGGCCATGACAGGGACAGAATATACTCCGGGAGGGGGAGCTAGGAAAGGGATCTGCCCAGCAGGGTAATAACTAGGAGGGACGGCTTCGAGATGGTTAAGGTCAGGAGGAACCGATCTAGGAGGATAAAGGGGTTCAGGGATACCAGCTGTAGGTGTAGGGCCAGAAGGAGGAGGTCCGGCTGGCTGAGATGAATGGCTAGGAGCGGGTTGCGGAGAGCAAGGGGGAGGTTGCTGACTAGCCGAGGCAGGCCGCTTACGGGCAGCCTGGGATGATTGCATCATGCAAACATTTGATGAGCTGGGATCGGTGACAGGAGGGGGGGAAAGGTTAGGGAAAGTTCCAAGCAGGGAGGAATCTTTGTAAACGCCGGGGGAGACACTAGTCAAGGAATCGACGGTTTTCTTGTTGGCTACAGAAGAGATGGTTGTCTCAGGGGAGGTCTGAGATTTTGGCTCATGATATGTCAACTGGTCAATGGTGACTATCTTTCCATTATGGGGGAAAGACATCTTGCGAAAGACCGCGGATGGGACAGCAGACATAGCATAGGTGTAGCTTTGCCCCAATAGAATGTTGTAATCTAGCGGGGCGTCGATGACTTCGACGTCAACGCAAACAGTCTTACCGGCGAGGGTGATAGGACAATTACGGAAAAGGCCAATGGGCTGGGAGGCATGGTTGTCCCACGCTCGAAGGGTGATCGTGGAAGGGGCCAACTCAGGGGATCCGAGTTGCTTCCAAACCAAAGCAGACATCACGCAGGTGGATGCCCCCTCATCAATTATACACCGGGAAACGTTGGCGTTCCAGATTTTGACTGGGATTTGGAAGGCGACGGAAGGAGGAAGAGGAGGATGGTCCGATTGAGTGGCGTCGAAAACAATCATTTGGTCATTAGCAGGATCTACAGCGCCCACGGCAGATAGTAGAGCCTTCTTTTGGGAAGGACATGACTGGAGGAGTTCCAGTGTGGAAATGGCAGCAGAAGATTGCGCCAAATCATCTACTATGCTATATGAATGAGCAGCTCGACCGGAAGCAGCGTTTCGACTTAATGGTCCCTTAGGAATCTTGGTATGAACCTCAACTTTGGGTTGAGGGATATGTAAGGGGCCACTGGTTGTCGAAAGAGGCTCTGTAGAACCTGAAGAAGGAGGCTCGGGGGCAGGCTGAGCAGGAGGCTTGGGGTACTGGCGAGACCGAGTTTGAAGGTGAAGATCAACGGACGAGTTAGGATCGGAGTGCATCATAAGGATCTGGTAGTCAGAGGAACCAGAAAGGGAAGGGGGGGTGGCTACCTGGCTGTCGGGCGGTTGGGTAGCCACGAATCCTTGCTGAGGGAAAGGATCGGTAAACACAGCTGGCTAGGTAGTGGCCACATTAGGAGGAGAATGAGGGGAGGCGTGCTGTCCGCGCAATGTGGCTTGAGACTCCCACATCTGCCGCATCTGGGGTAAGAGAGGACAATCGTGGGTGTAATGACCATAAACACCGCAACACAAACAAGGCTTACTTGTGCGAAGCGGCCTGTCCGGCTTGGGCTGAGTGCCCTGTTGCTGGTTGGCAGTGTTAGGGTCCACACCAGGATTGGGTCCACGGGTACCCGGGGTAGATTGGTTTGGATTGCCTCTCCGCCTTCTTTGAGAAGAAGGGGGATTATTCGCGCCCTGCTGTGCAAATACTTGCCCTAGAGGGGGTTGTAGGTGCTGGTGCTAGGTTTGAGGAGGCAAGGCAGGAGGAAGTGCATATGCTGGAGGAGTTGGCGCACCAGGCTGCGGATAAGGGTAATGGGTAGGTTGGGCAACATTGAGGTAAGCAGGAGGTTGGGCAAAAGGAGGAGGCATGTCGTATCCTGGATACATGCTACCAGGAGGGGGGAGAGTGTTGGAGGAGCTGGCCCCTCCCTGAGGGAGATCATAGCCCATAGGAGGTTGAGCGTATGGATGGGAAAGGGCTCCAACGATACCGTCGGTGGAATGAGATGCCCCTGGGGCGTTAGCGCCACCGGGCCTGGGGAGGTCAGGAAGAACGGTATAAACATAACCAGATTGAGCGTAGATCAGGTCATATTTCAAGGCTATTTGGAGGGCGGCTTCTTTGGTTTGAGGAAAATGGGAGGCGACATCCTTGCCGATGGGAGCCGGAAGGGTGCGAAGGAACCAGTCCATATAAACCCGATCTTCGAAGGGAGGGGCTCGACACAAGCTCCGTCTTCTTCGCCATTCCTGAACATGGGCAGAAAGGCGGGTTGAAGAGGATTGCTTGAAGGAAGTCAAGAGCTCCGTGCCAGTGTCGTATCAGAGAGGGAGCTGGAAATAGGACAAAAATGCCTGAGCAAGGGTTGCAAAGGTGGTATGGGAAGAGGTGGCTTGTTCAACATACCATTTGGAAGCTTCGCCGGTAAGCGTGCGTTGGAACAAATGAAGACGGATGGAGTCATCGGTAATGGAATTTGAGGAACACCACATGTGGAAATATCAGACATGATTGGTTGGATCTTCTCCAGCTTGGCCTTCGAATTTAGGGATATCGGAAGGGAGCTTGGTTGGCATGGCGGGCCAACCAACATCGTGGCGGATAGGGTCGTTGATCAACTGATTGAAATCGAGGAGGCTAAGGCCTGCAATGTATGGCAGCAACGGGGTGGCCGGAGTCGTTCCTGTGGTGGTTCCGCTAGTAGTCAGGCCGGCATTAGGGCCGGGAGAACCGCTAGCATTAGACCCTAAACCAGACATGGTGGTAGGGGGAGAACTAGGAGGAGAAGGGGAACCCGATTAATCAGGAGAGGAGTTGGAGTGTAGACTCGGAGGAGGACTGGCTCGAAGACGGTGGGTTGGAGCAGGTCGATCGACCGGAAACTAAGGGTGAAGGCCAAGAAGTCTCCGGGAAAGGCGCCTTGGGGGCGCAATGACGACAGGAAGAAGGAAACCAACAGGGGCAGAAAGGGACAGAATCAATTAAGGTCAAGGGCAGAAAAGGTGCAGTGACAATTGATTTTAGAGTCTTTGCCAGGCGGTGTTAACCAGGCGCTTCTTCGCTTAGGGTCAGTGTGTGGCGTGCGTTAATTTTAATTTTTAAACCCTTTCCGTTTTGAGAGCAAGAAAAAGGTGTGCTGCGTAGCTGAAAATAAACCTACAGAGAACAATATATAATGCTGAAATAATAGAAAAATAACAGCTACTTGTGCATCTATCTAACCCAAGAAGGCGGGTCTCTCAAAACTAAGCTGAAAAGAAAGGGAAAAATCGAGGCAAAACACACGAAAAAGAGGCCAATAGATCTAAGGTCAAAAGGGACAGGGATCTAAAGGATAACGCTGCTGAAAAGAGGTGCAGGTCACAGCCAAAAGACAGAGGCAAGGTGGCTGGAAAAAGGAAGGAAATCAGCGAAAAACGGAGGGGTCAAGGTGGAGGCCCTAAAAGTAGATCCAAACAAATCTTCAGGAGGTGATTTGAGAGGTAGAAGAGCTGATTTCAAAGGATCTGAAAGGGAGGTAACAGATCTGGAAAAAAAAAGGAGGCTGAAGCTCTGAAAAACAGACGACTGAAACAGCTAAAACTCTTCCAAAAAAAGTGGAGGGTACTAAAGCCCTAGGGGGCTAGGTTCCCACGTAGATGAGTAAAAACATATCAGAACTTGGTCAAGGCGGGCTGAGACGGTGGGAATGCCACGGCGAGCTGCACGGCGGAGACCGGAAAAATTGCAGAAAATCCAACTTTGAAAAGGCGACGGTGTGAGTTTCTCTTTTGTTTCGGTGCGAGGTCGCGAAAGGGGCGGGGAAAAGTGCGACCTGGAGGTCCAGGTCGCAGTTTATGGGCCAAAAAGTGTGACCCCCCGTTCCGGTTGTCTCGACGGCAGATTTTCAGAAAAGTTGTCGTCTCAGTTGCGGCTGGTGTCGCTTACCTGCGCAATAGGGCCAGAAACACACGGAAGTTAGAAATTTTGATGTTTTAGGGTTTTATGTGAGAAAAACAACATAAAAATAGGAAAAACAAATAGCTGAAAAGAAACCCTAGGGTCTGAAGTAGCTGGATATGCAGGAATATGAAAAACGACAGCGGTCGTAATTTAAAACCGTGTGGAGTCGCCATTTGTTAGTATGAATCCTTTGTCGAAGTGTACGAAAAAGGACCACTTTAGCTACGCATAACTAATAGCCCTAACAACAAAAGTGGCTGCCAATATCTTCAGATCTGCGGTTAGTTGAACATAAAAGAGCTGCAAAAACCAAATCTATGCATGGAAAGACATTAAGCAGAAAAAATAAGGGTTTGCTCCATATACCAATAGACAAGACAAGAACAATTTTTGAAAGAATTTTTATATTAATGGGGCACCTAGGAGGAAAACAAGAAGGTGTATCCAATTCTCCTCAGTGGGATGGGTTCTTGGAAGTCCTCAGCACTTCAGATATAAGATTTCTCTCTCTTGTTGGTGTAGAAGACCCACACAAAGAATAGAACTCAAAGGGAGCTCACACAGCAAATGGCAGAAAATGATGACCAAGTGTATAGATCCAGAGTGATCTAATAGGCAACAAAAGGTGAAGAATGGTAGGAAAAACCCTCCTATTTATAACAAAATATTGGGTCATTCTAGATCTTGGTGCATGGGTTAGCTTGAGATCTAACTCCACTACTGGAATATTTTATTATATTTATTCAGAAGAGAAAAGTCATCTGACTTGGGTCAAATCCCTTAATTTGTTAAAAATAAATAAATAAATGAATTCTATTATCTGCAAAGGAAAAACTGATTCAAGGAAGAATAATTAAATAAATAGTGATTTATTTAATTATTTTGTAAAATCAGTTAGTCCTCATAACAAGATAATATCATCTAATCAAGGTTTTAAATAAATTCTTCTACTGAAAACCATCTAGATAAATAAGTTTATACAATTAATTTCTTTGATTTTGAGTTAAACATGATAGGAATAATAATTAAATTATGGTTTAATTAATTGACCATGAAGAAATCTATCTAAATATGGTTTATTTAATATTTCCTTTTGGGGTTTCATTTATTTTTAACTAGTGAAAACGTTTTACTTGAGGTAAGCGGTGCCACGTGTCTGCAGGTCCATCTAATGATAATAGGTTAGATGACCAAAAAATGGTGTAACACTTATATCTCTTGTTCTTGTAGTAGATTTGGAAATGAAAGAAGACAATTCTCTAGTATTCTTATCAGCCTTGGAGACTCCTCTTGAATACCTTATGAATAAATCACAAACATCATCATATGATAGCTGAGAAACATCACCTTTTCCTTTCAAATTTAATATTTCTAAAAAATCATCTTTGATTCCTTTAAGTAGGAGTGTTTTCAAGATCTCTTTTTCCAAATGCTTATGCTTTGATTTTTGAAGGTTGTATTTAAATCGCTCCACATAGTCCTCCAAGATTTCATATTCCCCTTGTATTATACTAAAAATATCTTCACTAGCCTTGCAATAGTCTTGGAACTTCTTAAAAAATACATTCTTCATGTCCTCTCATGTTTGAATGTAGTTCCCACCAAGGCTCATGAACCATCGAAAAGCTACTCATTTTAGAGTAAGAGGAAACACTTTCAACCTTTTATCAATAGTAAAATAATCATATCCTCTACAAAGTACTTCAAACTCAAATAGAAATATATCTAGATCTTCATTTTCCAAACCATGAAATTTTGGTAGAGTGGATGGGGGAATGATGTGCATTTGTGTCACTCCTCCTAAATTTCTGATAGAAAAATCAAAAGTAGTAGTGCATGTCATTTCTTCCCAAAATAGAATATTTTATTCATGTGCTGCTTTGAGGCTCCTCCTTCAAATATTCTGTCAATTTTTTAGTGAAATGGGTGGTGCTTACATCACCACTTAAGTGAAATTATATAAAAAATTTGAGTTCCTACCTTTAATGTTCCTACTTTTAATCATGCATGCCATATGACATAAGCTTGACTACTAAGAGTAGACCCATCACTGGTTCCCCAAGATGTGTGCATAGGTTCTTACCTTCTGTCTTCAATATCG
Source organism: Pinus albicaulis (assembly GCA_034641835.2). Lineage (NCBI taxonomy): Eukaryota > Viridiplantae > Streptophyta > Pinopsida > Pinales > Pinaceae > Pinus > Pinus albicaulis. Next base: position 1,112,890,305 of record CM076578.1, on the reverse strand, counting down.
AACCCTCACGAAATCAGGTATGCATCTACAACCATATATTAGTGTGGTAGTGCTATTTGACTGCCTCTCGGGCAACGATGCCAAAATGTTGGGTAAAATTAATTGCTTAATAAGTTAAAAAACTAATAACCTAGACATTAATTATCAACCAAGGAATGTCTTTTTGTTTCAAGGAAATCGGAAAAATATATGCAAGTAAATACCAACATCTAACACTAGTTCTATATGGTTATGTTCTACACTATCAAGCTCATTAAAGACTTGAAAATCAATACTAAATCTTAAAACCATAAAGTAAATGACAGGAAAATAATTATGCTAATCACATGACTTGAATAAATAATGAATTAAACCACTCATTGTTGAATTTTAAATTTAACCTATTGCACCCAACATAATTCAAATGTTAATCTAGAGCAACAAATTAAATGAAATCTAGAAATTGTGAGAAATAACAAATCTAGAAAATGCAGCAACCAACAAATTACTTTTAAAGAAGGATTTTTTCTTTAAATAACAACAATTGAAATTAAAATAAATAAGCATGCAAATAAACTACTTTAGATGTTCAAGGCAACACCTCATCCAAGGTAGTGGGCCCAACTGCCCAAGACTCTCTTCTGGCTTGAGAAATAATTCAGATTAGATTACAAGTAACAAATGTAGAACTTAATGGATAAATTCCTTCATTAAAATATATGAGAGAAATAATTACATCAGAATGAAGCTTTTAGCTTTCTATCAAGTTCAAAAATTATTCATCTCCTATTCAACAGTTGTTCATTCCAATTCAATGATTGTTCATTCCCCTCTTTGATCTCTATTTTCATTTAAATATAGACAGAGAAAAGGGAAATTACAACTAACTTGATTACAAAATGATTTACCATTACAAATGTAGATTGTTTACAACAAATTGATTAGAAATAACATATTTGAAATATATTTCCATTATCATTTAGATGGAACAAGTCGAATCTGGTATTGCAATTGGAAGAATTTGGAAAATGACCACAACAAAAAATATGAGAAAATCATCTTTTGAGAACCTTCTACTTCTCTTAATAAAGACAAAATTTTGGAAAATTTCTCACTAGAAAACTGAATTGGTTCGTTCTGCACAAAACCCGTGTCTTGTATTTTCAGGATTCATCTTCATTTGTCCAAAATCACCAACACAAAACCGTCACTTTTTATACTAGTGAATTTCTGAGTTGGAATAGTTGGAGATCGAATTTCCAATATGGAAGAGACCTTGAAGGCTAAAAGCATGAGTGATGCTATAACAGATTAATAAACCGTATTTGACAAAATCATGCATATTAATTATCAATTTATTAAAAATAAAGGAGAACAAGCATTACTTATCCATAAGAGCATAGATAATTATAAAATATAATTAAATGATAAATTGTGATAAATAATGGTAGATATAGATGAAATTGACGTTAAAAAGTGGTAATAATAATGATAATTTAGTGGCCCAATAGTCCACTCCAATTCCTTCACACGAAACATGATGTCCTAATATAATCCCTTGATTTAGAAGCATCTAAAACTTGGTATTACTAAGGGAAAGATTAGTCTCTTGAAAATGGATCAACACTTTTTATAAAAACTTCAATGCTTCTTCAAATGTATCCCCGTAAACAATAAACTCATCCATGTAAATCTCGACAAAGCCATGAATGAAATTTGAGAATAAACTAAGAAAAAGTTGTTGGAAAGTAGCTAGAGCATTACACAATCCAAATGGAGGTACTTGGAATGCATACGTACCGCATGGACAAGTGCAAGTTGTATTTTTCTTGGTATTCATGGGCCACTTGAATCTTATTGTAGCCATTGATTCCACCCAGAAAAAAGAAAAACTTCTACCAATGAGAGTATCCAATACTTGGTTGATAAAGGGTAATGGAAAATAATATTTTAAAGTAGTGTCTTCTAGCTCGCAATAACCAACACATATTCACCATTTTCCACCTTTCTTAGGGAAAATTACCAAAGGGAAATCCCATTTACTATCCGAGATAAGGTAATTGAAGTTAGCATTTAGGAGCTTTTGCATCTCTTCTTTTACAATGTCCTTCAAAGAATGGTTCGTCCTCCTTTGAGGTTGTCTAATAGTTCGGGCATCTTCTTTCAAATATATGTGGTGATTACACATATTGAGAGAGATACCCTTCATATTAGCATAATGCCAAGCAAAAATTATTGCTATTTTTCTGAAGCATTTGTATCAATTTTTGTTGCTAGAGTGATTCTAAATGGCCATTGATGTTAAGATATTTTCTAGGATAGATTTCAATTGCATGAGTATGATTATAAATTTATGATAAGGTAATAGAATCTAGTTATTTTATCAACTCAGTAGGTACACATGTTTATGAAAAACATGGTTCTAAGATTGGAGTAGATGGTGACGGGAAATTATCTTGAAAATTAGAAATGGTAGTGCAGATCAAATCTTCCTTGGTATCTTCTTTAAAAGTACATGCTTGTTCAATAGTTGGGAGAGATTGAGTAAGTTCCTCATCACTATGCTCAAACTATAAGGAATTTTCAAATTCTAATGAAGGTTTGGCTGGTGGATATAAGGTAAGTTTCTTAGAGGAGCCTCCTTGTCAAATAGTCATACTACCTGACGTGCAACTAATATTGACATTTTTTGTAGCCAAGGTCTCCCTAGGATTAATGGATAGCCCTAAAGATGTTGGGAAAAACACCGAGAGGGGGGGGCGGTGTGAATCAGAATTTTTAAAACTCACTTAAACTTTTCTTTTCTTATTCGGATGTTTGTACGCGACTTTATAGAAGTAAACCTACATATATATGTGAATGTTATGTAGACAAATAGTGTATATATATTTTACTTACTTTTCAGTTAATTAATCGTCTATTTGACTTTAACCAATGCATCATTAATTAATTAAGTATTAATTAAACAATAATCATGTGTAGTAAGAACATAATAAACCATCACACATGAACACTAGGATTTTTAGGTGGAAAACTAATGTGGGAAAAAAACATCATTGTTGTCCTCTTTGTCTTATTTTTATTATAAGGAAACACTTCTTACAATTTTCTACTAGCGTAGACTCATACCAACATGCAGGAACCCACCTACAAAAGGCTACAATTTTATCTTATTCTCTAGCACCCACTAAAAGGGAGTTCCAAACCCCTAATCTCGTTTACCAGCACCCACAAAAAGGGAGATCCTACCCCATGATATGATTTACGAGCTACCATGGGAAGGAAGCTTTGTATCCCTCATTTAAGGCTCCAAACCTTAGCACCATCGTGGACCATGTTTCATAAATTTTCACACTAGATCCACCTGATACAGAACATCACAACTTATAGGCCACTTTTCATCAAATTTTCAGACTGGAACGACTACCATCATTTAAGCGCAATATCAAAAATCAAAACTGAAACTGACCAATGTAACAAATCACTCAATCATTGAACTAATTGAATCAACCAATCATTGAACCAACTGAGACCCATATCAATCAAATTATTCTCAAACAATCAAAGCAGTTAGATCACTGCAACTTCATTTACCAGAATATCATTCCACATACTATTTACCACAGAAATCATATTTTTTCACTACAAACCCTAATCAACCAAATTTTATAATATATACACTACTGTTCTTTATCATATCTGTGTGTATACACAACTTCCTTGAAGAATACTTGCATACAGATCTCAAAACACTGAACCCTGAAATTGAATCATTTTCATTCTGAAATAACCTCTAAGTCACACAAAAAACCACTGAATCTTTCTGAAATAATCACAGAACCATCACTGATCTTCAATCACATACAAATAGCTGCATCATCACTCTTGAACATATCAATCCTCAATCAATTAAACTTCAAACATCACTATTAAACCTAGATCACCATGAATACATCATTGAAAATTATCAACAAACACAACAAGATTGATTAGAAATCATATTCAGAAAAACCCTAGCTTATATATGTTTTTCGCATAAAATACTTCCACGTGTATATGCATTTTTCAGTAATAAAAACCGCATATAGATATGTCCAAAGTGCATAATTGACACACGACTTACTATAATGAGACCCACGTATGTATGTGCCTTTCATGTTATCAACCCCACATATATATCTGCAATTATTGACTTATACCTTCACTTCACATCAAACCTTTAGAACAAACCCATCTCTTGGCATATAAATAAACATACGTCAAAACATTATCCTCACTAACTAAATTATCCCATAAGAATATTATCAATGTATAGTCAGTTCAAATCGATTGGATCTGATCCATCATCAAATTCCTATGTGCATACTTAGTTTCAGATCAAACAATTCATCAATAGCACATTACATGCACACTTGCTTCAGATCTAACTATTCATCAAATATCCATCACTTTAAAAATAAAACACTTTGATTTTCATCTCATTATATAGCTTAGGATTTAGCCAATACCATAAGTAAAAACACACTATTGCCTATGGTATTCTTTTATGGGATCAAATAGTCATTACTACACTCAATATTGTGGGCTAATACCATGGTAAAGACCCTTGGTATTTAGAATACTATGGTGTGAAAACTGTATGCACTTTCTCTTCTTCATACCCATGTATGTAGGTGGATTTTCTTCACAAAACCCATGTGTACCTCTAAAAGCATCACCTTCATTATTATTTTGTCTCTAAACTGCTATGACTTTTTCCAAACTTTATGTTACATGTGTACTGGTTTGTAGACACATCTTGTTGTCATCATGTTGACATCTTCATCAAGTAGGTTTCCATCAAAATACAACTCATCAAGTAGGTTTCCATCAAGGACAACAGAGTAGTCATAATTCCAACACAAGATTGGTTTTTCGTTGGAGGATTACAAATTGAGCTGGATATTCCCATGAATATATGGAGACTATTTTGTCCTCTATCACTCCTTCTTGTTTAATAGTGGAATGATCAACTAATTGGAGGATAGTGGGGGTTGACCTTAGGTTCTCAATAGTTTATTTTGGCATTACATTAATATTTTCTCCTTGGTCAATCAAGTTATTTTCTATAGGGATGTTACTAATTTTCACTCTCACAATACTGTTGGTGAGGTAAATCCCCTCTGCGGACAGAGGCGATCCCACTAGCCCTAGGGTGGGTCTAGCCACAAATGGAACAAGCTATAACATTGATTCTTAGTTAACGAATGGACGGGGATTCGATAGATAACTTACTGGATATCCTATCCTGTTGTTGTCCTCGAAAAGAGTGGCTCACTCCTTGCTCCTAGTTTGAAAGATCACGATATGCTCGCTTTCACGCTTGGACACCTTCACACACAAGAAACAAAGACAATATACAACATACTAATTCACATTCATAACTATTAGTCAATCGAAGAGGACTAAATCAATTGCATTAAATAAAAAAAAATAACACAATAATGGAACCAACACCATATTCAAGTATATTAATAACTGAAAGGAAGATTACAACCAAGCTTTGACGTTGTGGTCTCCTCCAACAGGGTTCAAGCGGAGCACATCTCACAAAGGCTCGTCGGGAATTCAGATGAGACTCTCTCTATGGAATTCTACTTGGTTCTACCTTCTCAATATTATTTAATCAGCTATAGTATTCTTCTCCGAGTTCAGCTACTTGGCTATATGTTCAACTAGCTTTCATAAAGGGAGAAGGCCTGTTTATATAGAGGGAGAGGGAGAGGTTAGGATCCCTATAATTATGGAAGGGAGGCATATCTCTAAGGATTGTTCCATGGGAGGTGGAAACCACTGCCTAAAGAGAGAGATCTGTGGCTAATCAACTTAGCCACTTCCAGTGACTCACCCCTGAGGCGGTTAGAAGGAAACTTCCGCCTCTAATTTTTAAAAGACATTCCTAAAACAACTTGGCGTGGGCACTGCATTGAGACAGAGAGCTAGGTGGCACAGGCTCTAGTGCAAATCTTCCACATCAACGCGAGGGGTGAACTGGCTATCCGCACCAAGGACAAAACATAGGTTTTGTGTGTTTTTTTGAGGAAATTTCCAATAGGAGAAATGATGTCCTTATGCAGAAGGATGCAAAGAAGGTGTTCGCAAAGTATGACACCACTCACAAGTCACGGGAATGACTCTCCAATATGTGGGACAAGGGATTGCAGGGATGGTGACAAATGTTGTGTAACAGATGCCCCCTAAAGAATGAGGTCCGAGAGAGAGGGAGGGGTGAAATGCTTTATGAAAATGCATTTGAACCAAACACTGCTGTCAGAAAACCTGCAAGTACAAATACAACTGATATCTCTGATACATGATATGTGGCATGGGTGTAGCCATCCATAATAGAGTACATAAAAAGTGAGATCCGAGGTATGGATGCATCCATCTAGTAATAAGTATCAACAAATAGAATCAAGTATGGTCGCAGCCATCCAATCAAAAGAGTCATGTAATAAGTCATAGTAATCCATAAAGAATCTGCAGCCTGGATTTTACTAGACAAAACCCAGGGTCTTCCACTCCATCTTGACCTGAACAAAGTACAAGTTCGAGCATGCGAATAGATGAGTTGAAGTCGAACATGCAGGAACATCGTCTGATTACCAGACAATAATGAGAGTTGTTAACAAATGCAAGAGAAACCACCAATAATAACAATGGCTCTCAAGGTACAAAAGGTACAATCCACAGAATGTGAACAATGATCTGGCATCGAACACCCATAGAATCATATGATCAAAGGCTGATGATGTGAACCTTGCGTCGGATGCAAAGAACCTACCATTAAGGCATGCAGGCTCCAAGGTACCTGAAGGGAGTCTCTAGATCGGCTTCCTGGAAAATGAGCTGAAGTCGACAGGAAGTGACCCAGTCGAAAGAGGGCCATGATGTTTCCCACATCATCGACATGAGACAAAGGAATATAATTATTTTCAAATCAAGACCAATAGATAATCAGAGGGAGGTTGAAAATTGCAGAGGAAAAACTTCTCTTGAACATATCGGTGGCACGACATTGGATTTGGTAGTATTTGACATCAAGGGATCTCAGGTCATGGTGACGTGGAAAAGAGCATATGAGTAGTCAAAAGAGATTACCCAAACCCATGGAGGAAAACAAATGACGTAATGAGATGTCCCCAACCCGACACGAATGCAAACAAGTGCCATGTTCAAGAGTGACATACTGCCAACTAAAGTCTGGTTCCATTTTCCCCCACCATTTCTGGCAAGTACCCCAATTATTTTTGTTAACAAGCTTGAAGGGGATAGCATGTGCTTGCGATGTAAGTTTGTCCTTCGGACAAATCCAACCTAGTACATTTTATGAGCCCTAGGAAGGAGGAACTTGAGTAACCTCATAACGACGGAGTCTGATGCCATCAGTTTTTAACGAGTCTAACAAAGGGAGAACTCGACATCTTTTCATGTTTATATAATTTGAAAAGAAAGCGGAAAAAAAAACTGCAGTAAGGCCCTTTTCGTAAATAGTCTCTCAGATCCGAAAAGGTATAAAACAACATCCAAGAGAACCTCTTTGTCATGATAGGCTAAGGTATTCCTTTTTCATAAATAATATATCCCAGCCTGAAAAAGGGGTAAACGTAAAATGGGTAGATATCGTTTCGCAACCATTTAACGAGTTCAAAACGACAAGCGTCTCGGCAATCTTTTCAGTTTTAGAGGGTCAGAAAAGAGCTGAAAGGTGTCTCCAGTAGGGACTTTTTCGTGTTTTTACCGAGTCTGAAAAAGTATAAAATATAACTTGTTTCTTCATCATATCCCTGTGAAAAAACTATTGCTGCATAAGAGACATGGGTAAAACCTATTTCTCGAAAATAATATGATAAAATAATTGATGAATATGTTTTAAAACCTAATTTAAGACTCTGAAACGTTATAAAATGCCATAAGTGGTAAAAATTATTTACTTTTCACTTTTACCTCTTTGTGGAGCAACAGTGACCCATTGTGCTTGCGATCTTCTAGCGACGATTGCGAGTCATCCAGTTAATCAATCTTGATTCGTCAATCTCAGGTAAGAGGTGACGCCATTTGCCATATTTTAAACTAAATTTCATTACCTGTACTTGTCATTTTGATTTCTTAGGAGAATATTTGTCAAAATTAGGGCATTGCAGTTGGCACGGGTTTCGGGCACGAATTCACGCCAATCCCCCATTTTTTACACAGAGGGCACGAATGTTTGTGAAATAGTCGCGCCAACTGCGCAACCTAGGAATCTGCATAATTTTAAGGAAAATGAAGTCATTTTTTTGCAAATTTCAATGCCCAAGTAGACTAACAATGCTCATATGAACAATGTGTGCAAGTACCAAGTAGAAATAATGGTGATTGAGTGGAAAGAGAGGGAACATGGTGAAGAATATGAACTTGCCATGGAGAATGATCGATGCATGGACACCCTCAGAGATTGTGGGCTAAAGAAATTCTTCCTAACACTGTGCCTCCGGGCTCAGCCAGAATTGCTTCAGTATTTGATAAGTATCTTTGATGAAGACCAAGAAAATTTCGTGCTTCGATATCAGGAACTCGAACTCGAAGTATCTAATGTGTATTTTATCACAGGATTGTCGCAGAGGGGTGCAGTACCTATGTTGACTGGTACCCGTCCCTCCGGAGAAAGCATGGGGATGGTGATCGACAGAGTGTGCCGAGGGGCACACAAAGGAACAGGGAGTGGAAAGTTTGACATCCAAACCATCCCAAATCTAGCACTAAAAGTAGTGTTGCACATTATCACACGGGCTACAGGATTGCAAGCACTACATGAGGCCACAAAGACACAATTGCTTCTTGTCATAGATTGCCTGACCCCGACTCTCTAAAACTAGGCAGAGGCCGTGACTATTAACACTAAGTGGCAACTAACCAAGTGCAAGAATACCAAATTGAAGTAGTTTGGGTAAGGATCCATTTTGGTGTCATTCTTATTGGAATGACTACCGATATTCCAGTGCCAGGAGGTCATTGTCTTAATGCCACCACCCAGAGAACCACATATGGCCCAATGGGCTGCGTTGATGCCCAAAGAAGGGGGCAGCCAACAGATGTCCTGGAGGCTAGAATTATTTGATTGGATCTGCTGAAAACTGATTATCATGGAGGACTGGCCCTACTCACGTATAGACTGCACCAGTGATCGAGACCTCCTACTCCCGGAGGGAGAGGATTGGGGAGAAGAGCTAGGTGAGACTCATTTTTATTTTCATAAGTTTATGATTTTTTGGTATATATGCATGTTCTGACAATTAATATTATATGTATCCATATGTTTGCCCAGAGAGACCTGCAGGTATGTCGCCGATAGTGAGGCGAAATTCTCACAATTTTGATCCTCATGGTGAGGGTGGCAAGGGGGAGGAGATAGTACAAAATATGGGAGGGGATCGCCAGCGGGATTTCGGACTATGCTCGCTTTGATGATGTTCCTCAGGCCTACCAGAGGCATATCATAGGGTTCTGATTCATATCCATCGCTTGCTGAGGCGGTTGGTACGGGTGGTGACATGCTATCATGAGCACCATGCTGATTAGGCACCTAGGCTTTTATTTCCTCATATTTTGAGAGACATGTTGTCTCGGGATGTAACTGAAACATACATATATATTTTTTGGGTTTTTATGATGCACACGCTGCAAACAATCGATATATATACATCTATTTTCTACATGCTTCTATTTACATATGATGATGTTTTATAAATTGCGCAAACATCTATCTAATACAATGTTAGCCACTGCATCAGTTAATATATTCATTCGTCTTGCTATATGGTTATATGTTGTGAAATCAAAATTTCTTTCAGGCAAACAAATACGTAAATACAATCTCAAAATACATGGGTTTTGAACTGAATAATGAATGTTAAGTTGAAGAACAACAAGCTATGAATCTAGATTTACAAGCAATATGTGTATGCCAAGGTTAACTGCCTCGGTTAATAGTTCCAAAACAACACTATATTCAGCGACATTATTTGTAGTTCGTCCTAGACAAATACCTTGTAGGTTAATCAATTCACCAGCAGGATTATAAATTACCCAGGCTACCAAAGACAAGCTCCTGGTATTGCGGGAAGCACCATCCGCGAAACTGACATGAGGGGCAATAGACATCTTCATAAAAAGCAAGACCCAATAAGCAAAAAAAAATTACAAAGCACATCAAACCTAAACATGCACAAAAATGAAAAAATCACCTATGTACACATATCATGCATGAATGACTCAAGCATAATACTTTTTCAGATACAACCCATTTCTGGGCTGTGCTAAGGGATAACCTTCATAATCAATAAGCTCATAAGTCCCATTCTGTAACACACGTTTGAAGATGTAGGGCCCATAGCACATGGGTTGGAATTTACCTGCCCCCAGCTTGTCATGAGCTTGGTCATATATGAGGACGAGGTCGCCTTCGATAAAAGAACGAGGGGAAACTATTTGGTCAAAGTGAGCTTTGACTCGCTTCTTTTGTGCTTCGATGACTGAAGCAGCTAAGCGGCGAGTTTCATCGAATCTCTCTAAATAAATGAGATGCTCTTGCTCAGGTGAAGTATTAGGCAGTAATTCCACAACTAATTTGAGTGAAGGAATTTCACACTCAATCGGAAGAGTAGCTTCCAGACCATACACCAACTGGAATGGGGTGAACCCGGTTACACCCTTAATCGACATTCGGTAAGCCCATAGAGCTGAAAACAACATGAGATTCCAATTTGATTTATGGATCCCAATTGGTCATTGAAGCATCGTAACAAGAACTTTGTTTACGGCTTCAACCTGGCCATTATCTTGAGGGTAATATGGCATTGAGCTATCGTGACGCAGACCCAACTTAGACGTCAGCTCCGCCATCATATAGTCCCAAAAATGTGAGCCATAATCGGTAACGATGGCTTGAGGGACACCAAAATAATTAATAACATGATTGAATATGAATTGTGTTGTTGTCTTACCGTCTGCGGCCAGTGTAGGCATTGCTTCGGCCCATTTTGTAAAATAATCGACTGCGGCGATAATATAGGCATGCCCCTCGGCCAAGTGAGGGTTACATGTCACAAAATCGATGCCCCATTTGGAAAAAGGACCAACGGTAATGACAAGGTGTAAATGAACAGGGGGCGTATGCATCCTGCATTGATATATCTGGCATGCATGACATTTGCGTACTGCGACAATGCAATCTTTAAAAATTGACAGCCAAAAATAACCAGCACGAAGGATCTTCTATGCAGTGGCATAACCGGACATGTGACCACCATAGGCGCCACTATGGTAGTCATTTAAAACTTTCTCAGCTTCCTCAAGCGTCAAACATTGGCAGAGTACAGAATCAACTCCAACACGATAAAGGGTATCTCTAACAATACGATAAGGTTGCGACTGATGCCGAATGCGGTGTCGGGCATCTTTCATCAACTCAGACCTAAAATTAGAATTATGGAGATACACGATGACATCACTATACCATGGATCAAGGGCGCTAGTCAAGAAAAGAGTTTCGTCTGGAATATGATCCTCGAAATAAGAAGGAGCAGAGTCGGCGAGGTGAGAACAAATCAAATCAACGAAAAAAAGTGATTTCTTTGATTTGGTGTTAGTAAATTCCAAATCAAACTCTTGGAGGATAACGATCCAGTTAGAGTATTTTCCCCTTAACAACTTTCGAGACATAATATATGTCATGGGGTTACTCATAAATCACAGTTACTGTCCGTAAAAGGATATAATGATGAAAACGCTGGACGACCTAGACTGCAGCTAGCGCTAACTTCTCAGCATGTGCATAACACATTTCAGGGTCAAGAATATTTTGAGACAAGTAGTAAATAACATGCTTGTTACCATCATCATCATCTTGAACCAAAACCATGGCGATCATACTAAAGGCAGCAGTTAGATAAAGGGTGAAATCACGATGATAATTCAGAGGACATAATAGAGGAGCATTGACAAGCAACGTCTTAAGCGTATCAAAATATTGTTGAGAAATCTCATCCCAACAGAAAGGGATGTCCTCTTTTAAAAGTCGTGTGAACCCTTTAGCTACTTCGGCATAGTTCAGGATAAAACGACGTAAGAAATTTGCTTTCCCTTGTATACTCTGGAGTTGGTGTAATGAGGATGGAGAGGGGAGATTAACAATAGCCTCAACCTTAAGAGGATCAAGGCGAATTCTGTCTTTGGATACGATAAACCCTAAAAGTCTACCGGAATTGACGCAGAAGACGTATTTATGCGAATTGAGCCAAATGTTGTAGCGTCTACAGCGAAGAAAGATCTGGCGGAGATGGTCTAGATGGTATTTTCGTGCGCCTGAACGAGCTAGAAGGTCATCCAGGTATGGTTGAAAAATATGATGAATATCCTGAAAGGCATAAGACATTGCACGTTGGAACGTATCCCCAGCATTCTTCAAGCCGAAAGGTAGTTTCTTATACGCGAACATTCCCCAAGGACAGATAAAAGTGGTCTTGTGTTGATCGGACGGGAGAATGTTGATATGATTATAGCTATAAAATCCATCCATGAGGGAAAAAATCTCACTCCCTGCACAATCGTCAATGATCTGATCGATGAAAGGGGTGGGATAGTTATCCTTAGGGCAGGCCCAATTAGTATCGCGATAGTCAACACAAACGCGAATTGTTCCCTTCTTCTTATCCACAGGAATAATGTTAGAAACCCACTCTATCAGAGGGATAAGATAAATGAAACTTGCTTTAAGAAGATTTTCAACTTCATCTTTTATGGCAGCGTCTTTCCGAGGATGCACTAGACGAAGACACTAGTGAATAGGTTTCGCACAGGGGTAGGTGGGAATCTCGTGCACCACAATACTAGGATCAATTCCAGGCATCACTTCATAATACCAAGAAAAAACATCACGGAATTTGTGAAAGAGCCTAGTATATGCTTGGACTTCATCGGAAGAACAAGTGAATCTGACCTGGATGTTCTCGACAATACCTAGTTTCACGAAAATGTTGATAGGCATCGTTTGGGTGATGTTACTCAAGTTACCTTCAGTGAAGACTTCATGAGTCAAGATAGGAGTTTGAAGTGGCGGAGAAGGAACTTGAGACGCAAAACACTCAAGATAGTTAGAAATTTCACTGAGGCCAGGCATAAATGAGGAACGATGATGCCTGTTGCTCCATGGTAGGTCTTCGAGAGACATGGCTTCCACGATAGCCTCATCAGATGGAAACACTTCTTTCAAAGGATTAGGCGAATCTGTATCGTTGAGCCAGGGGGATTGAGAATAAACGTCAAGATACATGCTCAAAGGAGCATCTTCAGAAGGGGGAGAATCTGATGCAGCTACAAGCTCAGAGTAATTGATTTCAATTGGACTAAGCGGCATCGAATCCCCAAATGAATCAACCTGTTCAGGTAAAGGTAAAATCCATGGGTCATCTGACCGAGAGATCATATTAACTTGAATGGTATTTGGTGGCAGAAGGGGAAAGATAACCATGAGGGCAGGGTCTTTGAAAAGACCCAGCCCTATGCAATCGAGGGGAGAAGGAATCTGATCCACGTATGGAATTTTTTTCTCAGAAGATGAGGTAAAGAATAACAACTGGTCGACAGTAATGATTTTTCCCTCGTGTGGAAAATTTAGAAGATGAAAGAGGGTGGACAGAATGCATAGCATAGCGTGAGTCCAACTGTGACTGAGTAGAATATTGTAATTGAGTTTAGCGTCAACTACTTCTACTTTGAAATTGACAATTTTTCCTTTCAATGTGATCAACAAGATGGCGAGAACACCCAAGGGTTTCGATTCCCTTCCATCAAATGCCTCAAGGGCATTGGGTGATGAAGTTAGCGCTGGAGAGCCAATAGCCTTCCAGCAAGCAGATGACATGACATAGGTGGATGCACCTTCATCCACAAAGGCTCTATGGATGTTGAGACCATTAATTCCGACTTGTATGGCAAGCGCAATCTGGTGTGGAAGTTGAGGAACAAAATTCTCTAAGTTGAAAGAGAGAAGGCTAGAATCAGTAGGATCAATCCTGCCGATCACAGATAATAATGCTTTCCACTGAGACGGACAACTCTGAAGCACTTCTAACGTAGACATTTCATATGGCGCCTATGCTAAATCCTCAACAATACTGTAATGCTGAGCAGCACGGGCATTAGGATTATGAGAATATTTCCAGAGAACACCTTTAGAAGGTGGCCGTACAATGAGTTCAACACTGGGCCTTTCAATCTTAAGAGGACCAGAGGCAGGTGGGGGAGGAGGACCATTATCGATCTCTTTCCCAGCTGCCTGGCGTGATCCAGTATAATCTTTCGATTGAGTAGCAATAGAAATAGGTGCAGAACCGTTCATCATGAACACTTGAGAGCCAAACGGTGCAAATGGCATAGGTTGCTCAACCATCTGTGTCTTCTGAGATGAAAAGGTTCTTTGAGGATAGCTGGAGTTCCCTTAGTGCCTTTGAGCAATTTACTAAATTCGGCTCATCTAGGAAAATCATTAGTGTAGTGTTCCTCATCACAAATCAGACAGGGATACTTTGACTTGCACTGTGAACCATCATCAACACAAGGTTTAGACGAATCTGGTTTTGGGGCATCGGCTTTGGCCTTGCCTTTGCCCTTCTTTTTCTTCTTGGATGTCTTGTCCGCAGGGTTGGCTTGAACGGCGTTGACCTTCGAGGTTTTACCAGAAACCGGGGTAGGCTGAGGAGCAGAATCATTGGAAGAATTTGATTTTTGCTTCCCATTGTTTGAAGAGGGAGACTTACGCGAATTCTGAGATACGGAACCAATAACGCCGTCTACGGATGGGGTGGTCATAACTTTAGAAGTCCCAGGGCATGGGGCATCAGTCAAGATATCATACAATATGCCTGATTGAGATTACACTAAATTAAGGTACTGGGCACAAGCAATGGTCTGTTCCTCGGTGACACATGCCCCCATGGCTATGTCTTTTGCAATTTGATTGACAAAAGAGGTAGTGAACCAATGGGTAAGAACCTGATCAGGAATTTCAAATTTGATCAAGCAACAACAACATCTCCATTCATTAATGTGGTCCGAGATATGGGTAGCCCGATCCTATTTCAAGGATGTTAGGCGATGCATCCTGGCTTCATAACGAACTAGTAACTGGAAATGAGTAAGGAACACCATAGCGAGAGAGTTGAAATCTTGAAAGATACCGCAAGAAAACTCGATGTACCACTTAGCAGTAGCTCCAGTGAGAGTTTGTTGGAAAATACGGAGTCGAATAGAGTCATCCACCCAAGAATTGGAAGAACACCATAAATGGTATGTCATAACGTGTGCTTGGGGGTCTTCTCCAGACTTTCCCTCAAACTTAGGGCAATCACCAGGAACCTTTGTTGGAACCGGAGGCCAATATGGATTGTGAAGGACTGGATCATTTGTTAATTTCAACACATCTGGTAATTCCAACGTGGTGAGAAAGGGTAATTGAGGGTTGAAAGGCATAGCAGGTCCTCGATAAGGACCCATACCCACTTTCCATCCTAGTTGAGTGTAACTCTTCCCCCATTGGTTCTATCCTGAAGGATTCGGACCATAAAGGGTATAAGCCGGATATTTCGGCTGATATGGAGGCTGAGGACCAGGATATAGAGGTTGAGGATACTAATTCTGAGTACATGAGGGTCCCGATTGAGCAGCATAAAGATTTTGCTACGGAATGTAAGTATGGCCTGGCAGTTGAGGGTAATAAGAAAAACCTTGAGGCGCATTGTATACCGGTCTATATTGACCTCGAGGGTAATAAGTGCCTTGGGGTTGAACGGGCTGTTGATAAGTAGGGTTGTACTAAGCTGGATAAATTGAGCGCGCAGGTTGACCCAATGTGGTGTAGAGTAGAGCAGTTGTTGAGCAAGGTGAACTGTCTGTGCAGGTTGTCCCTTCTAAGCAGGTTAACCCGAATGATGAGGGCCACCAGGTTGCCCCTGTGGAGCAGGTTGGCCTGATGGATGTAATGGGCTAGGTTGTGCATGATGAATAGGTTGACCTAGAGCAGGACCATAAGGTAGCCTTGGTTGTGATGGGACAGGTTGTACCTGATGACTAGGTTGACTTGGAGTATGACCATAAGATGGCCCTGGCTGTGATGGGCCAGGTTGTACCTGATGACTAGGTTGACCTGGAGCAGGACCATAAGATGGCCCTAGCTGTGATGGGCTAGGTTGTACCTGATGACTAGGTTGACCTGGAGCAGGACCATAAGATGGCCCTGGCTGTGATGGGCTATGTTGTACCTGATGAATAGGTTGACCTGGAGCAGGACCATAAGATGGCCCTGGCTATGCAACATTTGGGCCAATTGGACGATATGGCTATTGTGGTTGCGTGAAATTTTTCCCTTGAGATGGATAAAATTGCCCCCCAGGACCATATGAAGGCCCTGGTTGATATATCAATTGCCCAATAGGTCCTTGGGGTTGCCCAGGTTGGATCACAGGCTGACGTTGTAAATGTTAGCCTTGTGGATTGTAAGACTTCCCTTGTGGGCCGTAAAATAATCCTTGCTGGACCGAAGGTTGTCCCTGAAAGGTTTGTCCTTCCGGGTCGTAATCATACCCTTGTTGAACCGAAGGTTGTCCCTGAAATGGTTTTCCTTGTGGGTCGTAAGCATACCCTTGCTAAAATGAAGGTTGTCCCTAAAAGGGTTGTCCTTATTGGTTAGAAGGTTGCACCGGCAAGGTAAGTCTAAAACCGGAAAGGAACTGATAAGCTTCAGGAGCAGGCAAATAGATAGGGTTTCCATGCTCATCATAATGAAATGGAAGTGAATAAATTGGGTTACTGACCGCGTCATAATGAGAAAGATAAGGATCACCAGAATCCTGAGGGGACTGGTAAGTCTGGGAGCTCTGCTGCTAAATAGCCAGCCGATACTCCTCGAAAGAAAGGTTGTCAGGGATCGCCATGACAATTTAAGTCTCTACCAAAGGTGAAGCCCCTGACGACTAAGTGGTGAAAACTAGTGCAAATGCAGCCATGCAGAAAGTAGGTCTATTTGGGACAGACGTAACAAAAGGCGTCGATGAGACAGGTGTCATTGGCGACATCCCTAATGATGGAAGGACCGGACCCCTCGACAGAGTTGATGCTACCATGGAGGAAATACCGGCCATAATCTGACCCAAAGACCTATATTTGACTGGAAGTGACATCGATGGTGAAGATTGAGTGGACTCTTGAGGGATGCTTTCCGGAAAAATTTGGTATTATTCATCAGAAACAGGAATTCCCTCACTGCCAATAGGATCAGACGAGTCCATTTCTGAATCCACCGTGAGATCTTTTAAAATACTATGAGGACTAGGAGTTATGATAGCAGCCAAAAATGGCGATCCCGATGTAAGAGGGGGAAAATGTTCCCCGGCCCCAAACCCAAACCAAGCGTTTGAAAGAGGCCAAGTGAACTCAACGGGTTCTCCAAAGGGGTACTCTGACAGGAGAATAGGTTGTTAAAGCTCGACAGACCTAGAGGTTTGAGAAGTCTGAGAAAGGACCACCACTAGATGAAACCGATGATTCCGCCACTGTGACTATAGCACACTAGAAAAGGGAAAGAGATTGAAAATGAAGACTCTTGGATAAAAACGAAGGCAAACAAAGACAAGCCAAGCGATCAAACTTTAATGGGCGTGTAATTGTAGGTAGTTTATTTTACCATATTGAAACCAAAATTTTGTTGTTCATGTTTTAAGAGTCAAGAAACAGGCAAAAGATGACTCTAGTCACTTTCAATTTTAAGCGAGCGTGAAAGGACAAGTGCTCGATGATCTTTTCACATTTATGGAGTCAGTAAAGATAAAAAATGACTGCTCATGTAGTCTAGGTAAAAGGGTGTACTAGGTTTCCATGAACTGCCATATACACCTCGGTGATCAAATGAAATAAGAATTACCAAGGACTTGATGTACATGCAGGTAGTCTCCCCAAATGTTGTGTTTGGTGTATCATGGTTACAAGATGGCAGACTCGGCTTCCTACGAATAAAAGGATTGCAACCTAGAGGGGTCTCCCTTTATATACTTGATCGTACAGGGAGCGCAAGTCCGTACTAGTGCTGTCTGAAGCCAGATGGCGAGCGATAGTTTCTAGGTTTAAAGATGTCGGAACACGTCTCTAACTTAGACCACTAGATTTTTCGTTAGGTTTCAATGTTGCCTTAGGTTAATTGAGTAAATTTCAAGTTGATCTTGTATTTAATTTTTAATTGTCCTACCGAATGTTGGATCTCAAAAATCCCTAAATGCGCGATACATGCCAAAAGATACCATTCCCTTCAATGAAAAGTTATCTACGAGAAAGTTAGGAGTTTTCAAGTGATAGAAAATAATGAGAACATGTGGAAACATCCACTACAGTATCCGATGCAAGCTAATGAAACTGAGAAATCTTTCCTAGAATTGTCCAATGCTAGATATGCAAGAGACTTCCAATTTCACAATGCAAACAAGAATGCAAACAAATTTTTTTTTTCCAATGTAATAGAGAAAACATCGCACTAAATAACATGAAAAACAAACCAAAACACTAGTTCGAGAATGTTAATGCCAGAGTTGAAGCGAAACAATTTCAATCAACCCAAAACAAACATAACAAAAGTCAAACCAACGTTGCAATCTCCCAAATGAAGAAATATTTCCAAACAAACCCATGCAAGTAGTGTGATCTTTTCTTGGAGTGACAAGGAGAAAAATTGAATGAAAGAGTCAAGAATCATTCAACCAATGAAAACACTCAAATAGATCAAGGGAGCTGAATGCAACCAAACCAGGAAAGAAGTTGATTGCGAAACAAAAGGCTCAAACTCCTACAGAAGGCTCAACATACCAGAGCACTTAAAAACCCTAAGGCTACGATGCTGATAGGAAACGGAAAAACAAATTAAGGAAGGAAGCTGATCATAATAAAAAATAATCCCAAAGCACTCAAGACATACCTAAAAATAACCCAGAAGAAAAAATACTGACCAAAAACTTTCAAAATAGACAAAACCCTAAAACCTACAGGGGTCTGCGCGGCTGTTTGGCTGTAATCATTGCCAAATAGGGGATGGCATGAGCACAACACTAGAAACTAGCGCCAATCGGCGTGTCTGTCTAAACAGAAAATGTGCCAAGCCAGTTCACTCAAGAAAAAGGGAAAATTTTGAAAGACAGAGGTCATATCTAATCCTCTGGGGCTGAACAAGGGTCTTAGACATAGCAGAATAATCAGAAAAGGAAAAAATAAGCAAGCAAATACCAAAAAGAAGATCTAATGGATGAAAGACAGACTTGCACTAGTCCCCAGTAGAGTCACCAATTTGTTGGTGAGGTAAATCCCCTCTGTGGATAGAGGCGATCCCACTAGCCCTAGGGTGGGTCTAGCCATAAACGGAACAAGCTATAACATTGATTCCTAGTTAACGAATGGATGGGGATTTGATAGATAACTTACCGAAGATCCTATGCTATTGTTGTCGTCGAAAAGAGTGGCTCGCTTCTCGCTCCTGGTTTGACAAATCATGATCCACTCGCTTTCACATTCGGACACCTGCACACACAAGAAACAACAACAACATACAACATACTAATTCACATTCATAACTATTAGTCAGTCGAAGAGGACTAAATCAATTGCATTAAATAAACAAAATAACACAATGATGGAACCAACACCATAATCGAGTATATTAATAAATGAAAGGAAGAGTACAACCAAGCTTCGACATTGTGATCTCCTCCAACAGGGTTCAAGCGGAGCGCTTCTCACAAAGGCTCGTTGGGAATTCAGATGGGACTCTCTCTACGGAGTTCTCCTTGGTTCTACCTTCTCAATAGAAATTACTCAGCTATAGTATTCTTCTCCAAGTTCAGCTACTTGGCTATATATTCAGCTAGATTTCATAAAGGGATAAGGCCTATTTATATAGAGGGAGAGGGAGAGGTTAGGATCCCTATAATTATGGAAGGGAGGCCTATCTCTAAGGAGTGTTCCATGGGAGGTGGAAACCACTGCCTAAAGAGAGAGATCCGTGGCTAATCAACTTAACCACTTCCAGTGACTCACCCCTGAGGTGGTTAGAAGGAAACTTCTGCCTCTAATTTTTTAAATACATTCCTAAAATAGCTTGATGTGGGCCTTGCACTGAGATAGAGCACCAGGTGGCGCAGGCTCTAGTGCAAATATTCCACATCGGTGTTAGGGGTGAACTAGCTATTCGCGCCAAGGCCAAAACGTAGGTTTTGTGTGCTTTTTTGAGGAAATTTCCAACAGGAGAAATTATGTCCTTATGCAGAAGGATGCAAAGAAGGTGTTCACAAAGTATGACACTGCTCACAAGTCACGGGAATGACCCTCCAATATGTGGGGCGAGGGATTGCAGGGACAGTGACAAAATGATGTGTAACAAGTATGACTCCCTAAATCTCCATATTTTTTTGTAACCCCCTTACTGGACATTTTGTTGGACACCTAATCCTCTATGGGTAGGTGTGGAAGGTGAACAATCAAAGAGAAGTCCTAGTGACCTTTGAATGTGGAATCTAGGAGTCACATCAATGTAATATAAATGCAAATCTATGGTTAGTAGTAAAGTATCTCATGCTTATCTTTCCTATGTGTGTGCATTTGACATAACTGTGTTTATCATGCTATCAGAGACGTAGGTGATCTCTAAATATTATTTGAGCCATATAGTAATGGCATGCTACCATTCACTGCCATACCTGTCTGAGCTTCCTTAAATAGCACTGGTCCATGAAATATTTTCGCACTTGATTGTTCTCATTTCTCAGCATACCCATTCCTTGGTTAAGCTTCGTTCCTGCTGGCACCATCTTTACAATGCAATATTTGTAACGCTTATTCTTTTGGCACCATCTTTATAACACATATTCTACTCCTTCCATCTTCCTTCCATGGCCACCAACTCGTGGGCACTCCACACCGATTGCCTCCCTCCCCACCGACTCATCTTGTCCCTCATTCACCGATACCACACTCTAGAACCATACCAATCCAATCCCTCATTAACACAATTGGTAATGATCACTCTATCAGACCCATACTCACCAATACTGCATTTTTGAATGCTCCAGTGTTCTCGACCTCTCGGCACTTATCTCTCTACCTCAACTTCACCTCATAGCCAACCATTCCTCTCCTTCTGTTGTAGATTCGTAGTCGACCAAGTTGTTGTCACTCCACAAGCCATGGCTCTTAGCTTGTGGAGGTGCTCCCTATGTTTTTCACTCTTTATCTAACTGGTCTTATTTGATAAACAGTTCTAGGTCCGTTGGGGCATAACCAGTTAAGTTTGATCCCACTACAATACTCTCCATTCCCACAACACCCTTCCTAGCTGACTCCTACGCAGAGCAATTTACTCTCCATCCCATGCAGAGAAGTTTTTAAAATGTGGAAATAAATGCGCACAAAATAATATCTAAGGATTTAATCCATATCAGAGAGAGTCAAGGAAACTATGTCAGAGAGTTTCCTCCATCTTTGTGAGAAAAGCCTAAACTCTCTCGGTGGTATCTTTGTGTTGAATGCTATGTATGGTTGTGTCGAAGGGTGAGTTATCTACCTGTGCCCACTCTTATAATGCTTCCCAATGTGCCATGTGCAACAAACATGTCCTCCATGGCATGTATCACATCGAGAATGTTGCAATATATTCTACCCGCGAGGCCAACGTGGTAGTGCGAGGCCTTACCAAGGTCGCAAAGGTAGTGGATGGTGATATCCGCTAGAGCTTCAAGGGAAAATTGTTGGTAGGATTGGAACCCGAAACCTTAGCATATATGAGCCACCACAATATGAGCAACCACTCAGCTGAAGGCATCCACTCCTCCATTGCAATTTTTCTCATTGGTTGTCAGTGTTTGTGCATTTGTTGACTACGGTGGTGTTGTTGGTGCTCCTCCATTGGTGGCCATCTTTGTTACTGAATCATAAGAACTATTGTGCTTGGTTTTTCTATGCTAAAACCCTATTTTAAAATTTCATGTGAGGGTGGTCAAGAATAATTTTTCATAGGAATCGAAGTGGAGGCTGCAAATGAGTGAAAAGTTATATATAGGATACTTGCACCCAAAAGAATTTCTCCGAGGGAACTTTTGGCAGTGGGAAATCAAAGTACCTCAATCCATTTATGAATACCATTTGGTTGACTTATATTTTCAAATATATGTTGCGCGATGTCTAACATGTTATGAACGAACTAAATCCCACTTCCAAGAGCAAACTGCTACATACAGACTGCTAGCCAAAAAATAACCTGCAAATTCGACATTACATTGCGGAGGAAAATCAAATTGTGAGGCTACAAAATTTACATTTGAAGTTCATACCAAATTTTCACGTTGAAAAATTTCCATTTGTTTGTTGAAAATCAAAGTTTTCACTCTTGACTGCATTCATTGTGTGGTGGCCTTGTCATAGACCTGAAATATTCTCTTATTTTTTAATGTGCTGAAAGTACAAGTGGGTATATTTTCCCTTATCAATTTATCATTTGTTGATATTTAAAACAAAAATGGCCAAACTTCATGATGCATTAGAATCATTGAACACACTAATCCATTCCAATGTTGATGAGATGGTAGAAATTAGAAAAATTGCTCTTTTTTACATTAAAACCTACGTGAAAAATGCACTAGAAAAGATTGATTTTTTGCAACTCGAGTCACTGCTAAAGAAAGATGAGCTTCAACAGAAGATTTGTCATTCTGAACTTGTTTCTGATCAAAACAATGAGACAAACTTTGATCAACAACAAGATATTGGTCAGATCACTAATCTCACAACAAGATCATATTTGTATGCAGATGCAAAAGCTCACGCTTCACCTCCCAAGCCCATCATCAGACCTTGGTAAAATCTTGTCGAAAAAAAGCACAAAACATTTCTTGGATATGACAAGGAGTTGTCCTTTCATATTCCAGAATACTCCAAGCCCATTCAATTTTAGAGTGCCAGATTTCTTCATGATAGCTCACCTACAACTGTTCCATATTATGCCCCTCTTCCACAACAACAACAACATTTTGTAAAATTCCAACACTGTGATCTAGTTGGCCATATGAAAGATTACTGTTTTGATCTTCACCCATGCAAGAAATGTGGTCAGCACACCCATTCTTCACATATATTCTTTAGAAACAAGCCTCCTGCAAGAACAAATATTCATCTTAGATGGATCTCTTCTTGGAAATGGGCATCAACATCCAAGAAGATATTTAAGTCATATTTTAGAACTTGTTATAGAATATTTAACAATCTTTCAGTTGATTTTTTTCAATCATCTCACGTTGTACTTGATAGGGGGGGAAATGGTGGTCATCTACAAGCTTCGAAGCCACTTCAAGCGAGCCTGAGCCACAATCTCTCATTCCAGATTTAGAGTTGTAGCCAAAGACATAGCAGTTCAAGCAAGCCTGAACCACAATCTGTCATTCCAAATTCAGAATTGTATCCAAAGACACATATGCCCATGAAAATGCCTTTGGTTGGTGGTCAACCTTAAACCATCTATGCGAGGTTGAGTGTCTCCCTCTTCAAATAATTCGTGATACTTCCTCTAGTAGAAGACCTCAGCTTATTGCTAATTTTTGAAGAGTTCCAGGAAATGCATCAAGCATTCCAGAGTTGGTGGTCATCCTTAAGCCATCACGGGTTGTAGGCCTCCCTTCTTCTAGGTTGAAGGTCTCCCTCTTCAAAATTTGAGGAGCACTTCCTCTAGCAGAAGACCTCAGCTTCTTTCCATATTTGGAATAATTCTGGGAATTGCACTAAACATTACATTGTTGGTGGTCATCCTTAAACCACCTCATTATGCCAACATTTCAGAGAGCTCATTTAGCCTAAGTGTTGCCATGCATACTTTTCAGATTTGTATTACAGCTCTCTTCTTGGAATCACACATACCCCTTTGGATTAAGGGGGGGGAACGTTGGACACCTAATCCTCTATGGGTAGGTCTGGAAGGCGAACAATCAAAGAGGATACCAAGTGACCTTAGAATTTAGAATCCAAGAGTCACATCAATGTAATATAAATTCACATCTATGGTTAATAGTAAAGTATCTCATGCTTATCTTTCCTATGCGTGTGTATGTTTGACATAGCCGTGTTTATCACATTAAGACAAATACTTTCCATGTGACTTAGATAGTCTTAGGGTCCCTTTTCCTTCTTGTTTTCTTAAAAAAAAAATCTTTTACTTCTTTTGCATATACGGGAATATCCATAATGGCTTTGAGTAATGGAATATTTACAGATAAATTCCTCAACTCTCCTAAAAAATCAAATTCAGGTTGTACTGGGGAATTTTCCAAACTTAATCTCTTGGGAAAAGTAACAGATTCCTTTTCAAGAGATAGTTTGTACGTTGCATCTAGAACCAAGGGAGAAGGTAGTCCTGGTTTTGGAAAGGTGTCCTCATCCTCTTTCTCTTGAATGATGGGTGAAGCCTTTTTTGCAGCACCTTCCTAGAACATAAATGAATGTTTCCATAGTCCATTGATGTCAAATTATCAACAGGAAAAAAGGATAGTTAAATATTGTAGTTTGGATAAGATAATTTATTATTAAAATTAGGCATGGATTGAGCTGGGAGTTGAGGTTTTTGTTGAGCCTGATCTTGATTTGAGAGTAATTGAGGCTATTGTGGAAAATTACTAGGTGGTGCTAGTGATTTAATATTTCCATATGAAGAGGGTCCTCTCCATCCTATAATCCATACTTGATTTTTCATTTGTGATGGCAATTATGACGAAGGAATGGGAGGATACCATCCAAAAGTTGGAGGGAAACAAGCATAAAAATATGATTCCTAAGGTGTGCTTCCAGATGGTTTAGGGGACCAAGGTTTCTTTTGGGCCACAAAACAAATTTTTTATGTTTCCTCACTGGCTTCCTTAAATGCAACTTTAAGTTTTGGAAGAGAAAGAAATTCTTGGGTTGAGTGCTTTTGTTAACAAAGGTTGCATATCTCAATATTATCTAAGGTGAATTCTTGTAATGGGTGCTTCTTACGATAGTTGGAAAAAAATATAGATAAGGCTAAGTCATCTTCCTTTTTCTTTTTCTTAGCTTGGAAAGCATCTAGATGATAGCTTAGGGTGATAAGAATTTCAGTCTTGAAGTTTTATATTGGGTTACCTAGCTCATCTTTCATGAACCTCGCCCCACTATACTTATTGATTTTGGTAGACAGATCTCGTGAATTTCAATTATATTTAGAATTTCCCTTGGAATATCGTTTACACAGTCCACAAATTTCCTCATAGGTGAGTTAAGAAACATCTCCTGCACACATAAAATTCAAATTCTCAAGGTAATATTCTCGTATATATTTAAGAATAAGGACGCACAGGATTTTGGGACGTAGGGAATTCTTCCTTGTTCTTTGTAGGGTTTATTGAAATCGTTCAAGATAATCCTCTAAGCTCTCATTTTCAGACGGAGACATATTGTATATTTCCTCCTTAATATCCCTGATTTTACAATAATATTGAAATTTCTTTCGGAAATTTTTCCTCATGTCATCCCAGTTTCTAACAAAGTTTTCTAAAAGTCCCATAAACCAACAAAGGGTTTAATATTTCAAGGTGGAATTAAAAAGTTTCATCTTTTGGTTTGTTAAATAATCATAGCTAGAAAAAGAAAATTAAACTCAAAAAGGAATGTATCAGAATATTCCTTCGAAAAACCATGAAATTTTGCTAGAGATGATAGAGGAATATTCTTCATTTAGCTATTGCATCAGGATCCTTAATAGGAAATTCAAAAGTAATAGGATCTGAATACTTTGGTCCAACCACATCCCCGTCTGCCTTACCTTCTCCTATAATTTCATGAGTTTGATACTTATTGGATCCTAAAGAACTTTCTAATTTTTTTTTCAAATTAATATCTTCCTCTCTTGGTTTTTCACCATCTGGTGATTTCCCTACTACACTATTCTCAACAAAAGTGACCTTTCCAAGATTTCCCCGCTCGTTTGGTTGAATGTTAGTGGATGTGGCTCCTACTGCACCACGTTTTGGAGTTCTTAAAGACATTTTCCTTTTTCTACCTATGGTGTATATTGTGGCATTCTCTAAATGCAGGGCATTCAAAATGTAGGTTTCAAAAATGGAAACTAACTACCTCCCTTTTCTCGCTTCTACTCGCAATGTCATTTCCCATTTGACAGGAATTCTTAGTACTTTCAGTGCCTCCTCAGCAACTACGCGAAAAAATTTGGATTGAATATTTATATGTTTATTTAAGGATAATTCACTCCATATATTAAATGTTCAACCAAGGTTTGTTAACTTACGAGGACTCCATGATGCATGCACAGTACAATAATTCAAACCAAAAATATGAATATGTAACAATCCTACAAGTGGTTTAACAATACTTGGAAACCCTTGATATATCATACCTCTCATCACAAATTTAATAAAAAAATCATAAATATTTAAAGGCATAATTTTTTACATATAAAATTATATATAATTTTTTAAACTCCCACACAATTTATTTTTATAAAATTCTAACTACATTATAAAACTTTTAAATAAAATAAATTTTTTCAACTCCCATACAATTTATTTTTATAAAATTTTAACTACATTATAAAATATTTAACAAAGTAAATATAATTGAAAAGAATTATTAGCCAAACCTCTAATTTTTCAAAGCTAATACTTTATAATAGATTCACATAATACATTTCAAACATTGGCTTGCAATGAGAAACCATTAACCATAATCAAATAGAGAAAGTCTAAATAAATATCTCAATATAAAATACTACTTTAGGTAAAACCTTTTATTATGAGCACCTCCCATTATTTATATAACCATGACCTATAACATCAAATTAGAAGGAAAATTTTATAATAAATATCTCAATATAGAACTTCTGAGGAACATTAAAAAAAAAAAAAAAATTACATTAATTTTCCTTTCAAACCGACCTCCTTAATAATAATCAAAATTAATAATTTTCCTAAAAAATTTACTATTTATACTTGGATCCTTTTTCCCTAATCCTCACAAATCTTTCAAATATTATCAGGCGTTTACCCTTGAGGATGGACTCACTTATGTAGTCTGAAACGTTGGGTGATGAAAATACTTGGAACAACTTATTCCTCTATCTTGAAACTAACTTACCTGTATGGATTCTCTTTTTAAAAAGATTCAATCCTACCATGGAAGGGACTTGATGGATGATGCTACCCTATTTGAAAAATTGCGACTATCTAGGGAAAAACTCCTCTCAAACCTGTCATTTCTAAAAAATTACAGAGACAAAAATCTTACTCCTAAATTGGATGTTTCTAAACATCTGCTCAACCATGGCCGCAACCTTTCAAATTTCAAAAAAATGAGTGAATACTTAATTAAAAACGAAATAAAAAATACTAGACTGCGCCTTCTAAAAATATCTCAAGAATTGATGGTCTTACATCTCTCGCTAGCCTCTTCGCTGCACTTTGAACTGTGGCGCTCCTTAGATTCCCACACCTTTACCAAAGCTGATCATTGGAAATCAAAAGACATTATGAAGAAGGACAAAAATTTAGCAACTTTAGCTTATTCCATCCATCCCTCTTTGCATTCCTGTAATTTCTCTGGATCGACCCCTAAACAGATCACCCCTTACACCAATACATTATTTGTTTCTGATAGACGTTCCCAGGTCGATTTGGTGAAGATTGACATCTCAATTCTGAGAAATAACTGTCGTTTCTCTCGATCGACCCCTAAACAGATCGCCCCTCACACCAATGAATTCTCTGTTTCTGATATATGTTCCCAGGTCGATTTTCTGAAGACGTACATCTCCATTCCAAGCAGTAACTAGGCACAATCGTTGAAGACAGAAGACGTGTTCACTGTATCTAATCAACACAGCATCGATATTTTGAGAACTGATGAGTTGCCGAAGACGGAAGACTCAATCTTAACCATCCCATCCATTCCATAGATCGAGCTGAACTCTCCTAACAACCTAAGGGTGGATGCTCCTGGAATATCCAATGCCGCAGCAATACACAGATTGCATCATCCGAGCGAGGAAAATTCTGTCAGTCTTCAATTCTTCTTACGATATCCCTGCTTTGGAAAGAACCAACCCCATCACCTTCGACCATCAGCACCATCTCATCAGCATCGCACCTTGCCCATCAAAATATTGGCAGATTAATCCCACACCTCAACCTATCGTTTCCCATTTGTTCTCTCACCCATCCCATAACAATTCACAAAATCTAGATTTCAACAATCCCTCTGTCATTAACCTCTCGAGCGTTAATCTAGACCAAGCCTCCATTTCCCTTCTGCAAAAAGGCTTAAATTTTTCCATCGCTCCCAAAAAAATCCCGGTGGACAATATAATTAGTAATATAGAAGTTGCATTAAAAGATCTTAACCTCATTGAAGCAGAAGAAATAAGACAAGATATTGTGAAATTCCTCAAACATGCTAGACCTCCTTCATGCAACATATCTAAGGAAGAAAAACTAGCTCTAAATAACCTAAAAAGGAATAAAAACTTAATTATCTTAAATGTGGATAAAGGTAATTCAACCGTAATAATGGATAGGGATGAATATGATAAAAAAATGGAAGACCGCTTGAACAATAGTGGCTGCTAAAAAATCTTAAATAAAGACCCCAACGCTAAAATTCTTAAAGAAGTTACCAAAAAAATAAAAGATTCATCTCTTGACACAATCATAAAAAAAAGAATCACCCCTTCGAGCTCAATCACCCCTAGAATTTATGGTGCTCCAAAGATTCATAAAAAATACATCCCTCTAAGACCAATAGTCAACACCATAGGCTCACCCACCTACCTCCTTGCTTAGTACCTTGCCAAAAAGCTTCGCCCCCTTACCGGGAACACCTTGTCTTATATTAAAGACTCCAAATCCTTTGTTTAGTGGGCCAAAAACCTTGATATGAAAGATGAAGATCTCATGGTAAGTTTTGACATTGTCTCCCTGTACACTATGATACCTGCAGATGAAGCCATCGATATTATGAAAACCATGACTGATAGCGAAACTGTAGATCTCCTCTAATTATGTTTAAAATCATCCTTCTTCAGCTTTAAAGGAAAAATTTATGAACAAACTCATGGAGTAGCCATGGGCTTGCCTCTTTCTCCTATAATTGCTAACATATACATGGAACACTTTGAACAAAAAGCCCTCAAATCCTTTCCATTCACCCCTGTAATATGGAAAAGATATGTAGATGATGTTTTTGAAAAATGGATCCATGGTAAATCAAAACTAAATGACTTCTTAACTCACATTAATAATATCTCAAGTCACATTAAATTTACCCTTGAAATTGAAAAGGACAGTTAATTACCTTTCCTAGACATCCTTTTAACGAAAAAAAATGGGAAACCTAGCACCAAAGTCTTAGAAAGAAGACTCACATGGAAAGATACCTTCACGCAAACTATCATCACCATTCTAAACAAAAAATTGGCATCATAAAAACCCTAACAACTAGGTCTTCTAGAATTTCAGACTCTCACCACCTAGAGTAGGAGATTGATCACCTTCGTCATGTCTTTCAACATAATGGATATAATAAAGACGTCATAAATAAAACTATTTACCAAACCCTCAATAAAAATAACATGAAAAGGACTTTCGACATCCCTAAAATCTCTTTGCCTTACATAAAAGGAACAATTGATAAAATTTCTAGAATCCTAAACAAACATAACATTAAAATTGCCTTCACTCCCCCTAATACCATCACAAACATTGTAGACTCCACTAAAGACCCTATAAACCCTAGACTACAAAAAGGTGTTTACACCATACCGTGTTCTTGTGGAAAAGAATATATTGGTGAAACTGGTAGATCCCTTAACAATAGACTTAAAGAGCATGTTGCCGACATATCTAGGAACAAAACTGAAAAATCAGTCTTGGCAGAACATGCTTTCTCATCCTCACATTACATACGTATGGAGGATGCTAAAATAATCTCCAAAGAAGAACATTACCTAAAAATAACAATCAAAGAGGCCATAGAAATTGAAAAAAGGAAAAATAACTTGAATCATGACAATGGCCTTATCATTAGCAATACTTGGAAACCCTTGATATATCATACCTCTCATGAAAAAATTAATAAAAAAATCATAAATCTTTAAAGGCATAATTTGTGACAGATAAAATTATATATAATTTTTTAAACTCCCACACAATTTATTTTTATAAAATTCTAACTACATTATAAAACTTTTAAATAAAATATTTTTTTTTCAACTCCCATACAATTTATTTTTATAAAATTTTACCTACATTATAAAACATTTAACAAATTAAATATAATTGAAAAGAATTATTAGACAAACCTCTAATTTCTCAAAGTTGATACTTTATAATAGATTCTCATAATACATTTCAAACATTGGCTTGCAATGAGAAACCATTAACCATAATCAAATAAAGAAAGTATAAATAAATATCTCAATATAAAATACTACTTTAGGTAAAACCTTTTATTATGAGAACCTCTCATTATTTATATAACCATGACCTATAACATCAAATTAGAAAGAAAAGTTTATAATAAATATCTCAATATAGAACTTCTGAGGAACATTAAATAATAATAATAATAATAATTAAATTAAATAAATTAAAATTACATTAATTTTCCTTTCAAACCGACCTCCTTAATAACAATCAAAATTAATAATTTTCCTAAAATTTTTACTATTTATACTTGGATCCTTTTGCCCTAATCCTCACAAATATTTCAAATATTATTAGGCGTTTACCCCTGAGGATGGACTCCTTTATGTTGTCTGAAACGTTGGGTGATGAAAATACTTGGAACAGGTTATTCCTCTATCTTGAAACTAACTTACCTATATGGATTCTCTTTTTTAAAAAATTAAGACATGTCACTATGATGGTTGTTTTAGAAATAATCTTACCCAAATTACTAGAGTAAAAATCTTATAGACAAGAGAATTGATTCATAAGGTTTTCCTATCCAAATATAATTTTGCAACAGTTCTACGATTCTAAAACAATTTGTTGATTTCGCAACAGGGTTCTTTGATTTTGCAACACTATGCAACGAAAACTTAAAGCACACCTCAAGGACAAAATAATTCCCAAAATAAAATAGAAATACAAATCACACCAATCAAACTTAAACATACCATATAATCTATTCTAGTCGATGACGAAGCTACAGAACAATTAACCAAAATTAAATATTACAAGAAAATGGCATGTAAATAAATAAACCTGGAAGAAACATGTGAGCAGTGCCTTACCTCGATCAACCCCAAAATCAAGGTTTGGCCTACGCCAAAATATTAATTAAATGAGCATAAATTTAGTAGAAAGATAAGCACATCCACAAGAAACTTATATTATCAAAATTATAAGTAGAGTCCTAATAACATTCATCCTGATTTTCAAAGATTATACATGTTTATAAGTGTGGGGGATAATATCGACCCCAATAACTGACCTGACATTATCCCTAAAGTCCGCTAAACTTCCTAAAATTGGACCAAAAATTAGTTACATAAAATTAGTATGTAGAACTGTGACAGAGCAGCATGTAATGTGTGCCAAAGCATCATTTTTTTGGTCCTTTAAATACAAAAAAATATGAGGATTCCTTCTAGGTTCAAATGGCATCTCAGAGTGTTAATAATATTCTGTAATATCCTACAAATAATGCTCCACAATAGACACCAACACCCAATAATATGTATGCTAGCGAGCTCTAGTCTTTGTGAAACATCTCTGCCCACACGTCTCATAGTATGCCTGAAAAATGAATTTTATGGTGGTCTTGAACAATGAAAATCAATATAACTTTATATATAAAGTTATATTGATTTTCATTGTTCAAGACCACCATAAAATTCATTTTTCAGGCATACTATGAGACGTGTGGGCAGAGATGTTTCGCAAAGACTAGAGCTCGCTAGCATACATATTATTGGGTGTTGGTGTCTATTGTGGAGCGTTATTTGTAGGATATTATAGAATCTTATTAACTCTCTGAGATAACTTTATATATATATATATATATTATTGAGCACACTCTTCACTAATTTCTTGTTACTTTGTGATGTAAAATAAGAAACCAATAATAAATGCATTATACCTTTGATAAATTTGTAATAATCGTAAGATTTAGATTGATAAAGGATTAATAGGAAAGTAAGGAAGGTTTTTTCAGCAAAAATGACCAATTTCATAGAAAAATTAATTCATTTCATAGCTCTAACAACCATGTCCTTCAAACTAGGTCTTGGGGTTTGGCCTATGCTTTTTTGGTGATCGACTACATCTTTAAATTCAATCGTGAAACGAATCCAAAGTTCTTCCTCCATGGATTCAGTTCTAAATTCATCACCTTGAAATACATAAAATTATTGGTTTTTGTTATTAGTTAGTGAAATTAATAGAAATTTGGAAGGAAATATAACACATAATATTGTTAAGATGTTTTGGTACTTACAATTCATGCTTGTAGCTTCTAAAAGTCACTCTGCCTTAGTTTTTTTTGCCCATCCTTCTCAAGCCTTGCCTTGGTTTCCTTCAAACTGGTGGGGAGCCTATGAAAAATTTTCAAGTATGTTATATATCTCAATTTTATTCAAAACTAAAGAGAAATAAAACTATTGAATTCTAGATGTAATTTATACCTTGCTTCACCAGGTGGTGTGTTCCCTTCCTTTTAAAATTTCTTCCACTTGGAATCTTTGATTAGGCTCTTCCATTCTATCTCAAGAATCATCAGAGGGCGCTCATGCCTAGGTTTATCTCCCAAATAAACCCTATAATGGTCTCGTACACATTTTAAATGTTTTCTAACTATGGAAATGGCCTTGGTTTTGTTGAAGTTATCTACCCCAAATAGATTTTCAAGGTAGTCCATAAGCTCTTTTTAAGGTTGGAATTTTAGCAATTCAACCTTCAGTGTGTAGTGGACCCAAAAGTATTTAACGCTTTTTCATCCATTTTTTTATAAAACATGTTGTTACCTACATGGAAAGAGACATGATCATTAGTTTGAAATAATAATATAGATGACTTATGTTTGAGATAGACAACACGAAACAATTGAAACATTAAAAATACGAGTATTGTTTTGTATTTTTACTGAAATTCCTTTTTCATTCACCAAAAATGTGCACACAATTTTCCCCGTGCTCTTAAAATGTGATTCTCCAAGAAATGAACCAATAAATACAACAGTAATAGGGTCGCCTTCATCACCAACTGACCTAGAACCTAGATATTTGTTTTTTTTAGGGGCATGTGCTCATGGGTCACAACCAATGGTGTGAACCCAATGTCACTACTAGGAGTATGACCACTCGGAGGTGGAGAAGTGAATAACTACCTCATGGATATTTGTAGGGTGTTAATGTTGGTTGGGAACTCTCGTCGTGTCTCAGAAATTCCACTAATATTAACATCGAGCTGAGGATTAGGTAACCGATGAGGGAAACAAAGAGTCTCCAAATAATCCTACATAAGAAAGAAATTTTCTTTTCGATTAAATAATGTAAAAGTTAAAGAAAAAAAAATCTTTCATAATTTAACTTATGACATAAAATAATTTACTTTAAAATATGGTTATTTCCTTGTACATTTTAATATCTTCACTCAATTCCTTGATCCTAGCCTTAGTCACAAGCCTTTGATCCCTACTATAATTTGTTTGCTTGTTTTCTTCACATACTTTGATATTGTGACCTCAAGGTTGGGGGATGAACACAATTCTTCCTCATCAAGAACATCATCATCGACATGGGGCTCAAACTACATATTTCAACAAAATAAGTGTTATTATTTCAATTGTATAAACAAATAATCAAAATTTCACATTAAATGTAAATTTAAATTGTTAATTGTTTACTTCTAATTCTGTAGGTTCTTTTCCATGCGAATCAACCAAACACATAATAATATAATTAGAATTGTGAAATATTTTTAAAAAAATGTTAATGAATAGGTATCAACATAAACATTTAATCGATCGACATATAAATGTATACAAACATGAGGAATAAAGGACTAGTCCTATAATATGTATTTGATTAATTATGGTATTTTCAAACCCATGTTTTTTATGGAAAAGGACCTCCATAAATGGGATTATCTGACAAGAAAAGTTAGCACAAATTGAGTCAACATGTAGTAGATGCAGCTGAATAGATTGAAAATAATGAATTTATGGGCCTTTCATTTCGATAACTCAAATAAGAACAACGAAAAAATGGACTATTAAGACTCTCAATAGTAGTCATAGATCAACTATTAAGGTTAGATTGTTCACCCACATGAAATAAATTTTAGATTACGTTAGGGAATAAATCATTAGGAACATATGTGTGGTTTGGTCCTATGTAACTACATTGAAGAACATCTAGTCATTATAATTATGGGTTTAATTTGGACCATTATGAGAAATAGCTCCAAGACACAATTAATCACACTTTAGTGATAAGGAAAAAATGAAGAAAGAATTTTAGTTGTTAATTTCTCAGCTTACCATACTACTTCCTCTTATTGATGTAGTATTTTATCCATCTCGATAACTAGATTAATAAACTCATGTACCTTTATGGTTAAGGCCTAAGGAGTGATTAATATGTATTTATCTTGGAAATCAATGGATGACATTAATATTCAAAGGCCTTAGAGAGAGGAATGGAGATGGTAAATTAATATTATTTCACATGGCTCTATTTTTCTACAAGATCACAAGGAAAACTTGTTTTTACTTCTAATAGAAAAAGAATATTGATCAAAGCTAAACTAGGAAGATGGGTGACATGGAGTGGGGGACAAAATAAAGGATCCCCTACTTTCCCTTCATATTCTTAACTTCACCTTTGATCACCATTAATGACATGGCCATGTATTTTATCTTGGTTGTGGGACCTAGGTCAATTCTAAGGGTATTTCTCATTCCAACATTGGTGCTAATTTTGAGGACCATACTCGATCGAAGAATCACACTCAAAAAGAGTACCATTGTTAGGAAAAGGGTATTGGTTAATGTAAGGATGAGAATAATAGTAGACTACACATACTTATGATCAAATTTTCATTTTTAAATGCAATCATATATACAAAATTGCATGTTCTTGATTTTCAAATGATAAACACAACATATAAGAATAATTAATGAGAGTCTATGTACCACCCCCATAATGAAAATGTATACATTTATTCGATTCAATTTTTAATTGATAAAAACCCTTAGCCTAGATTTATTAATCTTGTTGTGCATTTGAATACATGGTTTCCTTCACATCCCTTAATTATGCAATTGGGTTTCTAATTTGTTGTCCCCGATTGTGTATTGTTTATAAACCTTGCAATATTCCCTGATGCTTTTGGCCTTCTGTCAATATAGATATATGATCATTTTTTTTTTTCATTGTCTCTTAGTTGTATATAATTTTTAGCCAATTCGTATCTCTACATACCTTGCATATATTTGACTTACTGCAACCAATCTTTGTAATTATAATAGGGTCTGACATCCTCCATAAATTTAGTTAATCCATCATAACAAACCATTATGTCATCCATAGAAAATAGCCCCAAACCGTGTAGATATGATGGAGAAATGCAATATATCCTCTTATTGAGAAAAAAAATGTGTTTTCTTGAGTAAAACCCTTGGGTGCCCATCTTTTCACTAGATTTTGGCACCTCAAGGGAAACTTAACATCGCTTTTTCTCTCAACATCATAACAACATGACTCCCCTAAAGAAATAAAAAATTACATACATATACAGTATTTTATTTTTCAATTTTCACCCCTAGTTGATCTTTGTCTATTATAAGTACTAGATATTTGACCATCCACTCTACCTAAACTTCCCTTGCACGATGAAGAAAAATATAACAGGTACCTATTTAGTTGTACCTACAATCCATCAAATATGTCCCTATTTAACATTGAGATGAAGTGAATAAAGAAAAAAGAAATGCCACTAAGGGGAAAAAAGGTTGATAGCTGAAGGAATACTGGATATGTAAAATATTTGCAGGAAAAGAAACACTATTATGGCCTTGAACCATTTCTCTTGCATTTCCATCATATAAATTTTTTGTCCATATAGAGCCCTTCCATTTAGAACTATGTGGACCATATGGATCTATAGAGACAATATGATATTTCTGAGTAAATATATCTTTCTTATTCAAGCTTGTATTATGATTAGTTACCATCAAAATTCCTCATATAAATCTTTGGAATGTAGTAGTTCCTTGGTGTTCACTTGAAGCCTTGATGATGTGGATATTGAATTGAAATTTCATAATTATAGTTTTATGATTTTGTGATAGTATACTCTACATATGAGATTGATTCTCAATACCATGATTCTCCTAATGATCTCAATTTCATTGGATATCTACATCCCTGTTAGGGATAGTTTTTAATTTATTTTTTGATGAAAAGGCTAACAAAATGAAAATGTTCATGAAGTAGAAATAGAACAGGAATTGTACATTCTTTCTATTTCTCCCCATTTTTTAGTCCTCAACCTTTATTTTATAAAAGATGAAATTGGAAGGTGAAGTATCACTCATGAACTTCGGATTTCCCTAAAAAATGATTTTTCTAGAGCATTAAATTCTAAATAATTCTACAAATTAAAACTGGAAGGGAAAATGTGGTGAAAGTCTTTGGGTCCTAGACCACTTATAGGGCCAGTCAACTAATGTGTGTTTTTATTCATTTTATCTTCACAAAATGAAAAAACATTGGAATGAATTTTCAAACAAAAAACAAATATACATACAAATATAACCATAGGTTCATAACTATTTGTAACTATCAAATGTCATTGTCACTATCACTAATTGCTCATAAATATATTGAAACTTTACTATCCATAATAGAATAAAAAAATTGAACCATATCCACCTTATTTAATGATTATTACTACCCTATATTTAATGCATACCATGCTATTTCAATCAACATTGATGAACATGGGTTCTTTACACACAAAAAAAAAATTAAAAAAAATGACATTTTTCTTGTAATTTGTGAGAGTAGGGCCATATCGTCAAACTATGTGGTCGAAAATTTGTATTATATGTAGTATATTGTATTTTAGTGACTTAAATTTCAAGACCCTATTTTCATTACTATAATATTTACATAGCCCTACCTTTATCAACCATTTGTAATATTAAAACCCAAAAATTTTACTCGAATATAATTATTCATTAAACAACCAAATATTATGTACTTGGAGGGGATAATATACCTCAAATATTATCAAAAGGAACCTCAAAGAACACAACCTCATTCCCCAACTAGGTAATGAACTTATCTAATGCATCAATCCTCTAATTAAGAACCATCAAGGCAACCAATTTTGCATAAATTTGAGCATGAGATCTATATAATTTCTTTGAAACCAGATCAGAAGGACCCATAGTCAAATATTATTCTTTAAAATATTTATATAGTCAAGGAAATTCAATTATCCTAATATGTTGGATGATTTTTAACTTGGTCAAAAAATCACATAGTTAATATCACCTTATCATTATTCCTTAATAATCTAGTCAAAATACAAAGAACGAGTGAGATTATATCCAAAGATACATTTGAAGAACATACCAAAATATACATCTGATAATTGTATAAATTAGTGGTTTTTAGCTCTATGTCGTGAAGAACTATGGATACATATATTCATCTACGTGCATGAATTAATCATAAAAGCTAACACTTGGGATGTAGTGCAAAATATCTCATTTTCCTAGAATTGTCATTAAATATTAGCATTCTATAACTCCCTTCTACAAAAAAATATTATAAAAAATTTATATTTGATTACAATATGGTGCATCAAAATATGCCATAAATACAAAAACAATTTGACAATATTTTTATGACATTGTTGAAGCCTCGAAAATCGCTGCAACAACGTGGGGGATGACCACCCGGTCCGGACCTTAAAGCAACTCCTTTTCCGTTTGGAATGGTGGTTCTGACTAGTTCAACTAGGTCCAGTTACCTTCTCTCAATCTCCAATGGCTTTAAAATATGACTTTCATTCACCAATGGAAAAGAGACATCAGATCAACCTTCTTGCTGATAAGGCATGAAAGTGATCCTTAAGCTGATTTAGGGCTCAACCAATCCACTACTAAAGTTTTCCTCTTTGGGAAGAGGACTTAAAAGAATGAAGAAATTAATCTAAATGCAAACTTATTCTAAGATGCAAGCAAAAGAAACTATCTTAATCCTATCTTAATTAGGCAGATATAGATCTAGCCCAACCAAGAGCAGGTATTTATAATATTGAGATTGAAATATGTCTTGTTTATAATGAATATCAAGTTAATGAAATAGTTCAATTAACTGACATTATGGATAGCAAAACACATCCTATTAAGACCTTTTAACTGAAATAATCAATCAACAACATTCAGGAAATAGTTCACAAAATGGTATTGATCATTTAATCAGTAACTTGAATTATTAAACAATAATATGCGGAAGAAGTTCACAACATATCACTATTTATTAATCCAATACTAAAAGACAGATTTATGAGTAAATAGTTACTCAGAAATTAGAATTCAACCCATAAGAGCAGAGATAAATAACAACATAAAATAGAAGCAAATTACCCATACCGACAAAAGTGCACAAATATGTAAGTAAATTGACACCATTCCTGTTATCATAAAATAAAACCAGCATTTAAAATAATAGTATTTGAAATACCAATTTATTGAATCCATTTCTCTAGCTCCAGTCTCTAATAGTCCTTTACAATGCCTAAGCTTATGCTTTCAAAAGAAAAGCTACAATAGTGCAAACTCCGTTCTTTTAACACATCGCATTTGGCCTTATCGCATATCGCATTTTTGAGTTGTCAAATGTTAAGGTTTTTTAAGAATTTGCGATAAGACTTTGCGAGAAGGAAATTTGCGAGATATCGCATATCGCAAGAACCTTGGATCGGGGTTTTTCAAATGTGCATGTTTTAAAAATTGCGATGGATCCGATATTGCGATATGCGATATGCGATGGATCCGAATTTGCAACATGCGATCTGCGATGGATCTGAATTTGCGATCTGCGATGGATTCAAATTTGCGATATGCGATGGATTCGAATTTGCGATATGTGATCTGCGATGGATCCGATGATGTAAAAACAATTTATTTATTTTTTATTTTTTTTATTTTTTAATTTTATATATATATATATATATATATATATATATATATTTAATATTAAGTTTTAATTTTAATTATATTTTATTATAATAATTAATTTAATTAATCTCAAAATTTAATGTTAAATATCAGTTTTTTATTTTGGTTTTATTTTAATGATGTTTAGTTTAGTTATGAAATTTTCTAAACTACAACCACTCCGAAAATAAAATAAAAAGAATAAAAATAGCATTTTTAACCCAGACTTAAAATGATGGGACTTTAAAGGAGTACCATTTTCAAACCAGTTGACCAAATAAGGCGAAACAAGCGTCAATGGGAAGCTTATAAAAAAATTGATTCTAACAAAGCAATCAAAACAAGAATCTAAAGAAAATAAAAAATTAACAAAAGCGTAGGATAAGCAAATAAATAAAAAATCGAAAAGGCGTTTAGCCAAAAATTTATAGAAAGGGTCCCCATTATTTGAAATGAACAAGTAAAAAATGGGGGGGTTGTGTTTTACCACAACAGACATAAGCACAAAATACCCTTCAATCACTCAACTAATGCCACAAAGTTCAATAAAGTGATAATAGTGATGATGATCTAGTTGAGTTGGGCATTCTCACATTTAAAGAAACAAAAGGGGAAATTTTTTTCAAGGCATAATTGATCCTTCACATAACCATATTTATTAAGAACAAATAAAATTAAGAAGATTAACATTGGGTCACAAGAAAATTCGTAATTGGAAACAATCAAATACTATTTGGATGAAAAAATGGTATGATAATTAGAAGCACTATTAAAACACAAATGATCACCAGTTAGGAAGTATGAAGATAAAGAAAGAATATAGATGTCAATCCCTTTAAAATGGAA
This sequence comes from Pinus albicaulis, assembly GCA_034641835.2. NCBI lineage: Eukaryota > Viridiplantae > Streptophyta > Pinopsida > Pinales > Pinaceae > Pinus > Pinus albicaulis. The sequence goes on along the minus strand of CM076578.1, from coordinate 1,112,850,129 downwards.
CATGAAGAAGAGTTTCACGTTAGATATGTATATGATGCTTGCAACTAGGTTTTTATTTTCAATAAAGAATCCTTCTTGATAATCCCAAATGCTATCTAGGATAAGAATACAAGAATGGTGAAATGAGAGTTTTTGTGGGCATTGGAGGGATAAATGTATCTTGAATTCATGACCCATTACCTACACACTTCAGTCATGAAGTATTAAACTAGATAAAGAGGCATACTCACTCATAAACATCAATATTTTATAGCATATATTGACTGATAATAGATTATATTCTCCTTGAGAGACCTAAAGCCCTTTTTTTAACCTGTGTCTTGAAAAATAAAAAGAGGTTTATGGTTGTTTAGTATGGAGTACTACCTATACTTCCTTGTAATTAATTCATGTTTTTGTGCATTGTATTCTTCCAAGGTATATGTGTACATTATGGTTTGGTTGCATGTAAAAACATTGTTTAAATTTATATGTACATAGAGTGCAATTCTAGTTAGCATATATGCTCCTTTGATTTTATCCCTTAACAATGTTTCTTATATTTTATTCTTCTCTTATTATTATCTTCTACTATGTATAATATTGGAAACCAGTTCAAGGGGAAAACTATTTAAATTGTAACTAGTGTCGGTCCTCATAATGTATTTCTATTATTTGTAAATGTATTGTTGTTAAAAAAAAAAATTATTGAAAGCATGGGATTCATGCTCTTTATTTCTATTAAAAATAAATTTCTGAAAGGAATGTTCATCACTAGCTTTGCAAGAAAATAAAATTTAATTTGTACATTTATTTTTGGTCAAACCCCATCTGACAAGTTATCCCTTCAACTATCAAGTCAGCCTTCCTAAGTAAGGTGTTGTTTCACATGGATAGAGTACTATATATATCTTATTCATCCTCCTCAAAAGATCCAATCAATCACCTGGTCCAAGTAAATATATGTTAGGTCCCTATATTACTAGTATAGTCCCTTATTGTTGTTAGTGTAACCCCCTTATTGTTATTATTGTACCCCTGTAGCCCCCATATTGTTATTATTGTGCCCTTAAATTATTATTGTTAGGTCATCTAGGATTACATTATGGCCCCACTAGGATTACATTATGGCCCCATGGACTCCTATATATAGAAAGGAGGTTTTGTAATTTGTATCATCCAAGAATTGTTCATTCATGTAATGTATTGGAGGTTGCCCACTTGAAGTGGCTTATTTATAAGGCATTGATATCTCTTTTCTTCTATTTCTGGAGCTCTTTTCACAAAATTTGGTATCAGAGCTTTGGATTCTAGGGTTTCACTGCTCCAACCAAGTCATTGTGGAATTTTCACTTTAACGTTTTCTCTACGAAGGTTAAAAAGCTAAAATTGTTAGAGTACGAAGCTGAAATCATGAGGAACATCATCAAAACATTTCATAGCTTGGTTCGCAATATTTTCGGAGATATGATCTGTGGAAGTTAGGGCTTGTTGCGGGCTCTTGAATTTCACTTAAAATGGTCATCGTGAAATTTTCGCTATAAAATTTTTTCTACAAAGGTTAAGAAGCTAAAAGTTTTAAAGCACGAAGCCGAACTCCGGAGGAAAGTTTTCACAACATTTCGGAGCTTGGTTAAAAACATTTTTGGAGATATGATCTGTGGAAGTTAGGTATTTTTCAGGCTCCCGAATTTCATCTCAAAGAGGTGATCATGGGAAAAGATGCATAACTCTCTCTCTCTCTGAGCATCGGATTAGAATTCTGTAAAAAGTGACTAGAAGTACATGGATTTTAGTTTCATGTCTATAGAATTCGGAGCCAAAGGAGCAAACAGGGACACGTGGCAAGTTGTAAAAGTTCGCTCTACTGAACCAGTGCATAATTAGGTCATTGTGGGAGATTTGACATAGCGTTGTCTTGAAGAATCCAAATCAAGTCAGACCTATGACATTTGAAATAAGCTTAAGAGGACTAATACAGGGATGAGTTTCAGATATTGAGGATCTGCAAGTATAGAGATAAGTCAATTTCAATATCGAGATCCTCAAAAGCAAGTAAAAGGTGTGTATTTTGTTTTCCGAATTGCATAAGTCTTGTTTGAAGAATCAAGTTGAATTGATTCCAAGGGCATATTGTAGTATAGATATCAGTGTTGGATTCTCAAATGGCCCCTAAAAATAATTCAACACCCATTAAGCCTTTAGAAGGCTCTACTATGAATCATGAATACGAAGAAGGGCAACATGACATATCAAAATTACAAGAGCAAGTGCAACAAATTTCACTCTCGCAAAGAGCAACAAAAAATGACATGGAAGTTTTGAAGAAAGGCGTGGAAACTAAGATGGATGGTTTGAAGAAAGGCGTGGAATCTAAGATGGATGGTTTGAAGAATGGCATGGAAGCTAAGATGGATTGCATGGAAGATGGCATGGAATCTAGGATGGATGACATGGAAGCTAAGATGGAAAACATGAAGAATGATCTAAAAGAAGACATGGAAGGTTTGACAAAGTTGATACAAGAAATGTTTCCTAATGGTGAAAATATACTAGAGGAACCTCATGATGAGAACAAAATAAATGTTAATCGTGATTTCATAAACTCTAATGTTGGAGGGAAGAACCACCATATTCCAAAAATGGATATGAGGAATTTTGATGGAAAGGATCCTGTAACATGGATACTACAAATGGAGCAATGTTTTGATCTCAATAATGTGCAAAACACACAAAAGGTACGCATTGCAACCTTACATTTAGAACAAAATACATTTGTATGGTATCGATGGCTTTGCTCCCGTAAAAAAATTGTCACTTGGTCAATTTTTACGGGGGAAAAGATCGCACATTATGAGGATACAAAGAGCAACACTTTCTTTATCCAATTGATAAATCTCAAACAAAAGTGTTAATTTGGGGAGCACATTGAGGACTTCCAAAAATTGAATATAAGGGTAACTGATATTCCAAAGGAAAACGGGATTGATCTCTTCATAGGTACTTTAAAGGATAACATCCAACATGAAGTTCATGTTTTGGAACCTGATTCATTGGAGAAGGCATTCAGGTTGGCAAGAAAAATTGAATGTAAAATTATGGCAACAAGGAAGACTACCACTCACTTCTATAAAGATGGAAGTGTTGCTACTCCTAGATTTCCACGACCTACAAGGTTGACACCATAACAATTGGAAGAAAAAAGAGAAAAATGGCTTTGCTACAATTGTGATAGAAAATACACTAAAGGTCATAAGTGTGCTGAGAAGAAATTATTTTACATAGATTGTGAAGAGGAAGAAGAAAATTAACAAGAACCTTCAAAAGAAGAGGATATACACTAGGAACCAGCCCTACAAAAGGAAGAAATGAGTTCGACCATATCGTGTAATGCATTGGTAGGAATTACCACTCCTCAAACTCTCAAGATAGAAGGACATATCAAGAAGAAAAAGGTAAGAGTGTTGATTGATTCAGGTAGCACCCATAATTTTATTCATTGTATGGTAGCCAAGGAATTGAATTGTTTCCTATACCTAGCACCAGAATGTCAAGTGATGGTTGCAAATGGAGGAACTATAAATTGCTCTGGAAAATGCCATAATATCAAGCTAACCATGGGGGAATATGTATTGAATATTCCAATTCTTTCCATTCCTATGGGAGATGCTGATGTTGTACTAGGAGTACAATGGTTACAATCTTTGGGGACGGTAGCATTTAATTTTTAAGAAATTTTCTTGAAATTTTTTTCAGAAGGAAAGGAATTCGAATTAAGAGATATTGTAGGGAATCTTAGAAAGATAATAAGCTCTAATGTCATGAAAAATCTTCTAAAGAAAGAACAACGAGGCGTAATTGCACAATTATGCTCACTAGAAGTTCCAACATCAAAATCATCTATTTTTGCAGATCTCCAAAAAGTCTTGGACAATCATTCCAAGGTGTTTGAAACTCCCAAAGGACTCCCACCTATTCGTGATCATGACCATGCTATTCATTTGATTCCACGAAGTGTTCCTCCAAACATCAGGCCTTATAGATATCCTTATGTCCAAAAGAGCAAAATTGAAGGTATGATTACAAAAATGTTAGAGGCAGGTATAATTCAACATATTCAAAGTTCTTTCTCTGCTCCTATAGTATTGGTACACAAGAAATATGGATCATGTTGCATGTGTCTAGATTATAGGGTGCTCAATAAGCTCACCATTAAAGATAAATTTCCCATTCCTGTGATTGATGAATTATTGGATGAATTACATGGAGTAATTTATTTTACTAGGTTGGATCTTCATTCAGGATATCATCAAATTAGAATGAAGACTGAAGATATTCCGAAAATAGCATTTTTAACTCATGAGGGTCATTATGAATTTTTGGTCATGCCTTTTGGCCTTACCAATGCACCTTCTACATTTCAAGGGTTGATGAATTCCATTTTCAAACCCTTCCTTAGAAAATTTGTGCTAGTATTTTTTGATGATATACTAATCTACAGCAGGTCTTGGAAGGATCATGTTCAACATGTTGACAGGGTGCCCAAACTATTTCGGGAGAAACAATTATATGCAAAAACATCCAAATGTTTCCTTGGATTAAAAGAGGTGGAATATCTGGGTCATATTGTATCTCATGAGGGTGTTAAGGTAGACCCTAACAAAATTTGAGCCATTAAGGAATGGAAAGTCCCCACAACCATAAATTAGTTGCGAGGATTTATCAGGTTAAGAGGGTATTATTGCAAGTTTCTTAAGAATTATGGGAGAATAGCAGCACCTCTAACAACATTATTGAAGAAAGATGCATTTTCATGGACTCCTGAAGAAACTAAGGCCTTTGAACATCTTAAAGAGGCAAAATTCCTAGCACCAGTCTTAGCTACGCCAGACTTCACAAAAACCTTTATTATGGAATGTGATGCCTCAGGAAATAGAATTGGTGTTGTTTTGATGCAAGAAGGAATACCCATTGCTTTTGAAAGTCATCCAATCAAAGGAATGTATTTACAGAAACCTATTTATGAGAAGGAAATGTTAGAAATACTGCATGCACTAAAGAAATGGCGAACTTACCTAATGGCAAGACACTTCAAGGTAAAAACTGAACATGATAGTCTTAAACACTTTTTGGAACAAAGACTATCTTCAGAAGAGAAACAAAAATGGGTCACAAAGATGTTGGGTTATGACTTTGAAATAATCTACAAAAATGGGAAGCTAAATGTTGTTGTAGTTGCACTCTCAAGAAAGAATGAAGAGGTGGAAGCATTGCTTTGTGCCATTTCTATTATCCAACCAGATTGGATAACCGAAGCAAGAGATGAATGGAAGAAGGACAAAGAAGTGTGGACACTCATTCAAAAGTTGCAGCAAGATCCTAGTACATCTGATACATTTAGTTGGGAAAATGATTCCTTATGGTACAAAGATCGCTTATATCTTTGTGAGAATTCCCAACTAAAACAAAAGATTCTTTTTGAATTTCACACTTCTCCTTTAGGAGGACACTCGGGATTTTAAAAACTTACCACAGGGTGAAGAAAGAATTTTTTTGGGATGGCCTTAAATATGATATTCAAAAGTTTGTAGCGGAATGTTTGGTTTGCCAGTAGAATAACATTGAGACAGTTAAGACCTCGAGTCTTCTACAACCTTTATCCATTCCAAGTCAACGTTGGGAGGATATTTCTATGGATTTTATCACAGGGTTACCTAAGTCTGAAGGAAAGAGTGTCATCATGGTGGTAGTTGATAGACTTACCAAGTATGCACACTTTTGTGCATTATCTCATCCATTTAAAGCAAGTACAGTTGCTACTACATTTATGGACACAATTCAAAAGCTACATGGAAACCCAAGGGTTATTGTGAGCAACAAAGATCACATTTTTACTGGAAATTTTTGGACGAAGTTATTTTCTTTTTTGGGTAATCAATTAGCTCATAGCTCATCTTATCATCCTCAATTAGATGGTCAAACTAAGAGTAAATAAATTTTTGGAAGGATATATTCGTTATTTTGTATCTGATAAACAAACACAATGGGTCAAGTGGTTACCACTCGATGAATGGTGGTATAACACTTCCTTCCATACTGCAGCAAAAATGACCCCATTTATGACACTTTATGGATATCATCCACCATCCATCACATCATCTTTAAGAGAAAATTTGAAGGTTCAAGTAGTGGAAGATCACATCGAGCATCAACAAGAAGTTCTCCAACTCTTAAATGATAACCTGAATTTGGCACAAAATCGAATGAAACAATAGGCAAATCAACATCGCAGCGAGACAAGTTTTGATGTAGGAGACTGGGTACTTTTACAGCTACAACCATACAAACAAATGTCCCTCAATCAAGCTAAGAAGGATAATAATTTATCACCAAAGTACTATGGTCCTTAAAAGGTGTTACAATAGATTGGTACTATGGCATACAAATTGGAGCTTCCTGCTTCTTCACGAGTGCATCCAGTTTTCCATGTTTCATGCTTAAAGAAGGTTATAAGTGAAAATCTTCCAGTTCAAACAATATTTCCAGAACTTGATGAGGAAGGAAAAATCATATTGGAACCTGAAGCGGTCATGGAAACAAGAACTCGACAGCTACGGAATCGATCAATTTCAGAGCATCTCGTTAAGTGGAAGAACTTAACCACTGAATATTCTACATGGGAGGATGAGAATTTCATACAGAAGCACCCAGAGCTACTCAAGCATTGAGGAAAACACCTTTTTGAAGGAGAGGGGCATGTTAGGTCCCTATATTACTAGTATATTTCCTTATTGTTGTTAGTGTAACCCCCTTATTGTTATTATTGTACCCCTGTAACCCCCATATTGTTATTATTGTGCCCTTAAATTATTACTGTTAGATCGGCTAGGATTACATTGTGGCCCCACTAGGATTACATTATGGCCCCATGGACTCCTATATATAGAAAGGAGGTTTTGTAATTTGTATCATCCAAGAATTATTCATTCATGTAATGTATTGGAGGTTTCCCCCTCGAAGTGGCTTATTTCTAAGATGTTGATATCTCTTTTCTTATATTTTTGGAGCTGGTTTCACAACATTTCATCATTAACTTTGCAAGAAAAGAAAATTAAATTTGTACATTTATTTTTGGTCAAACCCCATATGACAAGTTATCCCTTCAACTATCAAGTCAGACTTCCTAAGTAAGGAATTGTTTGACATGGATAGAAGAATATATATATATCTTATTCATCCTCCTCAAAAGATCCAATCAATCACCTGATCCAAGTAAATATATAAGGCATAATATTTCTAAGGCTAATATGAATCTGAGGTACTTTATATTTGTAAAATATGTGAATTTTAGAGAACAAATTGTAGACTGAGGCACAATGTTTCTGAGGCTAAAATGATTTTTTTAGAAATTCCTTTCCTATAGTTCTAAGGTTGGATTACAGGTTGAATTTTAGCCCTATTGAGAATATACAAGTGGCATCTTATGGAAAGTACTATGAGAATAAATATGTCGTGTAGTGGATAGTATTGTGGAAAAAAATTTGGCATCTTGTGGACATACATGGTAGGTTTCATTGTTTTGGTGAAGGGTTGACTTGGCACTTAGGTGAATGGTTGCCATTCTAGTTTTTTTGTCATAAGATGCTCCCATTTTCTCTCTATCTTGAATTACTTCCTTAACGGTCAACCTCACCAAGCCACTTGTATTTTGCTGGTGATATGGATTGGGCTAGAGATCTTGTGGAAAGGGGTTATGAATAATGGGAAACTGAACTGACTTATACGCTAACCTGAGGCTATCATCTAAGTTATAAAGGTCATATTTTTCTCTGTTTATCATTATTTCATTGAATATAAGGTCCCTTGGAATTAAATAGACTCTTAAATTCATTTGGTAAGCCTTGTGATTCTCACATTGCTGGAGAGAATGCCCAATAACATTTTTTGTTAGTCAGGATTTGAAGGGAAGAAATATAGAGAGGTCGACATGTTCCCCTGGTTGTAAGACACTTATATATAGTCTTGGCTTAGGCTACTTGAGTTCTTGCATTAGTCAGGCCAGCTATGCTTCAAGGAAAAAATAATTTCCTCGCTCCATTGGTCAATGATGAATCAAACCAAAGAAACATATATAAGGATGGGGAAATGAACCGTAACATAATGGAATATATATCGATTTGAGGAAAATGCCACTTTTGGGTGCTGATGTGTGGGATTTTAGTTTAAAAATGGTGAAAGTGGCCATATAGAAAAGCATAATACTCATTTTTGTGGTTTCTTTCGCAAGGATGTATCCATTTCTTGGTTGGCTTTGTTTCTATTTGGTTTCCTTATGAATTTGTATGCCTTGTCTTGCATGTTTGGATTTTTTCAGCTAGATTTTTATTACTATATTCATACCTAACTATATTCATCACATTTATCATTCAAGAAGGCATGTGTATAACCAAACTCAAACCTGCGACCATTAGGTTCAAATATCGATGCTCCACCAACTAATTTAATGACCAGTCCCTAATCTCATATAGGTAGGTTGATGTCTCATACACAATATATATTGACTATGTCCTAAAGTGAGTTAAGTCTTTCCTTGGGAAACTAGGGAGTCCTTGAATTGGGTAAGGTTCGGAATGAAGTCCGAAAGTTGAAAAGGAACAACTTACTGGTCAATATTAGAGGTGAATATTTTCACATTATAGGCGACGTAATTTCACATTAGAGGTGAAGATTCACCTAGAAATTGAATTGACATCAGAATCCCTATAAAGCCATAAAATATATGTATATAACCATAAACCCTAAGCTTTACGAGGTGTTGAGGGGAAAAAAATCATGTGATCAACCAATGTTTCGAAATCCAAGCAAAGGAAAAAGAAAGGGGAATTATAGAGTGCTTACTACCATCTCAAATATATGATCACCTACCCAATATTTCCTCTATTCCACCACATGCATAACACCTTCCCACCACCTATAATACTTTGTCTCGTGCTCATCGCGTGATCTCTTCTTCTATGCATTGGTTCTTTCCACTTTTCTTTTGATTCCTCCTTCTACATGTTGGTGCTCTTGACCGCTTGGTTCAATTACAATCACACAATGCCCTTCTATATGTCAGTTCTCTCAGTCACTTGGATTTCAAATGCAGTCACACAATTCCCTTCTATGCATTGATGCTCTCGATGGCTTGGCTTTTGAATGCTCTATCATAATGCCCTTTCGACCTTTTGAATAAATTTGACACAATGCACTATTATATATTATACGAATAATCTATGATATATATTATATACACGATAAAATATATTATATATATCATATAATATTTATATAATATATAATATATTAAGATGTAAAATTTAAATAAAAATTATAATTTTTGTTTTATTTTTATAGTTATAATTTGAAATAATTTTTTGTTTTTAGGTATATGGAGTTATAAATATTAAGTATTTTAATTATAGGTGCCACTACTTATGGCTTATAGAGGTATGTATAATATTTATAGGCCATGAAAGGAAGAGAAGGGTTATTCATTATGTCATATAACAGTTAGATATCAAGCATAACATGGGTTATATAGGTTAGGGTCTTATGGGTTAGACATTTTAAGAATATGGGGTTAATCAAAATTTGTGATGAGGGTCTATAAAATATTATACGATATATTTAAGAGTGGATACAGGTTATTACAATCATTAAATGTTACAAGTTTTCAAGATGATTTATTATAAAAAGTGGTAAATGTAGATAATAATTAAGGGATATAAGGGTTATGGGTTATAACAATTTTTCATTAGGAGGCATAGTAAGTATAGATTATGTAGTTTACAAGTTGAAATTTCAAGAATATAGTGTATATTTGATAAATTTTGCAAGTTACATAGGTCATAACGTGGCCAGCTCAGAGACTTCTATGTCCCTCTAGAAATCGATTCATTGAAACTTGCATAGAATAGAGAGAATACAAAATAATAAAGTATACAATAAATTGATAACACTTTCGGATTTGAAAATTTTCTATAAATGCCTCTTTCTCCTTGTTCATGGTGAAGCACAATGGAGAAATGTGGGTGATCTCACTTGATTGTTGAATTATTTATATGAGTCATATTTGAGTCTTGAAACCTTCCCACACCATCAATGCATCCATCAACTATAGCCATGCCAAATTTCAGTGCATATGAGCATAAATTGAAAAAAAAATAGCATTGGTCCCATTCATAGGTCACTGTGTGTGGGGTCGTTTTAATTAGAGCATAATTTAATCCACTAATTATTAGTAAATTTTAAGTGGTGTATTGGTTCTTATCTGGTGCAAGCATGCAACTGGTAAATGATAATAATAATTTCATCTCCTTGAAATTTATGTTATAATTTTCTTGTTGGATTGTAAAATCATTTCTATGTGATGTATTTGATTCTTGACACCCTCCCATACCATCAATGTGTGCATCTACCATAACCATGTCAAATTTCAGTTCGTACAAGAACAAACTGAAAAAATTTCAACATTGAGCCGATTGACAGGTCACACTAAAACTAGCTCAAGAGACTTTATGGCCCTCTAGAAATTAGTTCACTGAAACTTGCAAAGAATAGAGAGGATACAAAATAATAAACTTTACAATCAACTGATAACACTTTCATATTTGAAAAATCTTAGCAAATAACCTCTTTCTCCTTATTCACGTTGAAGCATAATAACAAAGTGTGGGTGACCTCACTTGATTTTTGAATTCTTTCTGTGAGTTGTATTTGAGTCTCAAAACACTCCCACACTGTCAATGCATGCATCAGAAATAGCCATGCCAAATTTTAGTGTCTACGAGCACAAATTGATTTTTTTTAATGTTTTCCCCATTCATAGGTTAGTATGTGTAGGGCCAATTAATTAGAACACAAATTTTGACCACTAAATATTAGTAAATTTTAAGCAGTGAATTGGTCCTTAGTCAAGGTAGGCTTACAACTAGTAAATAGTAATGAATAATTTCATCTCCTTGAAATTTATGTTATAATTTTTTTCTTTTTATTGCCGAATTATTTTTGTGATTCGTATTTGAGTATCAAAACCCACTGATATCGTTAATGCACGCATCTACCATAACCATTTCAAATTTCAATGTATACAAGAACTAAATGAAAAAATTGTAGCATTAGCCCCATTCATAGGTGACACCATGGCTAGCTCAAGAGATCTCTGGAAATCGATTCACTAAAACTTGCAGAGAATAAAGAGAATGCAAAATAATCAAATATGCAATCAATTGATAACACTTTCATATTTGAAAAATCTTTGCAAATACCTCTTTATCCTTATTCACGGTGAAGCATAATGGAGAAATTTAGGTGATATCACTTGATTATTGAATTATTTCTATGATTTGTATGTGAGTCTCAAAACCCTCCTACACCATCAATGCATGAATTTACTATAGCCATGTCAAATTTCAGTTCATATGAGAACAAATTGAAAAAATTTCAATGTCTGCCCCATTCACAAGTCAGTATGTGCAGAGTCAATTAATCAGAGAATAATGTCAGCCACTAATTATTAGTAAATTTTAAGTGGTAGATCGGTCCTTAACCGAGTTATGCCCACAACTGGAAAATAGTAATAAACATTTGATATCCTCGACATTTATGTTATAAGTTTTTCATTTTATTGTTGAATTTTTTTTGTGAGGCACATTTGAGTCTCAAAACCCTCACATATTGTCAATGCATGCATCTACCATAACCTCGTCAAATTTTAGTGCATATGAGAAAAAACTAAAAAGAAATCAACGTCAGCCACTAATTATTAGTAAATTTTGAGCAGTGGATTAGTCCTTAGCCGAGGTGGGCCAAAACTTGGTAACAATAATATTGAGGTATGATCATTTAATTGGTTCCTAGGCATCATTGTTGCATTCATGGGGACTCATATTTTTTATTTGAATCAAGATAATATTAAGAGAGATATAATAAATTATGTCATATATTATTGGCCATCACAAAAAGCTTGAGATCGATACAAATAATGAGCTTATCTTGGTTTCAAGAGTAATTTATAATATTCTCCACTGAGCAAGGAAAACCACTTGATGGTGGAAGCTCATATGGCCCCTCCCCCTCCCCCCCCTCTCCTCACATCACTGAATATTCCCAATACCAAATTTATCTACTATAAACTATTTGAAAGCAACATAGTGAGAATCAAGTATATATAGAAATTACTAAGAAAATAAAAATTTAAATTAAATTAAAGAGAACAAATCAATTGAAAAAATATAAATGTATACCTCATACAGTTGAACATTTTGATGTGATTAATCTTCTTCTTCATCCAACTCAACATTTGAGCCATTCAGTTCAAAAATGGAATTGAAACAATTAGCCATTTTAGCATCATCACCAATGCCATTATTTCCAATAATCATATCATCATGATGAACATCATATCCTACATTTGGCTCAACTTCTTCATCTGATAGTACGTCATCAATATCATCTTCATCGAGAACATTGTCTAGTCAAACATATCCTTAAAATTCTTCGACATATTCATGATCTGACACATGATCAATTAACATCTCCTCTACATCATCATCCTCTTCAACATTATCATATTCTTCCACTACATTATACTATATTGACCTTCCTCTTGGATCATATCTATCAGCATATGACTAACCTAATCTACCTAGAACCTTTGAGTAAAATACTTGTTCGCATTGGCTTGGAAGTACATAGCAGTCTGATCCTTGCTCAATTAACCTTATATTAACCATGATAAATCCATTTTCATGTTAAACAAAATTTTTATTAGGATCATGTTCATTCATTTGTAGCTTATACCATTTCACGTCGAATAGAACCAGTTGGAAGGAATCAAAGTCACACTCGAGTATTTCATACAAATACCCATAGTATCAATTTTTTCCAAGACTTGTGGACATGTGTCACTTCTAGACGAAACATTAGTAACCTAGAAGACTACAACTATCCCACGATTAGAATTTTTCCTCTTTTCATCCACCTTTTTGATGCGAAATTTACGACCATTATACCACAAAGCCTTGTGGTGTTTCAACTAAAATATTTCACACACATAAAAAAAGGCATTGTTAATTAATATACATATTCATATAAATTGGAAATAATATTAAAAAAAGGATCTGCATAAGATGGTCTTGAAGTCCCAAGACTGTCATAAAATTGGGGGTAGCACGAACTCGGCCTTTCTTTCCCTTATTCTGAAGGAGAAGGGAGCTAGTGCTTTTAACAGATTTCGACCTATCTCTCTATGCAATATAGGCTACAAGCTGATAACCAAGGTGATAGCCAACAGATTGAAAGGTATTCTTCCTAATATTATCCCAGAGAACCAAGGAGGTTTTCTTCATGGGAGGCAGATTGTGGATAATATTATCCTCGTGCAAGAGGCGATTCACTCAAGCTTGCAACGAAAAGAAAAGGGAATGGTGGTTAAACTGGACCTCGCTAACGCTTTCGATTGTGTTCGACACAGCTTCCATTTTGATGTGTTGCACAAGTTTGGGTTTGGGCCTAAGTTCGTCAATTGGATTCGTGCTTGTATCTTCGAGCCTTGGATTCCCCCTCTAGTGAATGGGCGAGCTTCGGACTTCTTTAAAGCTTCAAGAGGGCTTCGTCAAGGGTGTCCTCTCTCCCCTCTCCTCTTTGTTCTACAAGCCTTTGTTCTAAGTTTCTATCTGGAAAATAAGAAATTGGACCAAGAGATCATGGGCCTAAACATTGCCAGAGGAGTTAAGAAAATAAACCATGCTTTGTTTGTCAATGATTCTCTGTTGTTAAAAAGATATTGAGAACTTTGGATGAACGACTATGCTAGGGTTCACTTTTCCTCTGCTCCGCGGAAACCCTAACAGTCCTGCAGAACCGATCTGATTTGACAGCACCCTCTGCACGCTCAAGAAGAAGATTTGCCCCTACGCATGGCGATAGACTCGGGGGGAGGCAGCCAGCCTCCCCCTGCAGACAAGGACGAAATCAAGGTAAACCCTGTCCAAAATCACAGCGCTAAAGACAACGATTAGGGAAATGAGACAACACAGGTGTTGAATTTTGAGAAACAAACAGAGCCGGCTGGCACTACCTCCTCCACATGCAAGACCATCGCACCAAAAAGACCCAAAATAGATCTGCCGAGCCATAGAATAAATTCCATAATCCAATATATGAGATACCACGCTCTTATCGGAAAATTCATTGGCTTATGGCCAACTGAAAAGGCACTGCAAGGATGGATTGCGTCCAAATGGAAGCCAAAGGGACATGTAACCCTCCAGCTTGGCCCGAAAGGCTTCTTCACAGCCATTTTCAATTGTATTGAAGATTGAAACACAGTTATGGATGGAGGGCCCTATTTTTTCAATTATGCGGGGCTATATCTCAAAAATTGGGTTGAAAGATTCAACCCAGACAAGGAAAATTTCAACTGGGCTCCAGTCTGGATCTGCCTATACTCACTACCGCTCGAGTATTGGGATGAAGATTCACTCCAAGAGATTGGCCGAGGTTTGGGGGAGTTCATCAAGATAGAAAAAGAAACCAAGCTCGGAATATAGACCTCAAACGCAAGAATCTGCGTCTACATACAACTAGACAAAGCCCTCCCAGATGCGGTAAGTTTATTCCATGATGATTTTGAATGGATCCAACCCTTGGATTATGAACACATTCCTTTCAGGTGCCATAAATGTCATGCCCATGGCCATTTGTTCAAGGATTTCCTGTTTAATGCTCAATCTCGGGGCAAAGAAGTTGAAGACAAAGCGGAGCTGGATGGATTTACCAAAGTGCCCTCTCGGAGAAAGCATAACAAGAAATCCTTAGCCATGGGTAAAAAACCTAGCCCTTCTGCTAACCTTCCGTCTTCCAGCAATAGTTTCGCTACTCTTTCCAACTATGACCCTTCGTCTGAAGCCCATCTTGATACCCCTGATCCATCTCTCAAAACCCCTGTTCCTCCTAACATCCCTGAGTCTTCAAACCCTATGTTGACTCAAGATGCGTCGTAGAACCTTAAACCTACTGAGACCTTCTCCACCGAAGAAATAAAACTCTTAACCTAGAATCCCATCATTATGGAAATCAATGATCCCAAATCTAGCCCTAATCCTACCCATATAGGAAATCCAGAAAGTAGCGAGACTAGTCATATAGAAGAGGACTCTAAAAGTCTTGATCTAGGAGAGCTTGATCTTCTAGGACTTGAGGATGCTTGCAGAAGAAAGGAATATGACAAAATAAATCCTCAGCAAGTAGATACTCTTGAGGTGGTTTTATCCAAGGTATAGCAACAAAAGAAGCTAGGGATTCAGCCTGGGAGTCATTGGGACAACCTAAAAGTCATAAAAGAGTCCAAAAAAAGGGGTTGGAAACCAGATTGGCAGCGAACCATCACATTAGGGGAAATTTTGGTGGAATTGGGACATTACCCCAAGTTAACTCGGTTATACAAACCACTTGTATATAGTACGCCATGAAGCTCATCTCATGGAACGTTAGAGGGCTTAACAGCCCCACAAAGCACAGGATGATTAAAAACATGATTCAGAAAGAAAGACCTCAAATCCTCTTTCTTCAAGAAACAAAATGTACTAGTGAAGCACTAGGAATAGTCTTATCCAAGGTTTGGGCTAGTTGTCATTCAGTAGCAGTTGACGCCTCAGGCTTCTCTGGAGGTCTTTCGATAGCTTGGGACACTCGAGCCATAATGCTGGTAGATTTTCATGCGACGCACAACCTAATTCAAGCCACTTTCCATCCAATTGGAACTAATATTTATGGGCACTTATCAAATGTATACTTCCCTCGGGATTCGACTAGCAAGATAGCGCTTCTAAACACAATGGAAGCTTTAAACTCCAACCGAACCCATCCTCTCTGGATTCTGGGAGGGGACTTCAATATGATTACTAAGCTAGAAGAAAAAACAGGAGGGAGATCAAGATTGGAACTGTAATTTTCTCATTTCAAGGACTTCATCAACAATAGCTGGCTCATCGACATTCCTTTCTCAAATGGCATATACACTTGGAACAACAAGCAGATAGGAGGATGGCAGATCGCATCAAAGCTGGATCGATTTCTCCTATCGGACAATGCAATCCATCTAGGGGGGGATCTCTCGGCCTCAATTCTCCCTCTAGCAGGCTCGTATCATTGGCCTATCTCACTGCACTGGTAGAGCATGGGCACCCACCTAAAATGACCATTCAAATTTGAGGCCTTTTGGTTAAATCACCCATCCTTCAAGGAAATGGTCCACGCTACTTGGAAGAACTTTTTCCCACCAAAAGGATCAAAAATGTTCCAGTTCTAGCAGAAGCTCAAATTTCTCAAGCACCACATTAAAAACTGGAATCACCCTGTTTTTGGAAACATATTTCAGGAGGAGAAGGCTCTTGAGAAAAAAATGGCAGAGGTACAACAAAATATTATCATGGTAGGCTGAACAGAACTCTTAGCCACCAAAGAACAGGAACTACAGAAACAGCTGAATGAAAGGCACAAACAAGAGGAAATTTTGTGGAGACAGAAATCAAGAATACGTTGGCTAAAAGAAGGCGAAAGAAATAAAAAGTTCTTCCACAGATCCACGATCCAAAGGAGAATGCTGAACCACATCCATCACATCGCCAACCAGTAGAGAGAACAAGTCTCACAACAGGAAGATATTGAGAGGGTGCTTCTGGATCACTTCAGAGGAATTCAGCAGGAACCTCCTATAGATAGACAACCAGCCATTGACAAAATCACCTAGCTGATCCCTAAGCTGGTCACGGATGAGCACAACCAAATGATTCTGCACCCGATATCCCTGCAGGAGGTGGAATTAGCTGTGACTCAATCCAAGGATGACAAATCTCCAGGCCCAGATGGCTTCACCTCAAATTTCTTCCATCACTTCTGGGATCTTATTAAAATGGAAGTCTGGCAACTGGTGGAGGAATCCAGGATATCTCATTGGCTTCTCCCCTCACTCAATGCTACTTTCATAGCACTGGTCCCGAAGGAAGAGCAATCCAACACTCCTGACAAATACCGCCCCATCGCCCTTTGCAATGTCATCTACAAAATCATCTCTAAAGTCATAGCCAATTGGCTTAAACCTCTTCTACCGCTTCTTATCTCACCTGAATAGACTGGTTATGTGGAAGGGCGCCAAATTTTGGATTGCATCATTCTGACTCATGAGGTCGTCCACTCCTTAAAAATTGGCAAAAAGGCAGGTATGCTTCTAAAGATTGATCTATCCAAAGCATTTGATAAACTTTGTTGGCGTTACATCCAGCAAATCCTTAGCACTTTTGGCTTTGATCAGTTATGGATCAAATGGATTTTAAGTCTCATTATCTCTTCCTTCTTCTCTATCCTCATCAATGGGGTCCCCTCTAGGCCTTTCTCCCCCTCTAGAGGTGTTAGGCAAGGAGATCCCCTTTCTCCTTTCATTTTTGTTCTCATGGCTGAAAGGTCTTGGAAGGTTAATTAACAATGTTGTTCGTACCCATGATCTGCGTGGCATCTCTCTTCATGGTTCCCCTTCTATCACGCACCAACAATTTGTCAATGATAACATGCTCTTTGGCCACCCTTCAGTCCAAGAAGCTCGGTCCTTCAAGACCATATTAAACCTTTTTTCTAAAGCCTCTGGCATGTCCATAAACGATTCCAAATCTCAGATCTTCTTTTTTAATACTCCCCCCCAAACTCAAGCCAACATTGCCCGCATTCTGGGGTTTTCCATTGCCTCCCTCCCAGCCAAATACCTTCGGGCTCCTCTCATCAACTCTTCTATCAAACACTCCTCTTGGAACATTCTCTTGGAAAAATTGGAAGCTCGACTCTCTTCTTGGACCTTTCAAGCTCTCAATATGGCTAGCAGGCTCACTCTCATCAAAGCAGTGCTGCAATCGATGCGTCTTTATCTCTTCTCTATTTTAGCTGCCCCGAAATGGGTTCTCAAATAGATCAAAACCCTAAAAATTAAATTCCTATGGGGATCCTCCGGCCAAAATTGAAAGTGGGCTCTATTCAACTTGAATATTGCATGCTCTCCGAAAGAGGCTGGAGGACTTGGGCTCAGAAATCCTACCCATAGAAATGAGGTCATGGGCGCCCACATATGGTGGAAATGGCTCTCGAATCCACATACTCCATGGGCCAAATTATGGACTGCCAAATATTCCAATGAAAGACCACCTGAAGATCTAATAAGGCTCTCCCCAGGAAACACAGGATCGCTCATTTGGAATGCTGCCAAACTTCACTACAAACTTATTCAGCAACACAGTTTCTGGGAAGTTCGCAATGGTAACACAGAGAAATTTTGGGTTGACTCCTGGTAGCAAAACCCAAAGCTAATTGATACTTTCACTCAGCTCAGCACTGGCAACAGCACAAGCCTGGAAGAAGACAAAGTCAGTCAGCACTGGCTCAGCACAAGCCGCGATGAGTATAGACAATGGAAGCACCCTTCTCTCATAGCACCTCATGCTTAGAAGACCACTTAGATTGCCCTCAATGAAGAGCTCCAGCGCAGGAAAATCAGATGGTCTGAGGATCTAGACACACTCAGATGGGGTTACACGACAAAGGGTATGTTCTCCACAAAGGAGGCCTATTCCCTAATGTATCCTATTCCTCTACCCCGAGATTCGCTCTGGCAATTATTCTGGGCTCCTGGTACTTGGCCAAAAGTTTCCACTTTTCTTTGGCTGCTCAGTCACAAAAGAATTCTTGCATGGGACAACCTTGTCAAAAAAGGATTCATCGGCCCTTCTCATTTCCCTAACTGCAATCAGAACAGTGAAACAATTCACCACCTCATGATCTCTTGTACTTTGGCCAACTCACTTTGGGAGAAATTTTGTTTCAGATGCCAAAAAAGAAAACCTGTTGGGGACATAACAAGCATTCTGCGTAACTGGCATAGGCGTCCTTTCGCCAGCAACCTTCTCAACACGCTTTGGAAACTCATCCCTGGATTACTTTTATGGTCTCTGTGGAAGGAAAGAAACAAGATAATCTTCAAGAATCAATCCACTTCCTTGGATATCATCTGGATCAACCTGAGCAGTAATCTCCAAGAATATCTTGCTCTCCAACCATGGCAGGAAGAGGACTTTCCCAAGCAACCTAAGGAAATCGCTATTTGGCAGAATTGACAAATTCAAAATAACGCCGATTCCTAGCTCCAACAGCCGAACCACCCCTGCTACTCCTATTTGTTGGACCCCTCCACCAACTGGAATAGTAAAGTTAAATTTTGATGGAGCGTCTAGAGGAAATCCAGGCCAAGCAGGTTTTGGAGGAATTTTCTGGGACTCCAAGGGGAATGCCCTAGTTGTTTATTACGGATCCATAGGTTGGGACACTAACAACTCGGCTGAGCTGGAAGGGCTTCTGCAAGGACTACGCCTAGCACAACTTTATAACTATATTCCCACCATCATTGAAGGATACTCTCAGATCCTCATCAACATGGTCAATCAGATCCTCCAAGGCACAAACACGGCTAAAGTGGCTTCTAGCTGGCGTTTGGCGGCGAGAATTGAGAAAATTGGCAACTGGCTAAAGAAAAATCAAGTAGTCACTTTCTCTCATGTTAAAAGAGAAGGAAACAAAGTTGTTGATCTCCTAGAAAATATAGGAGAAGACAATGAAAACACTCTCGTTCATGGCCCCCTCAACACTATCCATGATAGATATGCTCTACATAAATGCACTATGCTGGTGCACAATGACCGCACAACTCCGGATGCGGATGATGGCTCGGAGTGATGGGACTTCAGTCCCCTGGCAGATCTCAAGGGCGTTCGCATGCTGCGGCCATATGGCCCCCTACGGCGTCATTACTCATGCAATAACTTCGCCAACTTGCTCTGCATTCATATCATTTGCTGCGCTTGTCATCCACCTCACCTCGTTGGTTCAATTTGTTATGACCTTTGTTCTAGAGAATTCGTCTGCTCTTTGTGTTTTTTGTAGCCCTCCTTCTCCCATCTGTGGAACTTTCCCTCTAGCTTGTGCAGTTCCAAGTGAACAGACCCAAACAGGGTGACGTTGCACCATCCATGGATGCTTGGAAACTCTTCCAGGTTTCCACTTCACCCAAAGTAGCTTTTGTCATCTCAATTCTTGTTTGCCTTCTCACTAGGCTGATTTTCAGAGGTCTCCGTTGAATTTTGACTGTTCCTTCTACCCCAAGCACTCCTGGCTTTTCTCGACAATGATGCCTCGGCTCAGGCAGAGAATGCGCTGTAGGCACGGAACGAGCAGAGGTCGCTCCTCCCGCCCACGGCCTTCCATCAGCTCGCCCTCTGACTCTTCTGCAGAGGACGTCAATTGGAGCTTGCATTTGGATTCTGGGCATCAGAGAGGCCACTCCTACCATCCTGGGAGCACTCACTTTGCTCCGCATTCATAGCCTCCTCCTCCTATCTCTCAGCTGGGCTCCCCTGCTTCTAATTTTCCTGCCAACCCAGCCCTCCTCCAGTCTTCTCAAAGGGCGGAATTCCACTTCAATTGTTCCCTGAACAAGCTTGTTCTCACTTCTTTCATCACTGTTACTGTTTGCGAATAATCCCCTAACCTGGCTCCTGCTTCAGTTCCCTGCCCTGCCCCTACTCCGTCTGACCCTCAGCCCTCTCATGCAAATATTGATGTTCTGGCCCCTGTTGCGCCCGTGGGCATTGGAAATTCCATCCTAGGAATGGAAAACTTGCAGGTGGACTTCTTTAGCAAGGACGGTGCGCCAAAGAAGGATAATGAAGATGGGGAAGCCGAGTTTGGTTGCAGGATCATGGAAGAACCAGAGTCCCCAACTCCTGAACAGTGACTTTGATCTCCCTCAGCTTGCTTTGGTACAGATTTTCGACCTCATGGAAGAATTTTTTGGTTTTTTGAGTTTATATTCAGCTGTAAAAGCTGTAGGCTATTCCAGTTTACTGTCTCTTGTTAAATCACAGTACATTTACTATTTTACCGGTTTCCCTTCTAAGGGCAGTGGACTTTATTTTAAAAGAACTGGTTTCCCACTCTAGGCAGTTCAGTTTTTAAGGTTAAGCTTGGACATCAAGCCTAGTTCTCAAGCTCACACAGCTGAAACTGGTGCAGTTTTGTACTATTATGTTTCATAATTAGATTTAGTTTTACTGAGAAAAAAAAATGATTCTCTGTTGTTGGGCGTAGCCTCAATGCATTATACTACAAGGTTTAAATAAGTTTTATATGACTACTGCAAAGCTACTGGCAGTAAGTTAAATGAGTGAAATTTCATATTTATGGTTGGAATATTTATATCAGTGCTCTCAGCGCTATCTCTAGGTGCTTGGGTTTTGTTGGCTCCACTGTTTGGAATTCATTCATGTATCTAGGCCTTCCTATCTTCCTAAAAAATTCCACTGGCAAAGATTGGCTCCCACTGTTAGAAAAATTTAAGATCAAGATTCAGGCCTGGGGATTCACATGGCTCAATATAGCAGGGAAGACATTTCTGATCAAATTTGTCGTTAACAGTTTGTCGATATTTCAATTATATTTTTTTTTAGCTCCTATCTGCATTCTCAGAAAAATGGAAGAGCTCGTTAGAAGGTTCTTCTGGAAAGGAGGTAAGAAAAATGAAAAGAGAATGCCTCTAGTCAGCTGGAACAAAGTCACCAAGCCATTGATGGAAGGGGGACTGAATTTCAAAGATTTGCGCACCCAAACCAATGCACTGGTGGAAAATATTATATGGAGTAAAATCGCTACGAAGCCAGGATGGGCTCAAAAATCTATGTGGAAGAAATACTTCAGTGGGCAAAGGAAACGAAGTCTAGATAGAGCTCCTCTCACAAAAATTGGATCGCAATTGCACAAGCTATGCCTGCAGGCTATCCCATTAATTCAACAACTTGCTTACTGGATTCCCAGAAATGGAAAACAAATATGAATTTGGGAAGAGAATATCATGAATGAGGCCCCTCTTGCTGAAACCCAAGAACTTAATGAGCTGCGAATCTGGATGTTGAGCTCAGGTTTGAACACACTGTGGGATATTTTGTGCTGTGAAGGTAGCGAATGGGAAAATTTGAAGCAGTTGGAGGTTCCACCGGAATTGAAGCAAGACTGGAATGATTTGATCTCAAATCTAAAATGCAAGGCCTCGATCCACGCAAGGAGGAAGGACAAGAGCAGGTGGGGCTCTCGCTTTGGGAGCTACACGGTGGTGCAAGTATATGCTAAAGTGAAGGAATTACTGCATGTCCCGCCTTATCCATCTATTTGGAAAGGACTGTGGAGACAGAGGATCATCCCAAAAATCGATTTCTTTATCTGGATCTTGTGCCATAACATAATTTTGACAGAGGATAGGTTTAAGAAGAGGGGATTCCATGGGCCCTCTAGGTGCTTGAAGTGCTTTTAAAATGAGGAGAATGCCCACCATCTAATGCTAGACTGTAATTTTGGCTAAAGAAATTTGGGGAGAGGCACTGGGACATTGGGGAAATAATGTTGCAACCCCCTCCTCCATCGCAGATCTGTTTGCTAATTGGTTGCACAGCTATCTGGGAGGCTTCCCAAACAATGATAGTTTTGAGGCCCCCTGGATTTCCTTGCCAAATATTGTTTGTTGGAAAATCTGGTTGGAAAAAGATAAGATAATATTTCAAGGAAAAGTGCAGAATTATAAGATAACCATGGCCAAGATCAAGAGCCTACTGAAAGGAAATTTGGGCGAACAACTTGAGGAAAAAAATTTAAGCCATAAGGATTTGGAGTGGGGTGGTATGAAGGGCCTTCAATTTTTTGTGGCAGTAAGGAAGATTAGGATCAATAAAGAATGGAAAATCAGACTTAATGAGAATGATTTCTCCACTTGGATCAACAAGCAGTCCATGTATAATTTATTCTTCAGCGGGGCTGCCAAAGGCAATCCCGGAAAATCCGGGGCGGGAGGTGTCATCAAGAATTTGGAGGGAAACATTGAGCACAATTATGCCTGGGGCTTGGGCCACAATTCCAACACCCAAGCAGAAGTGTTGACCTTGCTATAGGGCCTCAATAAAGTCAAGTAATTTGGCATCAAAGAAGTGAATGTTATTGGTGACTCCCAATCCTTAATAAAAATTATTGTGGACAACATTATTCCTCAAGACCTCAGGCTAGCAAGATTGGTAACAAGAATTAAAAAATGGGTTAAATCTCTTCAAAGTGTTAACTTCTTCCATGTTTTATGGGAAAATAACAAGGACACGGATTTGGAAGCCAATAAAGCCGCTCTTCTTTTTGTCGGCGCTCTTTTAAGAGATGGGGGCGAAGAGTGGGATCTGATCCCTTAGTTTCTGGCCTCATGTTTTATTACATTTTATTGCAGCAGTTTGTTTGTATTCACAAGTTAGGGAAAATCTTTGAGATTGACTCGATTACCAAATGTAATAAGCATCAGCATATAAGTATCTGGGTAATAGAGTTCCTGATAGATGAGGAAAATTGGACTTTGGTTCCAAATTTTGCAATCCGATCTAAGCAATTGAAGCCAAGGTTTTAATATAAAACTATAACCGTTTCTGTAATATATATATATATATATATATATATATATATATATATATATATATATATATATATATATATAATAATTTTATAAATTATTCCAAGGTGAAGATGCATTCTTTCCTATTTATCTTTCAAACCATTTTCTAAATCAATTTCCCTCTATGTAATATTGGCATATCAGAAATGATGAGATTCTATAACCAATGTAGATACCCCTCCCCATGATAATGTACCATAATATTGTTCACATATTTCAATCCATAGCTTCATCTAGTCAACATTGTCTTCAATGTATAAATGTAGTGCATCCCACTCTCAAGAAACTGTATCAAAAAATCATAATTCACTAACAAATATCAGTTATCATGGTTATTATTAATCACTGATGAAATAATAAAAATTAAATAAGTGTGATATATATGAAAATGAATATATATATATATATATATATATATATATTCATTGTCGTATATATCACACTGACAGGCACATTATTTCATCGGTCATGTATAACCATGACATTTATTTATTGAGTGAATTATGATATGGTGTATTAATAGTGATGAAATAATAAAAAATAAATAAGTGTGATATATATGACAGTAGATATATATATATATATATATATATATATATATATATATATATATTCATTGTTGTATATATCACACTTATTTAAGTTTTATTATTTCATCAGTCATTAATAATAACCATGATAACTGAAATTTATTAGTGAATTATGATTTTTTGATACAGTTTCTCGAGAGTGGGATGCACTACATTTATACATTGCAAACAATGTTACCTAGATGTTGATATGTGTGTGTGTGTGTGTGTGTGTGTTTGTGTGTGTGTGTGTGTGTGTATTATAAATTTAGACATTAAATATTTAATTACCTCTCACTTTCATCATTCTACCTTTCCCCAATAAGAGCTCCTCTTCAAAAAAATTGATGGAGTTCACATCCCAAATGTGATCTGCATGCATATTTTCTTCTAATATAGGAATATATTGGCTAATATACACAATGGATTGATATGACGTATATCCCTCCACCTTGAGAACCCTCAAGACATTCTCTTTGTCTAACAAAATCCTTCAATGATTTCAAGTACCTCCCCATCATCCACATTAACCTTGTGTGTATAGGTCCACACAATTCACTCTCATCAACTTGGTGTATGAGGTAGTGTTCTTGTGCATTAAAAAATATTGGAGGTAGATACTTTTTCATTTCACACTTTAGCCAAGGAATTTCTCTCTTCAATGCTTCATGTCATCTTTATGTATTTATTTCAATGACAACCATCTATATATGATGCAATCATATAAAATTTTAAAAAAAAAACATAACATATTACATTAAAAATAAAAATAAAAATTGTCATTAAGTGAACAACTAATTGAAAAATAGTCAGCATATAAATCACTACTTACCTCATGTATTTCCCACGATCATATATAACTTTTTTGGTGTTGTTTTCAAAGTTTCGTGGAAGAGATAGAGGTAGACCATAATGTGACAATAAATATGAATCGTTATTTGTTTAATACAAATTAGGAAAAATAAGCCATAAAGATGTGTATATAACAATATATAAATCTATATACCAAAATAATTACCTTAATGAAGGTATGCATCTCATGTGTTTTTACCCCACCAAATTCACCTTTCCTTGTTAAGATATTATTTATGTTCGAAGGAACGCCTATGGGAAATATAACTCTTCGAATAATATCCTTTAAATCATTGTTTTTCTTCTCTATTAATAACAATGGAAGGTTTTTTCAGTCTCCATCATTTTTTGGTCGTATCCCGCTTTTCATTGCATTATTAGCTTCCACAATGTCATTACAAATTTTGAGGATTTATTTATTTACCCCTCCTATCATCTATGATCCACAATAAAAATTTTGTCACATTATTCCTTATATGGATTGTATCAAACAAATGGCTTATTGTTAGGTTCTCACTATAGTATGGAAACCTCATGAATTGAGTGGAATAAATTTTCATTACTCGTGCAAGCCCACCATGTCCTTCACCACAATTTTTTTGATATTCCACCTTCCATAGGTGATTTATCATTCTTCATGGTTTTAATCGAGTCTCTTATTTCTCAATGAAAATATGTTTTTCATTAATATGATACCTATGGTCATTAGAGAGTAAGTTCCTATACTCATCAAAAACCTCCTTTCCTAAATGTGTTGAATGATGATATTTCATCTTAGCACCACAAACTAGAGATGCAAATTTACCCTTTGT
Source organism: Pinus albicaulis (assembly GCA_034641835.2). Classification (NCBI taxonomy): domain Eukaryota; kingdom Viridiplantae; phylum Streptophyta; class Pinopsida; order Pinales; family Pinaceae; genus Pinus; species Pinus albicaulis. The sequence continues at coordinate 1,112,824,306 of CM076578.1, read as the reverse complement.
TTGAAGGCTTACAAGAGCTGGATAAATGTCAATTATAAACGAAGGCAATATTTAAAAAACATGCATGATATGATCTAAGTGAAATAATTATATACTATTATAGTGCAATGGAACATTACAAACCTCAAAAATGTGTTATTCCTGGGGCACCATGAATTGTCCATAGAAGTATTCCATGGAATTGAAATTTCCTTTTCCCTAGTGGTTTACAAATGTCATGCATAATGATGTTGACCCATAGCTTCATTAACTTTTAAATAAGAGGCTTGATATATACATTCATATATTTAACCTGGTACTTACCTAATTATTAGAACTTACACATAATTACTACTATCATATGTACATGTAAGTAAATAAATAAATATAACATATTATGAAACAAACTAGACAAATGAAAATGTTACAATACTTGAAAAATTAATGTAAACAAATACCTAGAACAATTATTGTCAACATAAAGTGTCCCCCCTTTATTAACATCCAAGGAGGAAGGTTAATGTTTATAACAGCATTGGCCACACTAAGTAAATATACTTGTGCTCTCCAAAAGGATTAACATTGCCAATTTCCAATGAGTGCCTAGCATTACGAGGTTCATCTTTAAAATGAAACCATTTTTCCTCAATTTCCCTAAATGCATAACCATTTGTAGGCATTCAAAGAAAACCATCTCCACTTTTCTTTCATGCATGATAATCCATAAACTATGTTATGTTTTCACACTTGAAAAATCATTGCAAGCTTGGAATTATGGGAATATGAAAAATAATATTTTGAGGCACTCATTTTGTGAGTTGATTGCTTTGATATCTATTTCTTTGACATTGCGAGAAATTTTTTTTCAATGCATGTTATCCATAGTATATAATATTATCATTAGGACATGCATATATATCTTGATACTCCATTCCAATCTCTTCCATAATGGCATATAACTATTGGTATGTGTGAGGTAACTTATTTGAAGATGGTAACAGAAATTCATCGAACAATCTAGTACAACATAAAATATCACTAGTTTGTGTAAATAATATTAATCATAAACATTGCATTCTTATTTTACACATTAATTAATACTAAAAAATAAGGAAATAAATTACCTTTCATTTAATGAAACATATTACATTATACATTAGGATCCAGGTCATACAAGTTTTTGACAAACCATTCAAAACGTTAATTAAGTTCACCAACAATAATGTAACAGAGATCCCTTGAGCCTTGATAAAGTGGTGTCCCTGCCTTCTCTAGCACAAGTTCATCACAAATAACATATGCATTCTCATCTTCGAACAATTATTTTATCAATTCATGTGTCCCATCATCTTGATCTATGTTATTATTGTCATCTTCTTCCATAGGATAATTATCTTGATATTCAATATTCACTCTCTGTTTCTCAACTTGTATAACATCATTTCTGGTACTACTACTTGGCACATTCAAATCCACTTGGCACATTCAAATCACAGTACCTAGGGGGGGTACCTTGACTTTATAATAATTACAGATAATCATGTGAAATTAGCATGTAAAACAAATATTATAACAAAAAAAAATTACAAATACGATTAACAAAGAAAATATATATAATGATTCATAAATAGCTTATCACCTGACGATATTTTTCCCCCTTTCAATGTGCCCATTCTTCCTATAATATCCATAAGTTGTGACATATGAATTTTTTCATGGACTTGTGCACCCACAAAGAGTGCAAAGGCAATAACATTTCCCATCATTGATCCCTAGCCAATCCGATGTTCTACATGTAATGTTTTTTGACATTCTTCCCATCCACAAAAAATTAATGTGATGATTACATTATAAAATGGAGTGGCCATGTAACTATATCTAATATTATATTTTTGTAATGCAACTGATATATATAAAACAAATTGTGTTTTCCCTATGCCCTATTAATACATATTTTAGGATATTAATATTGAATGCGTAGTATATATTATGTAATATAATATACATTATATTCACCATTAATATTAGTTTTATAAATCAAAACCTTTTTTCCAAATTCCATTAATATAAAAAAAAAAATTCACTCGTGAAAAATACGTTATAACCTTTCAGAATTATTCAATTATAAAAAATATGTAGCAACATCTATTATATGTGGATATTTATATTTTTGTTGATCATCGGAATTTTGGCGTTCGTTGACTTGTTAAAGTCAAATATGACTAGTCAAACAAATGGTTACACCTCTTGCGTCAGAAGACATATTCCATAAAATTTTATAGTCGGAATAATGACCTTATTCATCAGTTGGGGACTTTACAAAAAAAAATGAAAACAATGACATTTTATTATGATTTGCGACAGTACGGGCCATAGCATCGAATTATGTTGTCGGAATTGATTCCTATATGTAATAGTGTGTTAACTAAGAGTTACAAAAATTTGATGCAAAAAATTCAATGACATCTAGTGGGTACTATATATAATAGGTAAAGGAAATGAATTTTTATTCCTTGGTGGGTACTATATAATAAAATAGTTCTCTACATCTCATTTGTAATGGCGTACATGTATTGCATTCTTTTCATTCTAATTCCTACTACTTATTTCAAGCACAGTGACTGAGATATAGGGGGAAATCAATAATTCTAGCTACGATAGCAATCTCATCTATATTTTGTATTTTGTAGTATTTACGTGGCTCCATAACTAATATGGATAGTATATAAAGGAGTATTAGTTCTATCTCATGATGAAGCACATGGAAATCAAGAAAACAAACCCTAAATAAAAGTAAATTTCAATGTCTCTTATGTTGTATGCATGCATCCATTAAGTGAGTTTTTGCATGCAAATGAATTTCTTTCAACCATCTCCCTTGCTCCAAGACAAGTGTAGCACCATGGTTATCTCTACAGAGCTCCAAGTTACAAATGTGGAAGAAAAATGGAAGAATATTAAACTACATATTAGAGTTTAGTAATTCTGAGTGTCTATGGAAAAATAAAGTGAAACAAGTTTCATAATCATGTGCACAATTGTTTGTGTTATTCCTTGATGATTCCAAAATAAGTAAATTTTCCCCTACTAAAATGATTATGGTGCCAGATGTGGCCTCAAGATAACCCACAATAGTGTAAGCAATCTCATTATGATTTTTCCCACTTGAGAATAATTGACTCAAAAGTTTTTACTCTCTAGATTTTCATACCTCTAGCACCCCTTTTTTTTGGGGCTAAGATATTGAAGTGGAAAATGAAATCCTCTAGTAATGTGGCCATCATCATAGGTTAATCAAGGAATCAGTATAGACATTACTGAGAGGCTATGATAACAATGACAACAAGTGTAGATGGTGTTGAAAATAATAGAGTTGAAAATGCATGAACAACCAATAAAAGTACCAAATATAACCATGAGTTGGTTAGTCTATTACAACCATGAATGGTTATCCCTAATGAGTCATCCATCCTGTTATAACCAACTAGTCAACATAATCAAGAAAACCTTGATTAGATAAGATGTATAAGACATGGAAATTTAGATGAGAAAGTGAATAGGCATTTGGGAAGATGTATAAATTGTGAATTTATGGAAATCAAAGTAGATTATGGTTCACATATAGAATTACTACTATGGTTTATAGGTGAAGAGTACAAGGGGAAAGAGTGAGGGGGCTCATTCATTCTTGATCCTAGAAGAAATCATAAAAAAACTATGCTTGGGGACGAGGAATAGCCACCAATAATAAATCTAAGGATTATGCTCTTCTTCAACAAATCAGGCACATTGATTCCCTCTGCATAAGTTCCATGGTGGCAATTGGGACTTTGGTAATTATTATAAATAAATCATGAACAAGTATCATATGTCAAGTGATATTTCCTTAGCTCACTCAATATACATAATCAAAGAATAAGCTTCTTGTTTCAAATTTATTAAGGAGTTTTCTCATACTCGAAGAGAGATTAATTTCCAAGCAAACATTCAATTCAATCAATTAATGCGGCTAGGAGAAGGATACTTCAAAAAAAATGGAGAGGTATCATACTTCCTAAACTCATAGAATTTGATTAAGTAATAATGGTTCTAATAAATTTATTTGATAAATAATGCTCTTTGAAATGTCACAATGGATTTAAAGCTTTTGATCAAGGAAAGAATAAGGTATTTAAGGTTGAGCACAATTCATTCCATTGTATCATCACTTTGAACTCAAGCATGTAAGATTCAAGTTTGAAGGTATGGTAAAGGGGAAAATATATGAAGCCCACTCAAATTAATTCTCTAATGCTCCATCACAAGGCCTAGTTTTTTATCCCTTTTTGGCATGACATTATTAGAGTATTTCTCTTCTAATGATCACACTGTGAGTGCTTCTCATTGCTTGATTAGTTTCATATTGAATACAAGGTTTGGAATTCTTCGTCTTTGATATTCCAAATAATTTGGATTGGTCATTTAGTGGAATTTCTCCAATGGTTATTTTGGTTAATTTTGTTCCTTGGATGGTGGTTATACTTTGTATCTCCAATTTATTTTTATAATAAATAACCTTTAAGGAAAATACTCTCCTTTTACAACTAATTTTTTCTTGTTGGAGGGCACTTGGAGTTTGTTTTTGTTCAGATGATTTTATCATTTTTGTGCTTCTTTCCATTTGGTTAGCTATAAGAAGCGAGCATTGGCTCTAGCTATTCTACTTTATTTGAGTCATATTTTCCATTTTCATTTGGCAATGCTATAAATTCCAAGTCTCAATGGACTGCCTAGGGTATCATCGGAAATCACAACATGATATTAATGAAATTGAAAAACCCCTACAAGGAAGGAAGAATATATTTATGAAAATGGAATCTCAATAATCTCTTTGAAAACTTGAGGTAATGATCATGAACATCAATGCATATCTAAGAAATTCATGGTAATATCCTCTAATGCAATAGAAGAGGAAAATAAAATAATTGGAATTCGAAGGCTCATATCTAAGAACCACAAAGCTCTTCATCTACAGCTTCAAATCACATAAATTCTTTAGGCTCGACTCCTACCGAATTAAAGAAAAATATATGGTGTATCAGTTTTTCAAAGACATGGAATTATATTTTGTTAAATAATTCTTATTTTAGATTTATTTTATTAATTTTATACTTGTAGAAGCACCACAAAATCCTCAATGAAGGATTCAATTCACTTTTTCAAAAAATTGATTGGGAGAAACTTGGCATGCATTCTTGCATAATGAAAAGAAATATGTGCATTTTGATGCTTTGATACAAAACAAATGATTAGTATTTTGGTGCACTCTCTGCCTATATTAAAGGGTAAACAATGATTTATATTGTCGCCGAAAGAACCAAATAAAACACTATTAATTCATTTGCAAGCTTCTAACAATTCAAGGATAAGCTAAAACATAATCATCAAATTCTGATGTTAATGAAATCTAAGTTTCATGCATGAGCCTCATACTATATGAAGAAAACCTTTTCCACACGCAGCTTAAGTTAAGGATTAAGTTCAATAGTAGCACCAACATGTGCACATGCATCTATTATCAAATTTCCATTAAGTATGTTAATGGTCTGTAATGCAAATTTTGTAACTTTGTATTGTTGTGGAGACACGTCAAATTCATTCCCTACACAATGCATATCAAGACAATTATCAACTTTCATATACAAGTCAAAACCTATCTACATTCTTGGAAATCAAAATATGTATCTTATTTCTCAAAATCCATCTCAACTACCCAACATGAATTTGAAAGAAAGATCATCTTAAGATGAAATGTAACACATGACTATTATGTAATATATTTCAAATGGAAATGTAGGATAATATTTATGCAATGAAACATAATGAAAAAATATAGAAGCAATTGAGGATAGACACATCAAAGAAGCAATATGTTATGGGATTCTTATCACAGTACCCATACAGTAGTACAAGCTACAAAAAGGGTTCAACAATGCCTAAATTTGAAAGAGGACTAAGTATAGTAAATAAGATGCCACAAAAGACATATAAGGCAATAAAAAATGTCATCTATACATTCTACAAAAAATTGCGTTCATCACAAAATCAAATGTAAGATGCAAAGTATGAAACTCAAAAATGGAAGTACCAAATAATAAGCATTTATCAACATTGGAAAACATGGATCAATATTGGTTAGATGACCCTAATAAATGTTGTAGGTTGATGTATATGACTCAGTGATACAAATATCCTTATGATGTGTTATATCTTTGTGAAATGGGTATACCTATGATGAGAAGACACCCTTTGTTATATAGAATGTAACAGAAATTGATTCATCACTCAACCCTTTTCCAAGTGTGAATAATTATTCAAACCCTTTCCCACATAATTTCATCAATCCAAGTGCATATTTTATTGCAAGGTTAACGTGCAAAGTATATGCAGATACAATGGCACAATTCTTATATCAATCGTGGATTTGATAATTAACAAAGAAACAATCATTGTAACAACAAATAAAGAAATTTCAATAATAAATCGTAAAGCTTGCAATTCATCCACAACAATAAGAGTATTATAAAATACGTCTATTGTCACAGAAATTAAAAATTATACGAAATAGGAAATATAATTAACAACACACAGGAAATACGCAGCACCTGATCGGAGAGTGGGCCCAAAACTCTGATCAGGGCCATGATATACTCACAAAATCAAAAAATTAATACGAATACAACTTGCATTAACTTGATAAATAATTTTATGTTAAAAAACTCAATTCCTTACATTTCCAACCCCCGGCTCACAACTTCAAAGCCTTTCTTATACAAATGTTTATAATGATTGTTCTTGAAATCCCAACAACTAGTTCCTATAAATATACAACATTATAATATACAAACTAAATGATAAATAAGGAAGAGAAATGATCTAGATTCGTTGTGCTATTTCAGCACTTCCAACTCATAGTTGTCCCGGGAATTGCGGATTTGGTCATTCGACCACCAAATCTGCGAAAACAGTGAAATTAGTAAATCATTTAAGGTAATGATCCTTGTGACTTTACTTTATCAACTAAATATTCCAAGAAGACATAAAGAGGGGTTTACTTGTGCACTTTAGAACATGACTTGAATGTTAATGATACAAATGGATAAAGAAAGTGGGTAGAAATGGAAGGAAAAGGTGTAGAGATTTGGCTCCCAATATCTGCTCCCAACTGGTCTTTCTACATGTCCTCATGGATTTTGTCGCCTCCGTAGGTCCGGATAGGAATGATTGTGGTCGGTATGAAGCTAAGTGAGGTCATATTTATTTGCAATCTCTATCCCCGAGGGTTTATATCCATCTATAAGAAGAATTTCCTTCCACCAATCATTGGCCATGTTGTATGCCAGAGTATAATGTTTTGCTGGCAGCTAAATAGTAGGGAATTGAAACCTCAATCCCATCCACTGGACCCCACGAGTATGAATGCATGCAATATATCGTGGCAATCTCTGTAATACTCATGCAAAGTTAGGTGCCCCAAAAGGCTCTCGGTTTCAGACGGCTGATGATGACAGCAACCACCTCCTTTAACAACTGTTACGAGCATCATCTATGAAAGTAACCATCTGTTTGGTACAAAAATTAATACACCATTTTTGTGTGGCCAGCATATATTCCTTGTGACCCTCAATCTATAAAAAGGTGGCATGCTTGTTGTAAATGTTCACAGACTACCCATTATCTCTCCTTATCATAAGTGGCCTTGTAGCTTGGTTCTCCTCAAATGTCTCAAAAGCCTTTTTCCAATTAACCTGATTAATGGTGTAGGAGGTAAAAGCTCTCAAATGAACGTCTCCCACAAATGGGACTAGATTGAAGGTTCGGTCATCACTCAAGAAATGGTCATGGATGTAAAATTCACACATTAGATGTTGATTCACAATATCGTGGATCCTCAAGATGCGAAGAAACTGTATTGGATCTTTGATTTCATGAATAATATCACTATGAATAATCTCCAAGAAAAATAAAAGGAAATTTTCATGGAGGAACAAGGCATAACTATGAGCGAGAGGTTGACAGGCCATTACCTATTGTGTCAAGGTAAAAATTTCCTCCTTATCAGATTTCAGCATCAACACCTGCTCCTCTAAGCTTTCAATCTTTTTCTTTTGTTCCTCTTGCTTCTGCTTTTCTCTATCTAGCTGATCTATGTGTCCAGTAATGGCTAGGGTTGCTTGCTAGTGGACCCTCTTCATCTCCTCTCTGTGTTATTTTAATGAGATGGTACCTTGTTGAAGACTAACAGCGACAGTTGGAAATTTATGGATTTCAGCAGATAGGAGAAATTCCCGAATTTCGAATAGATATTCTATAGAGTCGGTTTGTGTAGCAGCATTGTCAACCTTGACCTTTGGATTCACAGATTCAAATTTGTATTTCCTCACCTTATTCTTTAGCCATGATACCTACTTCCTTAAGGAACCAATTTCCCTTTTTAACTGCATAATTTCCTTGAACTAAAGTTGATATCTCTCCTTGAGAGGTGGTCTCCTTGTCACACACTGCTCCACAAATTATTTCTTAACAATAACTTCTTCTACTGGCATCGCAACTGGTTCAGTGACTAGTGGGTTGTTGTCAAAAAAGGTGTCGACTGGCTCCTTTTTCACTAATTCCCCCCTAAATTGTCCCCTCTCCTCGGGAGTAGTTTCCTCATTTTATTTTCTTGGTTTAGGAATTTCTACATTCACGGGGGAGACACCTTCGACATCCATTCTCTGTTATTATTCTGCTGCAGGGTGTTATTCTACAAACTTGGGCATTGATTTTGACCCTTGTATATCAGCTCTAGTCTAGGAAATTTCCATAGATGGAGTGGCATCATCCATCTCCTGTCCTTCTATCAACATGGGTTCTTTTGTTTCCATATTGAACTCCTCAGGTTGCTCTGAGTGGGAATCAACAAGTGTTAGTTCACAAATGGTTGTAACAGCAACTGTGTCCAACTTTGTCCCGACAAATTCTAAGACTAGAGGGATAACTACTTTTTCTAAAAGGCGCCGAGGAGATTGAAACTTCTTTGCACCTCTTGGTAGAGTGGCAAGAAATGGAGAATGTGGGACATCCTCCTCTATGTCTTCTCTAGTTATGGCTACTACCTCAGGCTGTTTCTGTTCACCAACTTTCTTCTCTGTTTGGACCAAGCCTTCTTTTCCATCACCTTTTTGTCCTGCAGTCGAAACTGGTTCTTGTGGAACAGTGTCTAATACAGGTCTTATCTTTTCCATACTTTCCTGGCTCATTTGAATTAGTGGTGGTTCTTGTGTAACACCAGTACCTGTTTCAAGATCCAGATTTGCTTGGGAAAGTGGTATTGGTTCTTGTGTAATGACATCAGTTACCAGCCCTTCAACTGGTGTCAATTATTTTTATGCCTCCACAGTGGATGTTGATTCCTGAGGAACAACACTGACTCTATCCTCTGTTTCCATAATTCCTGCATCAATTGGTCCCACAGGCGAGGCTAGTTCTTGTGTAATAGCCTCGACTATACCACCTATTATTCTATTTTTGTCATGCCAACATTAGATGTTGGTTCTTGTGTAACAACATCGGTTGTGGCCTCTTCCACGTCCACCCTTTCTGCTTCTTATTTCTCTAATGGACCAATAGGAGATGTTGGTTCTTGTGTAGCAGCATCAACTATGGCCTCTTCTTTCTCCATTTCTTCCAGTTCCTCTTCCTCTAATGGACCAATAGGAGATTTTGGTTCTTATGTAGTAGCATCAATTGTGGCCTCTTATTCCTCCATATCCTATGGTTCTTCTTCCTCTAATGGGCTAGCAGGAGATGCTGGTTCTTATGTAGCAGCATTAATTGTGGCCTCCTCTTCTTCCATTTCCTTTGGTTCTTCTCCCTCTGCTGAACCAACAGGAGATGTTGGTTCCTCTTCCTCCAACTCTTATGCATCATATTCTTCTGCTAAACTAGTAGGAGATGTTGATTCTTCAACTTCCATTTCATCTGGCTCCTCTTCCACAGATGATCCAACAGGGGATGTTGGCTCTTCTTCCTCCATTTCTTTTGGCTCATCTTCCTCTCTTTCGGCTATCACAGCTTCCATTTATTCCTCTATCAGCTCGAGAAATTGTGCCCAGGGATCATGAAATTGGGCCAATGCATGCATTACCAGTAGACGAACCAGTCCATATTTTGTAAGAACCTCTAATACTTTTTGTGAGTGCCAGGAAAACTGTGCCATAAGCTAGAGTTTTTTCAAAAGAAACAAAGTCATGTCCAAGGAGTAAACCTGTGGCTACCAATATCGGAGGTGAGTAGGAGCTTAAAATAATACTTGAACAAGGTGGTAAAATTCCCCTCGTAGGTTATATACCTCATAACAAAGTATGACATCTCTCCCCATGGATGTGGCAAAGAGTCCTGATCGATCCTCTCGCTTTTAGGACCACCGTCTCTCTAGCTTGCAAAAAAAATTCTGGAAATTTCGGCAAGGGATATTTTCGTGAAAGTTGTTTCTGCCATTGTTGTGGTAGTCCACTGACCACTAAAATGAACTCCTCTGTGACAGTAATTTCTAAGCCCCACAATCTGGAATGATCTACATCTAGAATTACAACAAATTATGTTATAACTGTCTCATCAAACCCCTGTAATCTGTCGAAATAGACATCCCAGCCTCTGTATGTAAAAAACATGCCATGCAGTTGCATTATTGTGGACCAAGACTGTATTTTCAGGTTCATGTCTCACAGTCAATCCGCCCATCCCACAGACACTCTGTAGCAGCACTTCGTAACAACAGCATACCGTTGGGAGGGAGCATTGGCAGTTAATATCTTGCAATGATAGTATGGTAGAAAATTGAATGGAGGTAATGGTAAGAAATAAAAATGGAAAGTATTTCAAAAAACGAGGAAAAACAATGATATATTATGGCAATAATTATGAATGGTAATGGTAATTATTTCGTAAATTTAGAAAGGACTAATTAGATTGTTAGACTGTACTTACTTTGAGTCCCAATTCTTTTTAATAATTATGCCAAATAATGGTAAGAATCATAGGATGCACTATCGACGGGGGTTCTAATGGTGACGTTGGAAAATCATCATTGTGATTTGATTATGCCATTATTCAATTATGACACACCCCCTAACTTAAAAATTGGCCATACATGGGCACGTCAAATGCCTTTTCAATGGAATATTTAATCAAATCTATAAAATTCGATGGGGACGTACCTGGCGACTTACCTCAATGGAGTGATAGCCTAGCAGAGTAATAGTAGTGAGGGAGTAACAACATTTATGGAGTAACAATAGTGACAGTGTAACAACAGTGACGGAGTCACAACACTAACAAAGTAACAACACTGATGAAGTAATAACAGTGATGGAGTAACAACAGTAATGGAGTAACAACATTAACGAAGTAACAGTAGTGACAGAGTCATGCACCGACAGAGTAACAACATCCAACACTTAGAAAAATTTCTTGAGTAACGACATCGAGGAGTAACAACATCCAACACTTAGAAAACTTTTCATCTCTGCAAAATTTCACTCCTATAGTAGTTCCTGCAAAAGAAAGACAATTGAGTGGTAAAAAAAAATTATTCGTATTAGTATATATATAGATTTTTTAATTTTTTTTTAATTTAAGGATGCAGAGGAGGAATTATATGCACTAACAACCTTAAGACCATAATTTTCAGAGAGATGTTTAATGAAGGTATCCTTAGAAACTAGGCGATGATACAGTCTCAGACAATTTCCATTTGCTATGAAAGAAGCATGAGTATAATCAGTGACAAGTTTGATTGTTCCATTATCAAAAAATTTGTCCACTTCGTAAGGTCCCATCCAATGAGAGCAAAGCTTTCCCTTGAAGTCATTAAAAGGAGAAACATAGAGTAATGCCCAATCTCCTCTATGAAACACCTTATTTTTAATAAATTTATCGTGTCATTTTATTCTATGTTGTGGAATTGCAACAGTCTTATGGACAACCATCGAACAGATTTCATCTAATTCATTTAGTTGTTCTAGCTGGTGTTTCTCGACATCTGACAGATCTAGTCCTACCTCCAAAGCTGTTATGAGTGTACTAATCTCAAATTCTATCAGAAACAAGGGGGATTTCCCATAGACAAACTCGAATTGTGAAAACCCTGTAGTGTTTCACCATGTTGTTATGTATGCCTAGAAAGCTTCAGGAAGTTTTTCAACCCAATATCGACGATTTCTTACTACATTCTTTGTCAAGATATTTTCCAATACCTTGTTTTTTCTTTCTACTTGACCATTCTCCTGGGGATGACACGGAGATGTGACTCTATGTTTTATTCCATATTTCTACATAAGCCTCTCTATCCTGTGTAATGTGAATTTTTCTCCACCATCTCAAAAAATCTCTCTCGGAGCACCATAATGAGAAAAAATTTCTTCAAATAGAAAATCTGAAACAACCTGCTATGTTACTTTCACAACAGCCTTGGCTTCCACCCACTTAGTCACATAGTCTTTGCACACCAAGATTTGGACCTTCTGATGTGAAGGTGGGTTAAATGGACCAACAAAATTGATAACAAACTTTCTGAAAGGTTCAAGGACTACATGGGGCTGCAGTGGCATTTCATATGATCGACCCTGTTAGGTCCCTATATTACTAGTGTAGTCCCTTATTATGTTAGTTTATACCCCCTTATTGTTATTGTTGCACCCCTATAACCCCCATATAGTTATCATTGTTCCCTTACATTATTATTGTTAGGTCAACTAGGATTATATTGTGGCCCCATGAACTCCAATATATAGAAAGGAGGTTTTTTCATTTTTTTCATCCGATAATTGTTCATTTATGTAATTTATTGGAGGTTTCCCCCTAGAAGTGGATGATTTATAAGGCATTGATCTCTCTTTTCTTCTATTTTTAGAGTTAGTTTCATAACAGACCCGGTTGACCCATCTGTTGGCAACTGTCACATGCATGGATGTAGTCTCAGGCATCCTAAAAGATAAAGGGCCAATAATATCACATTCGTAATACCTTATGTCTTTTCCTCTTATCTGCAAAATTCCCTCTGCAAGGACCATCATGAGCAGCCTTCAGCACTTCGTAAATATCATCCTCATATACACATCGACAAACTTGCTGATAGACCCCTATATGGAAAATATATACTGCTATCCAGGAGTATCAGGCACTATGATGAATGATCTTTCACTGCTCCCTATATGAAAAATGACGAGGCACCTTTCCTATAGCAAGATAGTTAGAAATATCTACATATCATGGAGGATTAGTGGAAATTGAAAAAAGATGTTCATCTGGAAAACTATCGTCTATGGGTGTTCCTTCATCATTATTATTCAATCTAGATAGAAAATCAGCAACTGCATTATCCTTCCCTAGTTTATCTACTATCGTAATATCAAATTCCTGAAGCAATAGCAACCATCTTATAATGTGACCAGGGGTGATAAGTTTGTTCATCAAATACCTGATTTCTGCGTGATCAGTATGTATGAAAGTAGGATACCCAGTAATGCAGTGTCGAAATTATTTTATGGCATAGATAACATGCAAGAATTCCTTTTCCGTTACTGTGTAGTTCAGTACAGCAAGAGTAAAATTATTGTTGACATAGTAAACTACGTATGGTTTCTTATCTTCCTACTGTCCTAGAACTGCCCCAACTGCTGTTTGAGAGGCATCAGTATGGATGTTAAACGGAAGTGCCCAATCCGTTCCTCACAGGATCGGAGCTTCAGAAACAAGTCCCTTGATCTTTTTAAAAGCTAATTCATAATCATCTATCCACAAAAATTCTACATATTTAGTTAGTAGATGCAAAAGTGGGGACATTGTTTTAGAAAAAAATTATATAAAATTCCTATAATAGCCATCGGGACCAATAAAAATACATACCTGTGTGGGTATCTTAGGTACAGGAAAATGCAAAATTACCTCTACCTTGGCCGGATCAACTCGAATTCTTGTAGCTAAGAGGAGGTGTCCTAAAATTCTTCCGTCTTCCCTCATCATGTGAAATTTGACCATACTCAGATAGACATGGGTTTTCTTGCATATTTCGAGAAATTTTTCTAAATTCTCCAAGCCTTTTTCAAATGAATCCCCATATGGAGTGAAGTCATCCATATAAATCTCAACGCTGTCATCGACTAGATCAGAAAAAATCCCCAATATTTCCCTCTAGAATTTTGCAGGCGCATTACAAACACTGAATGGAAAGACTCGGTATGCAAAGGTTCCTGAGGGGCATGTGAAGGTGGTTTTATCTTGATCCTCAGGGGCTATCTGGATCTGATTATACCCGCTAAACCCGTCTAGGAAGGATAAAAACTTGTTCCCAGCCAAGGTATCCAGGACTTGGTCAATGAACGGCAAAGGGAAATGGTCTTTCTGATTTTCCTTGTTCAATTCCCTATATTCCACGGAAATATGTCATTTACCATTCTTCTTGGGAAAAATAACTAGCGGAGAACCCACTAGTTTTCCGAGATGGGGTAAATGAATCCTAAATCTAGTAACTTCTGAAGCTCATCTTTGAAAATGTTCTTTAAGGCGGGGTTCATTCTTCTCTGAGGTTGTCTTACAAGACAAAAATATTCTTTGATGTATATATGAAGAGTGCATAAACTATCAAGAATCCCCTTCAAGTCTGTGTAATCCCAAGTGAAGGCTTCCTTATGGTTTCAGATAACTTTTAGGAGTTGTTTTGTCTGGGATTCTGAAATATTTGGGTTGATATTCAATGTTTTTCCTCGCTCAATTTCTATGGGAATAATACCATGAGATGAAATTGTAAGCATGTTTTGAATTTCATCTTCTTGTTTAATATTTTCCTACATTTCATAGCTCATGGTAGATTCCAGAATCTGACGAGTTGAATTAGAAACAGAACAATGCTCATTAATAAAAGTTTTAATGGTATCATCCTTTGTTTCCATTTTGAATTTAAGGGCCTACCCAATGGTAAGGACCGGCCTAATTTCTTTGTTTTCAAGTTCATATCCCTCCATGGTAGAGATTTTCGTTTCATTAATGGTTTTTTTGATGGGCTCGGTTTTGCAGGGGGTTAGAGAGTGAGGTTCTTTGTGACCGTCCCATTATATGTAACCATATTTCCTGATCGACACCCAATATAGGCATCTACAGTTGCAAGCCAAGGTATTCCCATAATTAAGGGATGAACACCAGCTGGAGATTGTGTTTTCAATACTAGGAGGTCAACGGGATAGTGCCATGAGTCTACCGAAATAGTAATATCTTCCAACTTACATACTGGTTTAACTATAGATCTATCTTCCAATTCCAAAATAGTAGGAGTTGGTTTAATGTTTCTAAGACCCAATTCATGCATAGTTTTAGAAGTAATGGCATTTATGGCAACACCCTAATATACCAGTATGTTTTGGATTTCGACCCCATTAATCTGTACTGTCAGAATTGGATTCCCTGAATCCCTGGGTCCCCATATTTTACAGGCATGAATTTTCCCAGCATGATGTCAGAAAATTTACCCATCACACGGATGGTCAGTGGGTCTCTTGATTTCTTTCTAGGCTTTTTAGAAAAATATTCTTTGAGAGTTTTCATATAGATTGGTACATCCGTCATAGCTTGAAGTAGGGGAATTATAACAAATATATTTTGCAATTCCCCTAGAAAATCAAATTCTTCTTGAGGGATTTGTTTACTCATGGCCAATCTTTCAGGATATGGTGGATTGACTGGTCATCCCTGGTTAACAGTAAGTTGAGGAGGTGTTTGATTTGTAATGTCTTGGTTTTATTTATCCCCAATTGTTTTTTGTTTTGGTTCCATGACCTCACCATCAAATTTTTCAATGATAATAGGTGAATTTGGAGCATTCACTACCTGCCCAGGTTGTAATTTTATTCCATTAAATTCTACGGTAGATATGTTGTATGAAGGAAAGTTGAGAGTGTCATCTTGTTGAACTCCCTTATCATTAGGATTTGGATTGGGTTGGATGGGAAGTTGAGGTCGAAGGGGTGGATTACCAGGAGGAATATTGGAAGGAAACTGAAGTTGTTGTTGTGGCATAGGTAGGGGTTGGAATTTTCTAAGAGGAGAAGGTCCGCACCAGTTCTAGGTCCATGAAGGGTTCAAACTAGTCTGAGGGAACCATGGTTACCAAGGTGGATATTGATAATACTGGGGCCATGCTGGTGAAAAAGGGATAGACTAGGGACCCATATTCAAATTACTGAAATACTGAGATGGGTCCTGAGGCATGCCTTGGTTCATATTCGGTGGTCGTGGTTGCCATGGCTTTTTCGATCCCAGGAAATATAGTTGATCCACTACGATCTCTTCACTTTCTCCTTGAGAAAATGCCTTCAATCTTGGCAAGGAAGGGCATGAAATGGTTGCATGAATCTGTTCGCAAATTGCATAGGCTTCAAGTGTGTTCAATGGACATTCTTTCAATGAATGTTTCTTTCTCAACTGAGGGAAAAATATGGTCATAGTATTCTCCAAATCCATCTACTTATTCTTCATTCGCAACATGTCCATCTGGGAAAATAATGTACTTAGGATATCATTCCTCGGGTTATCCAGCAGATTCCCAATTTTGGCCTTTGTGACCCCTCCACTAGATGTTTCTTATGACCAAATCCCTTGTCCATTTCTTGTAGCCCCTCGCTAACACTGGATGCACAACCCACAGATAGTATTGAAATCTTCTTTTGATATATCCCCTTTTCCTATTATGTTTAAAAGCTCTAGAGAATATTCCCTTAGTGCCCAGAAAAGAATTATCCTTAGAATATCTTTGTCTAGATCACTATGGCATGACCTCTCCAATGTATATTTAAATCACTCCACATAATCTTCCATATTATCATCTTCTTTCTACATAAACTTGAAAATTTCTTCCTTAATATCACAAGACTTGTAGTAATCCTAGTAATTCTCTAGAAAAATGGTTTTCATGTCATCCCATGAAGAGATAGTTTCCCCCCCCAAACCCATGAACCATCGCAGGGTCATTCCCTTCAATGTAGCAAGGAATATATTCAATTTCGGAGCATCATAAATATAGTTGTACCCCCAAAAAACAATATCAAATTCAAAGAGGAATTTATTGGGGTCTTTAGAGGAAATCCCATGAAAATGAGGTAGAGATTTTAAAGGGATAGGTTTCATTAGTGTGTCACCTCTGATGTCCCCAATTGGGAAATCAATAGAGGAAGTTGCAGGTGCCATAAATATCATCCAATACTCACCCAATATTTTGACTGGTTCCACAACTGATATTTGAGGTGATTCAATCATAGAAGGTTTCACAGCACTTCCTCGGTCTTGCGGTGATGAAAATTCCTTCATAAGTTCTTCTTCCCTACTGGAATTTCTCAATTACTCAGATCCCCTGCTTGCAATTTCCTCTCCTTCTACCCAAAATTTGGGTGTTTCTTCTACTAATACTATTTTTACCTCCTCCTCTATTGAAAGGGTTCTCTCTGGTATCGTGGATGGCACTGGTTGCACCACTGGCTACCCCTTGGATTTCGTCTGAGTCCTTACCCTCACATCATCCCATGAAGATGCTTCTGATTCAGCCTTTGCGATAAGTTCCTAGATATAGATTATCCTTTCCAAATCCTTTCTTCCTTTCTTTTGGGGTCCTCCTCTACCCCTTCTATTTGGATATATGTTCATATAGTTGATGAAGAAAAAAAATCTAAATAAAAAAATTGCTATACTCAAGACCTGGAGTAGGGCAAGAGAAATTCCCTCCCAAGGATGATAGATTGGGTTTCTAATAAAAAGAAAAGAAAAAAAATGAATCAAATGAAATCTTAAGCTCGAGACCTGGAGCAGGGTAGCATTTCCCTCCCCAAGACGAGAGATTGGGCCCTAAGAAATTAGCAGAAAGAAAGAAAAGAAAATAAAAACAGCTAACGCTCACGACCTAAAGCAGGGTAGCATTTCTCTCCTTAGGACGAGAGATTGGTTCCTAAGAAATCAATCAGAAATAAAAACAGAACAACTACGCTTAGGACCTAGAGCAGGGTAGAATTTACCTCCCTATGATGAGATATTGATCCTTAGATCAATGTAAATTTTGTTCTTGCACCTTTCTTAGCCTCCCCGACAACGACGCCAAAATATTGGTGTCCAATTGTGAATAATTATTCAAACCCTTTCCCACATAAATTCATCATTCTGGGTGTGTCTGTCACTGTAGGGTTAAAGCGCAAAGTATATGAAGATAAAATAGCACAATTATTATATCAATAATGGATGCGATAATTAACAAAGCAACAATCACTGTAACAGCAAACAAAGAAATGGAAGTAATAAATCGTAAATCTTACAATGCATTCACAACAATAAGATTATCGACAAATACGTCTACTATCACAACAATTACAAACTATATGAAACAAGAAATAGAATTAACAACACAGGAAATATGCAAAAACCTGATTAGAGAGTGGTCCCAACTCTCTGATCAGGGTTGCGATATACTCACAAAGTCGCAAAAGTAACAGGAAGATAACCTGCATTAACTTGATAAATAATTTTATGTTACAAATCTCAGTTCCTTACATTGCTAACCCCCGAATCATAGCTTCACAGCCTTTCTTATACAAATTTTTATAATGATTGTTCCTGAAATCCCGGCAACTAGTGCCTACAAATATACAACATTACAATAGACAAACTAAATGCTAAAGAAGGAAGAGAAAGGATATGGATTCTTTGTGTTGTTGCAGCACTGCCCGAAATAGCATTGCCAACTCGAAGATGTCCCAGGAATTGCAGATATGGTCATTCGACCACCAAATCTGCGAAAATAGTGAAATTAGTAAATCTCTTAAGGTAATAATCCTCATGACTTTACTTCATCGACTAAATATTCCAAGAAGACATATAGAGGGGCTTACCTGTGCACTTTATAACATGACTTGAATTTTAGTTATACAAATGGGTAAAGAAAGTGAGTAGAAATGGAAGGAAAAGATGTACATATTTGGCTCCCAGAGAGAGCACACAACACTTCAAGGACATGTACCCAATATTGGAAGTGAAATACCTAGAGTTGTATACAAATATTTGGCATATCCTTTGAACCCCTGGTACTAGGATGAATCTTATTTGAGTCTATTTGATCATAAAAGGGTCCCTCCAAAACAGGATAAGGATATTTTAATTGGATTCGGAGTGGAATTTCCCAATATATCACGTAAACAGAGCAAGTCCCCATTAGTTTGTAATCCATTTTTCATATTTGTTATTGGTAATGGCGCATTTAGAAATATCTAGGAATTTTTTTAGTGGGAGGGTATGCATGGACCAATCTATTGTTGAGAAACTTATGTCTCTCATGACTGTGACTTTCAGCCATTAGTAGCTTTAGTTCTCCAATGACTTGTCAACTCTTTTACAAAGTATACTCCTATATTCCATACCATCATACTATTTTGTCAAGATGTTTTCCTCATGCTAAATATTCATGACTACAATAGCCACATATCTTTAACTCTCCACGCTCTCTTCAAGTAAAATAGTCACAATAATTTAACTCATCTCCCAATGGTTAGTTGATGGAGTAAAACAAAATTTTCCAAAGGCCTTTTCTTTCAAAGGATGGTGTAGAATAATTTCTCAAAATTGTAAAGTTAATCAAGAAAATATTAGAGTTTATTTTAACAAAGTTAGAAACAAAATGGAAATTGATCCTTATATTTTACAAAGAAAAATCAATTTGGAACCTTGTAGCATCAATTTAGAACTTTTGAAGGATATAGAGATAAAGGAACCAAAAATAACCAAATTTAATTTTCGTAAGCAGGGAAATGATGCCACAAAAATGCATTTTGAGTACTTATAATGGAGGTAAGATTATGGAAAAATCATGGTTCTTAAATATTCTAGTGGATTTAAAATATATGGGAACATTATAAGTAAAAAATTTCGAACCCACTTCCAAATAATCTCTATTTCAAGATACTGTGTTTTTTCTCAAGATGAGGATAGATAAATAATTAGGTACATTATGTTTATTAACATCCCCAAATTACAAAAGTCTTTCTTGCCTTGACCTTTCCATAAAACTTAGAGTTTTTGGTGTTTACAGGATATTTTTAGGGAAAACCTACCTAGCTTAGTGTTGAGACCCTAAATTTTCCTCTCTTTTTTTAGTCATTTACCACTACTTCCATATTTTCATAATAATTTTGCTATATTTCCAAGATAACAGGTCATTTCGTTCATGCTCAAACACATTAAAAGGTATCATTTATTCATGGCTTATAATTTATAGTTTCTTTGTGAAAATTAATGAAAAAATTCCTATAGCTACTGAAATGGACAAATTCCACAACTAATGAGAAAATATTCAGCTCAACCCATGGTTAGACAAGTTTTCCCAAGCTATAAGGTGAAAAAGGAATATGGATAGACGCCAAATTTTGAGTACTTAGAATGAAGGTAAGATTATGGAAAAATCATGGTTCTTAAATATTCTAGTGGATTTAAAATATATGGGAACATTATAAGTAAAAAAATTCGAACCCACTTCCAAATAATGTCTATTTCAAGATATTGTGTTTTTTCTCAAGATGAGGATAGATAAATAATTAGGTACATTATGTTTATTAACATCTCCAAATTACAAAAGTCTTTCTTTCCTTGACCTTTCCACAAAACTTAGAGTTTTTGGTGTTTACAGGATATTTTTAGGGAAAATCTACCTAGCTTAGTGTTGAGACCCTAAATTTTCCTCTCTTTTTTTAGTCATTTACCACTACTTCCATATTTTCATAATAATTTTGCTATATTTCCAAGATAACAGGTCATTTCGTTCATGCTCAGACACATTAAAAGGTATCATTTATTCATGGCTTATAATTTATAGTTTCTTTGTGAAAATTAATGAAAAAATTCCTATAGCTACTGAAATGGACAAATTCCACAACTAATGAGAAAATATTCAGCTCAACCCATGGTTAGACAAGTTTTCCCAAGCTATAAGGTGAAAAAGAAATATGGATAGACGCCAAATTTTGAACATAAGGGTCACACCACCTATTGTACCTACCTGGAAGATCAAAAAACATGAGGAATTGGTAGGTCAAACTAGAAGTCAACTCAGGTTCTAATAGCCTATCCTTGTGTGGACTTTGAAGGCGAGCAATGTGCAGGTCCTAAATTGTCCTCCTTTTACAACCTTTTACCTCTACTTCCATATTTTCCATAACAAATTTTCTATATTTCTAAGCTACCATGTCATTTTGGCCATGCTCAGACATATTAAAAGGTATCATTTATTCATGGCTTATAATTTCTAGTTTCTTTGTGAAAATTAGTGAAAGCATTCTTAGAGCTACCAAAATGAAAAAATTCCATATCTAACTAGAAATTTTGCATCTCATCCCATGGCTAGATTGGTTTTCCCAATTTATAAGGTGAAAAATAAATATGGATAGACACAAAATGTTGATCGTATGGGTGACCAACTATTACACGTACTTGGCATATCACAGAGCATGAGCAATTTTCTAGTCAAACTAGAAGTCAACTCTATTTCTAATAATATATCCTTGCACAGAGTTTGAAGTCAAGAAATTTCATCTACAAACGAGTCCATAATTGAATGATAAAATATTGGATCCAAAGCATGGGATGTGTTAAAATGAAATATTCTCATGATTTTATCTTATCATAGCAAATCATGTGAATCACGTTTCCTATCTTCATTTGAATATTTAGATGTCATCTGAAAAACTAGTTTCTTGACTTAATCTATTCGAAGATGTTAAATTAGTATATTATAAATTGTTTTCAAAGCAAAGAGATTGATAAGGTTGGTTACAGTTTGTAATTGTTGCCCATATTTAAGACTTTGTTTCTAATACAATCACTATGTTTTTCACTATACTGTGAATGTATTTATGAGTTAACTTGCTGATATGAGTTTTACCGCGCTCAAGCTCAACAGGAGGGACCCTTGAAGATTTTGTAAGATTTTATTATTTATATTCCATTTATTTTCCCAAGAATTAGTTTTAATCATTAGTCTCTTGTTTTTTTTCTTTGTTATGCGCTAGGTTGAGCACTCGTTTAAAAGAAAAAAACATTAAAAACATTTCATTTCTCAGTAGTTTACTTGAATTGATATCTTAGCCTCAGCTTTAATGTTACTTTAGATTGGTTCTAATTGAAATGACACACACTAGTAATCTTAGTAAGGCTTGAATTTCCTTTCCAATATGGTTTTAGTTTTAGATTTCAAATTGATGAATAACATAGATTTCCATTTTGTCCATTAACATAATATTTTGATTTTTTTTATTATTGTAACATTTCAATTTTTCACATTAATATATAATTCCAATTCTGCTCATTAAAATAGCATTTCAAGTTCATTCATTAGAATAGTATTTCAATTTGATTCAATTGCATAAGTTTCATCTGTCATTCTTCTCTTTAGAATAGAATTTCAATTATGTTCTTAGAATAATTATTTTGATTCTTTGTTTAGAATAGTTGTTTTCAAAAGTATTCAAGAGATAACATGTGCGTTCATTTAACAAAAATGAATTTTGAGTAATTACATTTTACATTTCTCTTTAGATTTAGAACACTTAATTAAAAATAATCCTCCTAGCACATATAGTGCACATACACTTCACAAGAATATGATCCCAAAGTTTGACAATTTAATGATGTAATTTAACCATCAATTAAATTACCCAACACTTGTATGTGCATCTTTGTGACTTTATATGAGCCTTTGAACATGATTAGTGATGATCTTCTAAGGCTATGCAAGAAAAATTAGAAGTAAAGCATATGGGCCACCAAGTCAACGTGGAGTCAATGAAGTTTATTCTTAAATGGAACAAACTAAATACCATAAGAGGTTAGTAGCCAATTAGATTTCTTAATGTATCATACAAGGTCCTAGCTCAAAGGTACTAGCCTATAATATTCAACGAATACAAGCATTGTCCAACATGAGCAATGTTATGAAACCAACTCCAAAAATAGAAGAAAAGAGAGATCAATGCCTTAGAAATAAGCCACTTCGAGGGGGAAACCTCCTTTACATTATATAAATGAACAATTATTGGATGACAGAAATGAAAAAACCTCCTTCTATATATAGGAGTCCATGGGGTCACAATATAATCCTAGTCGACCTAACAATAATAATGTAAGGGCACAATAATAACAATATTGGGGTTACAGGGGTACAAAAATAACAATAAGGGGGCTACAATAACAACAATAAGGGACTACACTAGTAATATAGGGACCTAACATGCCCCTCCCCTTCAAAAAAGTGTTGTCCTCAACGCTTGAGTAGCTCTGGGTGCTTCTATATAAAATTATCATCCTCCCGTGTAGAATCTTCAGTGGGTAAGTTCTTACACTTGATGAGATACTCTGAAATTGATCGATTTCGTAGCTGTCGAGTTATTGTTTCTGTGACTGCTTTAGGTTCCAATATTATTTTTCCTTCCTCATCAAGTTCTAGCAATATTGTTTGAACTAGAAGTTTTTCACCTATAACCTTCTTTAACCATGAAACATGGAAAACTGGATGCACTCACGAAGAAGAAGGAATCTCCAATTTGTATGCCATAGTACCAATCTTTTGCAACACCTTGTAAGGACCATAGTACTTTGGCGTTAATTTATTATCCTTCTTAGCTTGCTTGAGGGACATTTTTTTGTATGGTTGTAGTTGTAAAAATACCCAGTCTCCTACATCAAAACTTCTCTCATTGCAATTTTGATCTACCTGTTGTTTAATTTGATTTTCTGTCAAATTTAGGTTATCCTTTAAGAGTTGGAGAACTTCTTGTTGATGCTCGATGTGCTCTTCCACTGCTTGAACCTTAGAATTTTCTCTTAAATATGATGCGATGGACGGTGGATGATATCCATAAATTTCCATAAATGGGGTCATTTTTTCTGCAGTATGGAAGGAAGTGTTATACCACCATTCAGTGAGAGGTTAGCACTTGACCCATTGTGTTTGTTTATCATATACAAAACAATGAAGATATCCTTTCAAAAATTTATTCACTATCTTAGTTTTACCATTGGAGGAGGATGATAAGATGAGCTATGATCTAGTTGAGTACCTGGAACAAGAAAATAATTTCGTCCAAAAATTTCCAATAAAAATGGGATCTTTGTCACTTACAATAATCTTTGGGTTTCCATGTAGCTTTTGAATTGTTTCCATAAATGCAGTAGCAATTGTAATTGCTTTAAATGGATGATATAATGCACAAAAGTGTGCATACTTGGTAAGTCTATCAACTACCACCATGATGACACTCTTTCCTTCGAACTTAGGTAAACCTGTGATAAAATCTATTGAAATATCCTTCCAACATTGACTTGGAATGGATAAAGGATGTATAAGACACGGAGTCTTAAATGTCTCAACTTTATTTTTCTGGAAAACCAAACATTCCACCACAAAATTTTGAATATCATATTTAAGGCCATCCTAAAAAAACTATTTCTTCACCCTGTGGTGATTTTTTGCAAATCCTGAGTGTCCTCCTAAAGGATAAGTGTGAAATTCCAAAATAATATTTTGTTTTAGTTGGGAATTCTTACAAAGATATAAGCGATCTTTGTACCATAAGGAATCATTTTTCCAACTAAATGTATCATATGTACTAGGATCTTGGTGCAACTTTTGAATGAGTGTCCACACTTCTTCGTCCTTCTTCCATTCATCCCTTGCTTCGGTTATCCAATCTGGTTGGATAATAAAAATGGCACAAAGAAATGCTTCCACCTCTTCATTCTTTCTTGAGAGTGCATCTGCAACAACATTTTGCTTCCCTTTTTTGTAGATGATTTCAAAGTCATAACCCAACATCTTTGTGACCCATTTTTGCTTCTCTTATAAAGATAGTCATTGTTCCAAAAAGTGTTTAAGACTATCATGATCAGTTTTTACCTTGAAGTGTCTTCCCATTAGGTAAGGTTGTCATTTATTTAGTGCATATATTATTTCTAACATTTCCTTCTCATAAATAGATTTCTGTAAATACTTTCCTTTTATTGGATGACTTTCAAAAGAAATGGGTCTTCCTTATTGCATTAAAACAATACCAATTCATTTCCTGAGACATCACATTCCATAAGAAAGGTTTTTGTGAAGTCTGGCATAGCTAAGACCGATGCTAGGCACATAGCCTCTTTAAGATGTTCAAAGGCCTTAGTTTCTTCAGGATTCCACAAAAATACATATTTCTTCAATAATTTTGTTATAGGTACTGCTATTCTCTCACAATTCTTAACAAGCTTGCGATAATACCCTATTAACCTAAGAAATCCTCGCAAATCCTTTATGGGTGTGGGGACTTTCCATTCCTTAATGGATTTAATTTTTTTAGGGTCTACCTTAACACCCTCATGAGATACAATATGACCCAGATATTCCACCTCTTGTACTTCAAAGAAAAATTTGGATGTTTTTTGTATATAATTGTTTCTCCTCCAATAGTTTGAGCACACTGTCAACATGTTGAACATGATCCTTCCAAGGCCTATTGCAGATTAGCATATCATCAAAAAATACTAGCAAAAAGTTTCTAAGGAAGGGTTTGAAAATGGAATTCATCAACCCTTGAAATGTAGAAGGTGCATTGGTAAGGCCAAACGGCATGACCAAAAATTCATAATGACCCTCACGAGTTCGAAATGTTGTTTTCGGAATATCTTTAGCCTTCATTCTAATTTGATGATATCCTGAACGAAGATCCAACTTGGTAAAATAAATTGCTCCATTTAATTCATCAATCACAGGAATGGGAAATTTATCTTTAAAAGTGAGCTCATTGAGCTCCCTATAATCCAGCCACATGCACCATGATCCATCCTTCTTGTGCACCAATAATACTGTAGGAGAGAAATAACTTTGACTAAGTTGAATTTTACCAACCTCTAACATTTATGCAATCATACATTCAATTTCACTCTTTTTGACATAAGGATATCTATAAGGCCTGATCCTTGGAGGCACACTTCCTGGAATCAAATGAATAGCATGATCATGATCACAAATAGGTGGGAGTCCTTTGGGAGTTTCAAACACCTTGGAATGATTTTCCAAGACATTTTGGAGATCTGGAGAAATGGATGATTTTGATGTTGGAACTTCTAGTGAACATAATTGTGAAATTATGCCTCGATGTTATTTCTTCAGAATCTTTGTCATGACATTAGAGCTTATTATCTTTCATAGCTTCCCTGTGATACCCCTTAATTCAAATTCCTTTCCTTCCAAAAAAAAATTCAAGAAAAGTTCTTGAAAATTAGAAGCTACCGTCCCCTAATATTGTAACGATTGTACTCCTAGTACAACATCAGCACCTCCCATTGGAATGGAAAGCATTGAACTATTAAATACATATTCCCCCATGGTTAGCTTGATATTATGGCATTTTCTATAGAAATTTATAGTCACTCCATTTGCGACCATCACTTGACATTCTGGTGCTGGGTATAGGAAACAATTCAATTCATTGGCTGCCTTACAATGAATAAAATTATGGGTACAACCCGAATCAATCAACACTATTATATTTTTCTTCTTGATATGTCCTTCTATCTTGAGATTTTGAGGAGTGGTAATTCCTACCAATGCATTACACAATATGGTCGGACGCATTTCTTCTTCTTCTAGTATTGGTTCCTAGTGTATATCCTCTTCTTTTGAAGTTTCTTGTTCAATTTCTTCCTCCTCTTCACAATTTATGTAGAATAATTTCTTCTGAGCAAACTTATGACCTTTAGTGTATTTTCTATCACAACTATAGAAAATCCCCTTTGCTCTTTTTTCTTCCAATTTTTGTGGTATCAACCTTGTAGATTGTGGAAGTCTAGGAGTAGCAACACTTCCATCTTTATAGATGTCAGTGGTAGGCTTCCTTGTCGCCATAATTTTACATTAATTTTTTCTTGCCAACCTGAATGCCTTCTCCAATGAATCAGGTTCCCAAATGCAAACCTCATGTTGGATGTTATCCTTTAAAGTCCCTATGAGGATAACAATCATGTGTTCCTATGGAATATCAATTACTCTTATATTCAATTTTTGGAAGTCCTCAATGTGCTCCACCACTGAACCCTTTTGTTTGAGATTTATTAATTGGCCAAAAAAGGTGTTTCTCTTTGTATCCTCATAATGCACTATCATTTCCTTCATAAAAATTGACCAACTGACAATTTTTTTTTAGAGAGAAAAGCCATCGATACCATACAAATTTTTCTTTTTCTAAATATAAAGTTTCAATGCGTACCTTTTGTGTGTTTTGCACATTCTTAAGATCAAAATATTGCTCCAGTTGTAGTATCCATGTTACGGGATCCTTTCCATCAAGCTTCCTCATATCGATCTTCGGAATATGGTGGGTCTTCCATCCAACATTAGAGTTTATGAAATTAGGATTAAAATTTATTTTTTTATCATCATGAGTTTCCTCTACTATATTTCCGTCATTAGGAAAAATTTCTTGTATGAACTTTGCCATACCTTCCATGTCTTCTTTTAGATCATTATTCATGTTTTCCATTTTTTCATCGATCTTAGATTCCATGTCATTCATCTTATCTTCCATGCCATCTTTCATGCCATCCATGCCATTCTTCAAACCATCCATCTTAGATTCTATGCCTTTCTTCAAACCGTCCATATTGGCTTCCACACCTTTCTTCAAAACTTCCACTTCAATTTTTGTTGGTCTTTGCAAGAGTGAAATTTGGTGCACTTACTCTTGTAATTTTGATATGTCATGTTGCATTTCTTCGTCTTCATGAGTCATAGTACAGCCTTCTAAAGGCTCAATGGGTGTTGAATTCTTTTTAGGGGGAATTTTAGAACCCAATACTGATTTCTATTCTACAATATGCCCTTGGAATCAATTCAAACTAATTTTTCAAACAAGACTTATGCAATTAAAAAAAAATTACACACCTTTTTTTCTTTCTTTTAAGGAGCTGGATATTCAAACTGAATTAGCTTTTTGATTTTGGAACTTTAATATCTAAATTTTGGTCTTTTCATAGCCCTCTGAATCTTCTTTCGAATGCACAGGTCTGACCTGATTTTGATTATTCAAGGCAAAGTTATGCCCAATCTCCTAGAATGACATAATTATGGACTAATTTAGTATAGATAACTTGTATGGCATGCCACATGTCACTGTTACCTCCTTCAGCTCTGAAATTGATACGTAGGAAACTACGGTCCTTGTACTTATGGCCAATTTTTACATAATTCCAATCTGATGCTCAGATAGATATTTATGATGATTTCCCCACTGTCACCTCTTTGAGATGAAATTTGGGAGCCTGAAAAACCCTATCTTCCACAGATCACATCTCCTAAAATATTTCGAACCAAGATCTGAAACTTTTACACAAAGTTCCTCAAGATTTTGGCTTCGCGTGATACAAATCTTAGCTTCTGAACCTTCGTATAAAAAAATTTATAGCGGAAATTCCACGATTACATGTTTGGAGCAGTGAAACCCTACGTTAATCCAAAGCTATGATTCCAAATTTTATGAAACCAACTCCAAAAATAGAAGAAAAGAGAGATCAACGCCTTAGAAATAAGCCACTTCGATGAAGAAAAATTCTTGGATGATACAAATTACAAAACCTCCTTGTATATATAGGAGTCCATGGGGTCACAATATAATCCTAGCTGACCTAACAATAATACTGTAAGGGCATAATAATAACAATATTGGATTTACAGGGGTACAACAATAACAATAAGGGGGCTACACTAACAAAATTAAGGGACTACAGTAGTAATATAGGAACCTAACAAGAAACCAAGCTTTATGAAAGGTCAATTCATCCTAAAAAACCATATTATACTTGGGAACATAGTTTTTAGGGAAAAAAATATTGGGAATGAAAAATATAAATATAAAAAAACCAAGATTCCCAACTAATTGTATTCTCTATCTCCCATTATTAAAATAAAAACTAGAACCCCCAACTCATTGTATTCTCTTTCTCTCATTATCAAAATAAAATCTAGGGCTCATATTCCACTCAAGAATATATTTTTTCCCCTTCAATAATCCAACACAGGATGAAATACTCCCCACAAAAATATGCCTTATACAATAGCCGCCATAGTGGGACATGAACCATCACATGACGACCCAAAGGTCCATTACTCACACCTTCAAATTCCTAGTGTTTAATGCATCAAATTGTTATATGCGATTAGCACATCCTTAGAAATCTTAATATGCATTCAATTCAACTCTATTTAGATATCAAAAAGATCCCAAAAAATAGCATCTCTCCAACAATGATTTCATACCATAAACAATCACATTATGCGCTTTATAGGCATGTTTTAGTTCTTTAGATGGACCCAGATACATTGGAACCTTCGGGGTCCTACAACCTGTCAAGCCATGTCGAGATGCCACACAACAGGTTGGGAACATCCATATGTCCCACACACGGGCTCCTTGGGAGGAAGGAACTACATGGGAATGTAACTAAATGTTGAAATCATGTGGTTAACCTTCACTTGAAGCCACGTGTTGACCTATTTTATTGATTAAAATAGCTTTATGATGCTTACATGTGGGTATCTACCTAAACCATTTATTTATTTTTTATATTTGACTACACTAGCCAGGACACTTTGTTGGGGCTATAACCCTACCCCTAAAGGATGTCTTTAACAAGGTTACATTCCTCATTTAAACCTTCTCATTCTATTAGTGTCATTCAAACAGAGATCTTAGTTTATTTGGTTATGTTAGGATAACACTGAAATATAGTTAGATTTGTCTGAGTAAAAATATGTAAATATTTTACCACTACGGATTGAGGCCATTGGTAAATTTAGTAGCCAACATCACTTAGTATATTGTAATTTTATCTATTTCATATCTAAAAACATGAACATATTTACGCTTATATTAAACACAAATATTAAATCAATAAAGTTCTTTACTCTTGTTTTCATACTCCTATGATCTAATGATTATCTATGATGGTGTTGCTTGTTAGGAATACCAAAACCTATTTTTATATCATGTTCTAAGCAAAGTATTCATCTTTGTATCTAAGAATCATAGGAAAGGAAATAATATATTTTGTTGTTATATCAATAAAATCTAGTATGCTTGGATCTCACCTACGGAAACCCTTCCATTTAGCATTATGCATGTTTTGACAACAAACAACCCTTTGAATCACATGTTCATTTCTAATATGCCTATTTTAAGTTCACTTTAATGCAATTTCTAACTCACTCTCCATATTTTTTACTATATTTTTAAAATAGTCACCCTATTTCATGTTACTTTACTATACCATTTAATTCAAGAGACCTTTCTCAAAGGAAACTTTTAGCATTCATCCAATTCCACTGTGTATCATTGAAGGTTGGACTCTTTGGCCATCACAAAATTTCCATTTGATTTCACTTTTCATCCATGTGTTTGCATGGATGCCTTATTCTTCAACCAAAGTCTAGAAGTTACATAGCATGCAACCATTTGTTTCTTGGATTTAACGAGTAGAAATGGTGACAGAAAATTATAAAAAGTAAAAGGGCCCCTAAATTATTCAATGTAGAATAATATTTTAAATTTTTTTTCCTTAATTATGCATTTTATATTAATGTCACTTTAACAACACACCCTAGTGTTTTTTTAAATAATTTAGAAAAAGGAAAAAAGGGTAAATATTTTTTTTTGTTACTAATTTCCTTCCACTAAAAATATTTTTTATTACCGAAAACATGTTGATGCTTCCAAGAATTCCTGTTGCAATCTTTTTATCTCAATATTCTATTATTTTTTATGTCTTCTTCTCAAATTAAAATTATTATTTGTTCATGTAAACTTTATATCTGCTACATATTTTCGCTCAATAGAAGTAGGAGCATTTTCTACAATCACATGACTTTTGGGGAAGACTAGTATCAAACACAAAATTCCAAACCAATGTGGCATCAAATGATATGATAGTGGTGTTCCAATATCTTGTAGTAAAACTACAAAAAAATTGATTCCATCAACATTAACATACATATCTATGTACTAAAGAAGCTAAACTTCACATTAGACACCATGATCAAAATTCCACAGTTCATTTTATTAAATGGTGAAAAGCTAGATGAATGGCTCCACAACATGGTTTTCACAAGTCTCTTCAATTGAAGTTCATCCAAAAATTCTAATAACTTACTTCATAAACTTAATGGACCCAACTTCATTAATAAAAACACGAGACAATAACCACAACTATAAGAGTGTTACTCTACTTAAAATTACAAAGAAAGCAAGGCTTGTGGCACTAACATCATACACCTTCACAGACAACAAACGTGATATCATTCACTTCAACAAGGAGGATATTCATTGTGTTTTCCTATTGAAGGATTTTCCATGTATGCACAACAATAGAAATTTCATCCAATTTCTTTGAAACATTCTCAAACAACATGATTTACATTTCATACCAAGAGATTATTGCATTATTTCATTGGGAATGGACTACACTTTTCTTTAGAAACAAATGGGAATAAGTTCCTCTAGGTAAGGAAGATATGATGATGTGTGCATAAGTTTCATATGTTTTTCAACATAACTCTACAGTCACCCTATTTCCTATAAACACTCTCGAAGAACATGATTTTAACCTAAAAGTGAGAGAATATTACATTCTTTCATTGGGAGTGGACCTCTGGTTTAGAGAAAAATAAAAACAAGTTGCTCTAGGTAGGGAAGAGATGATGATACATGCATAGATTTAGTATATTTTTTAACATGGACCATTATTAATAAATCAATAAATTTTTGCATCATCCTATGATAAAACTTATTTATATCAAGTAACATGTTGTAAGAATTATATGTTATTTCTTTATTTAATTAAGATCTACTCTTAACTTAAAATTCCCAATTTCATCACCGATGTGTATTATAGATATCTACTCAAGGGGGATATTGGTAGACAGAAATAACATTTATTTTCCATTTGTGGGAATTTTTTATCAAGACCTGTCATCTCAAATCACAATAGAGACCAAATGCTAACCTCTATTTAGAATGCTTTAACTAAATGGTTTAGGTGGCTCTAGAAATAGAAGTGGCCTTTAAATAGCTAAAAAATAAAGTCATCGTATTGAAGTGAAACCAAAACTAGATCGTAGTGCTCGTCTCCTTAATTCCAATGTTGTGAATGACACTTTTATCTGAGTTTGTATGCTCATGTTATGGTCAATCAAATTTCTGGTCAAACTAGGTCAAGTGATAGTCACTAATGAGGCTACAATTTGGCAAAGGGATAATGCATAGAATCTGGAGGTTGGAATGGGTGAATTTTTCCCCTCCTTAAATTTTCCAATAACCCTTAAATCCGATGAAAATTGTTAACTATTATTATTTTTTAAAAACAAACAAAATGTGAAATTGGGGTGTTGATTTGCTGCCCCCCTGCCACACCCCAACAACATGTTTTATTATATGTGTGTGTGTGTGTGTGTGTGTGTGTGTGTGTGTAGTGGGTTGGGGCCATCGGTGACCTAGACCCCACCCAAGGCCATGTGCCAACTGTACCACACTTGGAGGGAGTTGGTGTGGGTCGAAACTACCCGACCCATGTGGGTCAGCCCGCCAATGGTAGACCCCAAATAATAAACCTCCAACCAAAAATGTGACCACAACGTAACCGTCGAGTAACCTCCAACGATATGCCACCATATTGGAATATGACCAATACATTTGGGGGTGCGATAGGTTTTGAACCGGGTCTGCCACAACAAAAAATATTAACTCGTATACCACCACCAATGGGCCAACGACCCAACATTGGTATTTCCGACTGCCTTTTTTTTATTTAAACACAAAAAAATCATTCATTCAACAAGCGAAGGAGCGGGCGGGGTCCGATTGTGTAACCAGGAGTGGGTACTGGTGGTGGAACCCTGAATAGGGGTATATTTTGATGTTGGGAAGATTTCTTTGGGGTCCAGAAGTGCCAGTGTTAGAATGGGACAAATTTATTGTCATTTTTACACTATTTTTTGCAAGGAATCGAACTGTGCAACCATTTCTCCAGTACGGGTCTCCATTTTCAGGGCATCATTAGAAGTGGAGGTATAAGGTTTCATTTTTGTAAAGTTTCTTGTAATTAATTTTTCTTCCAATTTAATGAAAAGAGGCCTCCCCACATTGAGCAGGGCCTAGAGACGTAGCCCACACTAGGTGAACTTCGTAATCAAATCGTCTTGTGTATTTTTATCGCATGTTTGCTTATGACTTCATATTTTTTTCATGTGTTTAATTTACTTGGTTATACACTATTTTATATGCAATTTTGTATACATCCAAGAAGTAAAATATTTGGATCAATTTCATTATCAAACCAGGTCTTATTGATGCGAGTTGCATGAGTGAATGCTAACTAAGAAAAATCTCCAATGAGGTGAAGGAAAACTCAAATCCTTTTATCCCAGAGAGTGGTGTGCACCACAAATATGGAACATGGTAGATGAGGATGTACGAGCAAAAGAATAGAGAAATTATCACAAGATCTTCTTCACCATGGCAGAGAAAGTTGACAAGTTGTTTGTAGAATATGAGAAGACAATCAGGCATGAAGAGAAAGAGCCCAATGATCATGCACTGATACATCATGGAGATGGAGGAGAAGAACCTCCTCCCTCTCCATCCACCAGTGAAATTTCTTCTTCTTCCTCTTCTCATCATCTAACGGACACCATAAAAATACATCTAAGAAGTATTTTTTTAAGCTAGGTGTAAATTTTGATTTTACCACATATAATGGAGAGTGTAATGCAAAGAATATATAAAACTGGAATAAACATATTGAGGTTTATTTCTAGATTCAACAGATCAAGGAGGTTGAGGAAAAGATCCAATTAGCATCCCTTCGCTTGAGTGGCGCCACTCTCGTATGGTGGGAGATAAATTTTCAGAATGGTAGCAAAGACTTGGGTAATCTCCTTCTTGGTCCAATTTTGTTTCTACATTAAAATATCCATTTTATCTTTTGGGTTATTGACAAAAGGCTTTAATGGAATGGCAATATTTGAGACAAGGAAAGGGTCAAAATGTACAAATCTTCACATAAGAGTTTAGGAAACAAGATTTTAATTTGAACATTCCACTTGATTCACTTGGAATTGTGACAAGTATATTGGTTCTTTACATATTTACATAAGTAATTCCTCGTTATTGTTTGATCCTACTACTATTGATGTGGCTAGTGTGAAGGCCATTCACCTTGAAAGAAGGGGCAAGAATGAAAAATAATATAAACCAAAGAAATTGTCTTTCAAACCTCATGATGGAAAGTTCAAAGGAAAAGTCAAGGGAAAGGACAAGAAGGCAGCTACAGCCAAGAAGGAGAAAGGATAAAATCCATATTGCACTCATTACAAGAAGGAAGGCCATGATGATGAAAATTGTTGGAAGTTTCATCTGAAGCAGAAACCAAACAAATTTGATGGGAATAACAAACAAAATATGGTGGCAATTGTATAGCAGGACATTGGATCTGATTCCAGTGACGAGACACAGATCACAGTAGTGGACATACAAGGTAACCTTTCTCTTCATGATAATGAAAATTTTGAATTGCATGCAAGTACAATTTCTTCAAATGAGTCTCCGTTTAATGAACAAAAGAGGACTGAATTTTTCCACATTACATTCATATTGAAACATACTAAAATAGAAACCTTGTTTGATTCGGACTCACAATTAAACTTTATTTCAGAGTCCTTGGTTAAGAAATTGGGATTAGAAACCGAGCCTCATCTAAAACCTTACCCTCTTGGTTGGGTGTGTGATAAAGCAAAATTACATGTAACCAATCAATGTAAAGCTAGATTTTTTATTTCATCCAAACTAGTAGATAAGGTTGATCTTGATGTTGTACATTCAATAGTTGTGGCATGGTATTAGGGAGTCCATATTTCTATGATAGGAAAGAAATTTTATTTAGCCATGAAATGAAGTATCATCCCATGAAATATGAGGTGGAATAAATTGTTAGATCTCATCGCGCCAAAATCAATGTCAGTCTTGTAAGTGCAGGTTAGATGAAGATGTTGGTGAATTACAAAAAAGGATGCATGCTCATGGTTGTGAGATAAAATTATACGGAGACATCTGAAACTTTCTAAGGTTTTGATCCCACTCATAAAAAGGAATTGTATGAAATTATTTTTGACTATGATGGGATTTTTCAGGAACCAAGGGGGTTTCCCTCAAAGTGTGAGATCCAACATGAGATTAACTTGCAGTGGGCTGATCATTTACCCAAAATTGGTATGTATAGGTTATCAGCCATCGAGATAGAGGAGATAAAGAAACAGGTGCAAGAATTGTTGAACCAAGGGGTCATAATACCAAGTTCTTCTCCATGTGGTTCACTGGTTTTGTTAGTGCCAAAGAAGGATGGCACGTGGAGGATGTGCGTTGACTATAGAGCACTCAAAAAAATAACAGTGAAGAATCGGTACCCTCTCCCTAACGTTGATGATTTATTAGATCACTTGAAAAATGTTGTCTATTTAACAAAACTGGACTTGCACAGTGGCTATCATTAGGTCAGGATTATAGAATAGGATGTATGAAAGGCTTCACTCAAGAAAAAACAAGATTTGTTTGAATGCCTAGTAATTTCGTTCAGACTATGAAATTCTCCAACCACATTCATGAGGGTGATGAATGATGTTTTTAGGCCTTTTTTGGGTGATTTTGTACTTGTGTATCTTGATGAAATTCTTTTTTATAGTAGGACATGGGAAGATCATGTGACTCGTGTTAAAAATGTGCTTGATTTTTTGCAAAAAGAACAATTGTATGTCAAAATGTCTAAGTTTGAATTTGGTAAGACATCTTTGGTTTACTTGTGCAACATTTCCAAAGGTGGAAAATTAAAGATAGGTCCTTCTAAAATTGATGTGATCGTAAAGTTTCCTAAACCCAACAATGTTACAGAGGTTCATAGCTTTTTGGGTGCAATAAAATAATGACTTCTCCACCATTGCATCCCCCTTACATGCATTGAAAATTGTGAAGCAAACCTTTCAGTGGGAAGGAAAGTAGTAGAAATACTTCTAAACACTGAAAGACAAGATCAGTACCGAACTAATTTTTTCCTTACCGAACCTCCAACAAATTTTTGAGATCGAGGCAGATGTGAGTGGGTACACCATTGGAGAAGTGTTAATTCAGTAAGGGAAACATGTATGTTACCATTCAGAGACATTATCCCAAGTTTTTGTGAACTATCCCACATATGAAAAGGATTTGTATGCATTGGTTCAGAGTGTGAAGAAGTGAAAGCACTATTTGATTGGAAAGGAGACCATCATTCACACACATCGCCAACCCTTGTACTACCTCCAGTCACAAACTAGGCTTCAACAAGCATGTAATTTCATATGGATGATATTCCTCCAGCAATTTCACTTGGTAATAAAATACAAGAAGGGCACCAACAACAAAGTGGCAGATATGTTTTCTCACCCTCCTATTTCTACATCTATAGTTTTGCAAAATTATTCTTTATCTTTTGAAAGTTATGTTGAACAATATGTTGATGATGATGATTTTAAGGAGATTTACGAAAAACTGATACATGGATTGCAGTTGGATAATTATCACTTGCAGGGAGAATTTTTGTACCATCTTGGAAAAAAAAAAATTTCCCACCAATGAAAGGATACATTTAATCAGAGAGGCACATACCTCTCTTGTGACAGGTCATTTTGGTGTATAAAAAACTTTGTGTCATTTACAGGGGTTTTTTTATTGGCTTCACATGAAAAATATTGTGACTCAATATGTAACAGGATGTGTGTTGTGTTCAGTTTGCTAACCCTCAAATAAAAAATTAGGGCTCTACACACCACTCCTTGTTCCAAGTCGTTCATACGAAAGTGTTGCTCAGAAAAATATTGAGAAGGGGGGTAAATTAGTATTTTAAAAACTCACAATAATAATTTTCTTTGCTGAAATTTGTACATGACTTTACTAAACCCAACTTGTGTATGTATACAACTGTTATAAAATAAACTAGCGTATGATTAGTAAACTTACAAAAAAACTAATCCGTTATATGTTTAACTTAACCAGAATGGAAGAGATTCATCATGCAATTGATAAGAAGTAAGCATGTGCATTAAGAATAGAATAAAGAATGACACATAAGCAACACAAATGAACACCACGATTTAAGGTGGAAACCCAATGTGGGAGAAAACCACCATTGATGTCGTTTCAGTCTTCAATATTATTAATATAAAAAATTCTTACAATCATGTACTGGTGCAGACTCATGCCAGTACGTAGGAACCCACCTACTGGAGGCTATAACCTTCACTTGTTCTCCAGCTCCTACTAGAAGGGAGCTCCAACCCTCTGATCTCGTTTACCAGCAACCACTGGAAAGGAGCTTCAACCCCCTTGATCCAATCACCAGCTACTACTAGAAGGAATCATCGACTTCCTTACTGAAGGTTCCAACCCTCATAGCCATAATTGGACCACGTTTCATAATTTCTCACACTCAATCCACTTGATTTAATACATCATGACTTGTAGATCAACTGAAGAAAAAAACTTACATAAATCAACCATAACAATGAGATCAATGTAACTAGAATACATAATTGAACTCAGAGTACTGCATCAATATACAAAATAAATTGAAACCCTGATCATTCATATGCCAACATGTATACGTGAATTCACTTAATGAAACTCGCATGTATATGCGCTTTTCTATAGAGCAACTTGCATATAGATCTCAATATACCAAAAACATGTTATTCACAATAAACTATAGATTTGACTAGAATTATCCTGAAAATATGCAGAACCCTCATACAATTAGCAACATCAATAATATTTTCATCCAATCAATCATGTAACCAAATTCAACTTCATCATTGAACCAGATCTATGTCATACATTATCATTCAACCCAGATCAACATGAATACATCATTGATGGACATCAAATATACAGCTCAACATTGATTAATTTGATCAGTATTTTATAAACAGAAACCCTTCCCTTTATGTACATGACTTTGATGAAATGAACTCACATGTATATATGACTTCACCGAGACCAGCCTGCATACAGATCTGCAATTTTTGACCTAAAATTGTGCATCTCTTCACAAATTTAGAAATACCTAGATCATAATATTCAAAGATAAAAACATGCGCCAGTACCTAGATCTAGTCAATCCATGAATAGATCATTCAATGCAAAGTCATTTCAGGTCTCATGATCCTGATCCATAGTTGTATTCATCAGTTCATGATTATTTCAGATATATATGCCAATTATGGTCCTTTCAATGCAAATATACTTCAGATTGAAGTACTCATCAAAATCCCTTTCACATGCAAAATTTAAAACTTTGATCTCCTCCTCCTTATATATATTGAACCTTTGGCAATATTATGACCCAAAAACACACTAGTGTTGGTGGTAATCTTGGACAAGATCAAATAACCGTTATTGTGGTCAATACTGTGGGTTAATACCATGGTAATGATCGTTGGTATTATTAAATTAGTGTGTCGTAATGTACGCGGATTTTCTTCTTTATACATGTGTGTATACGCGACTTAGCCTTGATGAACCCGCGTATATTTATTTAAATATTTACCTTTACCAAACTTCTGAGTCTGACCTTAAAGCCTTTGTCCCGTCATTTTGTCATTTTTTCCATCATTCTGTCACCTCTGAACTAATCTTTGAAATCATCCATTTACCATATACTTGTTTTGCTACAAGTAGGTTGCCATTAAGGACAACGCATTGCATCATACTACCAACAGTCTACCCCTTTAGAGTTTATGGCAACCATGTTGGTGTTTGATCATCACAACATGTGAATACATGTTAGACACGTCAACATAAGCATTATTCAAACACCAGGATACTCTCCCCCATTGAAAACAATGTGAAAAGGCAGACCAATGTTGAATACAAGAGCTCTGTAGATCTGATTTGTGCTATACTAACCATACTCCCCCTGAGCACATGTTGAATCTTCAAAAATATTTTCAATGAAGTACATGACTCTATAAGTCAACAGAGTAGGACCTTTCCTATAACCAAGGACTCATTCATACATCACTCACCCAACCAATTGGGGTTACATATTTGACTCAACCACCCAACCAAGTGGGTTTACATATTTGACTCAAACACCCAACCAAGTTGGATTACATATTTTACACAACCATCCAACCAAGTGGAATTACATATTTCACATGACCTTATAAGTCCATATATGACTGAAATTGAAAATATTTACATCATAGGTCTTAACATGACCTTTACATCAAATTACAAATATGAATTTTATAACCAAGACCAAAAGACCTTAATAGAAGAATATCATTGAACATAATCCAGCAGCCATAGTTCCAATAATGCATTATACCCTCCAAGGATAATGCTCCCCCTAAACCTGTGCTACATGTT
Organism: Pinus albicaulis; assembly: GCA_034641835.2. NCBI lineage: Eukaryota > Viridiplantae > Streptophyta > Pinopsida > Pinales > Pinaceae > Pinus > Pinus albicaulis. The sequence continues at coordinate 1,112,784,755 of CM076578.1, read as the reverse complement.
CATTGTCAACAACTCATTCATCAAATCATCTTCATAAAACAGGTAAATATCAATGAGAAAATCATAACTCAATGCCATATTAGGAAATTGTACCCATCAACATCATACCAATCAACTCATAACTGTCAGCAGCATGTCAGATTATGTTCTTGAGTATGTCCCATTGTTTTTATGTTCGAGAAAAATATACGTGACTCTCTGGAATGAAACTATTTTATATACGTGACTATACTTCATGAAACCTATGTACAAAAAGAAAACTTCTGGATTTTCACCTGTAGACTGAGCATACTATATTAACAACAAAGTGAGGCAGAGATAACTCCTAGTTTTTGTTTGAGATATTCAAATGATTCTCTGGGAGAGGTTTAGTACATATATCGAAAACTTGTTCTTTAGAGGGAACATACTCCAATTTAACCTTGTTCTCAAGAAATTTATCTCGTGGAAAATGATACTTAATAGGAATATTCTTGGTTTTGGAGTGCATAACAGGATTTTTCGAAATACTAATAGCACTTGTATTATCAAATAGAATGGAGATGGGTGGAGAACATTTAATTAAAATATTTTAATTTTTGCATCATCCAGAGAATTTGTGTGCAACAAGATGAAAGAGCCAGATATCTTTCTTCCACTGTAGATAAGGCAATGGAATTTTGTTTCTTGCTAAACCAAGATACCAATCAGGGCCCCATGTAAAATGCACCTCCACTAGTTCTTTTTCGGTCGTCAACATTTCTAGGACAGTTCGCATTTGTGTATGCATGAATGGTAAGATATGCATCTTTAGGATACCATAGACCAAAGTATTCAGTTCCTTGGACATAATTGAATATTCTAATTATTTCTTGAAGATGTGATTCCTTTGGATTGGCTTGGAAATGTTGAACAATCCCAACTGCATGCATGATATCTAGTCTAGTACCTGATATATAAATCAAACTTCCAATCATAGATATTTACTCTGGTTGGTTTATTGATATAGGTGGATATCGGTGGTCGCCCACCTATTCCATTTGGACCCCCGACATAAATTCTTGCAGCTTTTCACTTCCAGCAGCTTACTATTTTTAGCAGGTTTTCGAGTCCTCCACTCCCGGAGCCATCTTGGGGCCTTAATGATCAAGGTGGATATTGGTGGCCACCCACCTAGTCCATTTGAACCCCCACCATCAGTTCTTTCCGTTTTCAAGTTACAGCACAACTTACAATTTTTAGCAGTTTTTCGGGTCCTAAACTTCGAGAGCTGTTTTGAGGCCCTAAACAACATTTTTTGGGAATCGTTTGTTCGAAAAATATGACTCCATTCTACAAATGATATTCACAAAAACAGTTGTATTCCTCATATAGATATTTCTAACGATGTATCATACACATCAAATGGAGATCATATGCCGAAGTTACGTCCTCGGGAAGTTGAAACACCAATTTACCCAAACGGGGCCCACATTTTTAGCACTTCATCTCCAGGGGTTGGGTTTTTGGACATTTCAGATTGTACATTGTTTCTCAACAATAAATAGGCCCTCGAGCCTCATTGTAACACATTTTAGGGGCTCGTAGCCGTCACATCTCTTCTCAGGGGTACTGTTTGGTCAATTTAGTGTGTCCTAAATTGCTACATTAATTTATCAATCTGGGATTCGTAAGCTGATGAAGTGTGGCACACTATATGTGCAAGATAACCTATCTCTTACTTTTTTTCGTTTTTGGATTTTTATGAAATTCTAAAAGACAAGTATGGAGACAAATATTCAAGACAATGATGTCCTTCTAATGGTTTTCCAAACGTCAAAAGAATTTTAAAACACACAATGACAAAATTAATTCCTAAAAGGAAATGAAAATTGCATCACTATTCTAATCAAGCAAACAGTGAACTATTGATCATGAAACTCATTATCCTTGTTGTTGTCTAAACACAAAAGAAACTGTTCTCAAAGAAAAGATTGCAAGTAAAGTAAAACTAAAATCAAATTACATCAACTCATATTCTGACCCCTCACCATTAGTCTAGCTATGGCTTTCGGAGGTAATCATAAACAACTTGAGCAATCTGATATCTAATTTGCAGAAAAAAGAAACTAATATCAAACTACACACTCATACTTCAATCCCTCACCATTAGTCCAGCTATGGTTTTTGGAGGTAACTGAAAATGACATGAGCAATTTAATATATCTAACTTGCAGAAAGTAAACTAATATCAAACTACACACTCATACTTCAATCCCTCACCATCAGTCCAGCTGTGGCTTTCGGAGGTAACTGAAAATGACATGAACAATTTAATATATCTAAATCTAACTACTGAAACAAATGTGCAAGACTGAAATAAACAAAGCAGTACTGGAATTAAACAAAAACTAAGAAAAATAAATTAGCAGCAGAACAATATTGATTCCATGTCATTAGTCAAAAGATATTCAAATGCCCGGGCTGCCTATTTGTAATATGAAACAAGAACACTGATCAGTTAACAATAACATAAAACATGAAAGATTATGGACAGAAGTAAAATGTAAAGCATGAAAGATTATGAACAGAGATGAAGCATACATATCATGAAAGATGCAATGTATAAACACGTGAATGACTTATGGCACAATGAACTTAAAGAAACAAAACAAGAAAATATACAGTAATTCACAAAACCTCAGCGTGTGTAGGGGCCCTCTGCACCAGCCTCGGGCAACAGCCTTCAAATACGAATTATGCTTGGAAACAGAGTCTTCTTATATATTAGAATGCAGTCATAATAGAGAAATGATATTACAGCACAATGGCAACGCAATTACATTACAGAGCTATATGGAGGCTAACTATTATGCGTATGAAAACGCGTTATTTATAACCAAGGTGATATAACTAATTCCCTAAAGTTTTTGCTGATAGAGACACGTGAACCATCACGTCCAGAGATCCAGTATCATGGCCGCGGTGAGGAGTAAATCTATGAAGAGTGGATGTTGGATTTGGCTTATGGAGCCGTGTACAGGTGTTGATGTGTCTCCTGTAAATTAGAAACGGTCATACAAATCTTCACGTGATGAGAAACAAAGTCCTGTCACCGTGGGACTCTACGGTTGACTTCCACTTGGCCACCTTTGACCACAGCCTCCTTAGGTGAATTTTCCCGAGCCAATAGGACACGATCCATGTCCACATCATTTATGACTTGCCCATGTGGCTCGAATTGCCTGAAGACACCTGCAACATAGACTTTCACAAAATGGCTGCGGAAAGTTGCAGCAGCTGCGGAAAGTGGCAAGATTCCACAGCTAAATGAGCAAAAATCTAAATCAAACAGCAGACACAAAACATAGTTAAAAACCATTTTAGATGCTTTTTTACAATTGATATGCAATGATATTGACAACTTAGAAGGTTCAGGTGAATGAAAAAGGTCTAGAAAGGTGTATAGGAAAGATGCAGATTTGAGACTCAACATACCCCCACTGTGAAGGTGTTGCATGTCCTCACGCAATCAAAATTTTAATAATCCTTCTTCAGTTCATATGCCTTGACACTTCAGCCAGTACATCCAGTCCTCTCCTCCTCTTCCTTGGTGCTGCTAACATCCTGGGCTTCTTCGTTAAGCATCTGAATTTGATATTAATCAATGCTCTGCTTAACTTCTGGCATTTCTTCTTCAATTTCCTGTTCTTCTTCTGCCATAGTCCCAGATGTAGCATGGTATTAGCATGAATGATTTTGTCCAATTTTCTTTGTTCCTTCAATGTCTCATTTTCATTTTTAATGTGTCTATTTAAAAGCTCTAGCTCAAAGACTTCTTGTTTCAGTGATTGGACTAGATCATCTTGTGCTGTGTGAGGCTGAGTGGATGAAGTATTGGGACCCGTAGCTGCTTTTTCTAAAGATTCTATATAATCATATACTTCTTGCTTCTTTGGGTCTATATCAGGTGTCGTTTTTATTGGGTTGTCCCCAAAATGCCGTGGAGGAGAGTTGTCTTCAAAATCTGGCTGAGAAGGGCTCACATCAACGTCTGACTGAGAATGGGATGGACTATGTTCAATGTTTGACTGACAATGAAATGAACTAGGTTCACTGTCTGACTGAGAGTGAGATGGACTATGGTCAGTTGGGGATTGTTCAGATGTTTCTTCTCCCAAATCAATCAAATGGGGTCCTTTCATTTGTGTTTTCCTCAACTTCCCCTTAAGCCTGGAACTTCTTCTCACACGCTGTGGACCACTGTGTTTTTGCTTTTGTTTTCCTTTCCCTTTCTTCTTGGCCATAGATGACTGTTCTTGAAGGTTAACTAGTCTCTCAGATAACACTTGATGATCTTCTTCGGAAGAAGGGCTTTGATGCATAGCCTCAATACTTTTTCTCTCTTTTGATGTTATTGGCTTTTTACCCTTGGTTTCTTTCTTCTTCCTTTTTGACAGTCTCTCTTCCCTACTAGTTCTTTCAATTGTAGTAGTAGGACTGCTTTGAGTTTCATCATTTGTTCTTTTTCTCCTACTCCTTCTTGATGTGCTACCTTCAGGAATTTCTTGGGGTTCTTCAAAGAAATTTCTGATCAAAAATTGTTCCCATGTGTCCTTGTTCTCTTTTAACTGTTTTTCAATTAAAATTTTCACAAGACCATGGTGATATAGATGTGGTTCTACATCCCCTAAATGCTTCTGAATAGTCACAGACATCTTCTTAAAACTATTTAATAAAAAGTATGGCAGATTTACGGTTTGGTTATCTAGAAAATTCATCAGTAATCTGGTATGGTACATATACATTGACCCAAAACAGCCCTCACAGGTGATAAATTTTTGAACAACTAGCAGCAAAGTAGCCCATTCCTCTTTCAAAGCATGAACAGGAATTCCTCTTTTAAAAATAGTTATGTCCATACCTGGGTTATGTAGAATTATTCTCCAGGCTTCATCACTAATGCTCTTGTTCTTAAACCAACGTTCACCCTCTTGAGGAAGTTCTGTGGCAGATGCTATAGATGCCTCATTCACCGTAAACTTAAGGTCTCCAATCTCTACCTCCAGGCCATTGAAAGACCTTGCAAAAGCTTTTGTCACCTCTTTATGGTAGGCTCTAAACTTTTGGATAAACCGCAGCCACTTTTCCTTCTTCAATATATCCCTGACTTGCGGGTATCCTTCCATGAATTTAGGTCCCTCTGGTTCTGCTCTCAACAATTTACCCATCCTTCTTTCTTCTCTTTAAAAACTTGCCTGCGTGAGGAGGGTTCAATGGAAGTAGGACGGCTGAATGAACGGAAATGAGCACGATGACTGTAGGTAGATATCAGAGAATGGGTATACAGACTGTAGCGTAACAGAGAACGAAATAGGGTGAAGCGGAACAGAGAAGGGTTACGTGAGCACGGCGGAAATGCAGCTGTGAGATTAATAGAACAATAGGAGGAGTATAACACATCTGACAGTGTTTAAAATTTGGTGGTTGCAGAGTAAATGTAAGCACGTTTATACAACGGCTACGGATTTCATGTGGCTGAAAGAAGCCGTAGTCAAATCAACCACGTTTCATCATCACAGGTGGAGTATCGGAGTTTGAGTGAAGATCGGAGGTTTAATTATGGGACCGTTTGAGAATGAATGCAAGGATTGTGGGAGGATTGTACAGAGATCATGGAGTGGTTATGGATTTTTTCAATACAATCATTGCACATAATGGAGCTTATGGTTTATAACTATATAAAAATGTGCTTAAATGCTATTTGAAATAAATTTTTACTCATACCTTGGAATTCTTGCCATTTTTCCTTGGTCTTTAATTAGTTGCTCCTCATTGATATCTTGAATGCCCCATGTCTTCGTAATTGGTCCTCATACCTGCATTTGATTTCATGATTGTGGAAATAACATCTGGCTGTACATTCTTTTGAAAAACAGAGTGGTAGCTGCGGAATCTGCTTCTAGCTGGGGAAACTGGTGTCAGCTGCGGAAACAGATGTCAGCTGCGGAAACTGACACAGCTATTATTTGGGTGAATGGAAATGAACGGATGAAAATTGACTAAATGGAAATGGTCATGAAAGAGAATTTTATTGGTGAAATGGAATGAAATAGATAAAATGAAGTGAAATGGAATGAAGTGGAGTGAAATGAAGTGGAGTGAAGTGGAATGGGTGGTCACAAAACTTGTGAAATGAAAGAGAGTTTTTTTTTTTTGGAAAATATAGGGTGTCAGGTGTTCCTGATTTTCACCCTACATTTTCTATATAAGACTGCCAATCAGTGATTGGTTTTCAGGCTTATACAATTTTTATTTTTTATTTTTTAAACTAAAAAGAACAAAAGCTAGGCTGGTGGAGAAGAAGAATTCTTCTGTACCAGCTTGATTGCAGAATTTTCTTGAAATTTTTTGACAAATTCCTCTTTTGAGAGTGGCTTATGATAAACTTTCAATCTGTGGCCATTCACAATAAGAGGAGTTTGAAACTCATCAATGGTCTTGATTCTTACCGCTCCATTGCTAAAGATCTTGTCAATCTCATATGGCCCAAGCCAATGAGTTTGAAATTTTCCTTGAAAATATTTAAACTTGGAATCAAATAACAATGTCCAATCTCCTTCTTGAAACTTCTTCTCTTTGATGTACTTGTCATGCCATTTAGCTCTTTGATATTGAACTAGATCAGTTCTTAAAATTGCTTCTTGTCTGATCTCATCTAGCTCATTCAATTGCTCCATTCTATGCTTTTGGGCTTCTGATAAGTCCATCCCCAACTGAACTGTTATCTTGAAGGTCTTGACTTGGAACTCAATGGGGAGCAGGACTTCTTTCCCATAAACAAGTTCATAGGGAGAATGTCCTGTTGTATTTCTCCATGTAGTTATGTAGGCCCACAAGGCTTCAGGAAGCCTTTCTGCCCAATCTCTTCTATGTAGATGAACAGTTTTGGTGATGATACTTTCGAGAACTTTGTTGGTAGACTCCACTTGACCATTTGCTTGCGGATGGTAAGGAGTAGATCTTCTATGCTTGATTTTGTATTCTTCCATCAGCTTTTCCATCAGGTTGGATGTGAATTGGCTTCCTTGATCTGTCACAATTTCTCTTGGAACACCAAAGCGAGTAAAAATATCCTCATAAAGAAAATGAACAACTGAATTTTCAGTAGCAGATACTAATGCTTTGGCTTCTACCCATTTCGTAACATAATCAGTACAAACCAATATATACTTATTTTGCTTAGATGGTGGATTAATAGGTCCTATGAAATCTAAAGCCCATTTTTCAAAGGGTTCGATGAGTACTTGTGGTTGCAATGGCATTTCATTTGAAAGGGTAGGTTTCCCTACTCTTTGGCAGCTGTCACACCTTTTGACATATTTTTTTGCATCTTTGAAGAGGGAAGGCCAATAATATCCTAAAGAGAGGATTTTATAGGCTTTCCTTTTGTCTGCAAAGTGTCCACCGCATGGTTCATCATGACATGCCTTAAGGATATCAGGCATTTCATCTTCCCTAACACATCTTCTGATCACAAGATCTGGCCCTGTTTTAAACAATTCGTTAGAAATCCATGAATATTTTGAACTCTCTTGAATAATTTTTCGTTTTTCATTTGGAAATAAATGTGAAGGCAGTTTCCCTGTAACCAAATAGTTAGCAATATCTGCATACCAAGGAGTCTTAATAGTTACTGCAAACAAGTATTCATCAGGAAACTTATCCTCTACGGGAGAATCTTCTTTAGTATTCTGAATCCTAGACAAGAAATCAGCTACTGTATTTTGTTTTCCTGGTCTATCCAACACAGTAATATTGAATTCTTGCAAAAGTAAGAACCATCTTGTCACTCTGCCATTAGTAACAGGTTTGTTCATTAAATATCTAATTGCAGAATGGTCAATATGAATAAAAGTTTCATAGCCTGTTATGTAATGTCTAAACTTATTAATTGCATGAACAACAGCTAAAAACTCTTTTTCAGTCACAGTATAATTCAACTCTGTGGGAGTCAAATTTTTAATGGTATAATAAATGGCATAAGGAACTAAATCTTTTTGACCCAACACAGCTCCTAGAGCTGTATCTGAAGCATCCGTAGAAATATGGAAAGGGAGTTTCCAATTTGGTCCTCTCAAGATAGGTGCTTCAGATATTCTTGTTTTCAAAGTTTCAAAAGCTGATTGACAATCAGGATCCCATTTAAATTCACGGTCTTTTGTAAGCAATTTGAAGAGTGGAGATGCTATTTTAGTGAAGTTTTCTATAAATCTTCTATAGTAACCAGTAAATCCTAGAAAACTTCTAACATATCTTTGACAATTTGGAATAGGCAACTTGGAGATGACTTCAACTTTTGATCTATCAACCTTAATCCCATCTCCTGAAATATGATGTCCTAAAACAATCCCTTCGGTAAACATCATAAAGCATTTTTCATGGCTTAATGAAAGGTTTGTTTCTTTACATCTTATAAGGACTTTTTCCAAATTTTCTAATGCCTCTTCAAATGAATTACCATAAGCTGTAAAATCATCCATATAAACCTCTACACAATCATGGATTAGATCAGAAAAATTCCTAGTACTACTCTTTGGAATGTTGCGGGTGCATTACATAACCCAAAAGGAAGTACTTGATAGGCAAAAGTTCCCCATGGACAGGTGAATGTGGTCTTATCTTGATCTTCAGGTGCTACCTGAATTTGATTATAGCCACTAAAACCATCCAAAAATGAAAAGTACTTTTTACATGCTAATGTATCTAATACCTGATCGATAAAAGGCAAAGGAAAGTGATCCTTCAAAGTTGCTTTGTTCAATTCCCTGTAATCAATGCATACCCTCCATTTACCATTCTTTTTAGGTACTATAACCAAGGAGAAACCCATCGGCTATCTGAAATTGGATAAATGAAGTTTACATTGAGTAGTTTTTGGAGCTCTTCTTTCACTATCTCCCTAAGATTTGGATTCATCCTTCTTTGAGGTTGTCTGATTGGTCTATTGTTTTCCTCAAGATAGATATGATGGATGCAAGTCTTAGGATCAATACCTTTCATGTCAGTATACTCCCATGCAAATGCAGTAGAATGTTTTTGCAATATTTTGATTAGTTCTTCTTGTTGTGACTTTTCCAAATGTTTTTTGATATTCAATGTTTTCCCTGGAAAAATCTCAATGGTAGAACTACCAAACTCTTCCATAGAGTAAAGAGACATTTGTCTTGATGATAAATATTCTATGTCAGATTCCAACTGAAATTGTGTGGGGTCATATTCTGAAGATGTCTCAAAATTTTCTAATGTGTTAAGAATTTGACTATCCTCACTGATTTCAGAAATGGTAAAGACAGGTTGTATAGTGTCCTCATCATCAACCCATTCATTGTCTCCTACTTATGTGATTGCTTTTGCTGGAGGATACAAATTGAATTTCTTTGTCGAATTACCATTAGAAATGTACATATCCCCAGATCTACAACTAATAAAAGCATCAGCTGTGGCTAGCCAAGGTCTTCCTAAGATAAGTGGGTGCTCTCCTAGATTACTCTTGGGAGTCAAAATCATAAAATCTACCGGATATTCCCAAGAATCTAAGGAGACTGAAATATCTTCTAATACACCATCTGGTTTAATAATTGATCGATCTGCAAGTTGCAGTAAAGTAGGTGTAAAAAGAATGTTAGAAAGTTTTAGCTGGTCCATAGTCTGTCTACTCATAATGTTAATAGCAGCCCCTAAGTCAATTAATGTGTTTGGAATTTCTATCCCATTTATATGTGTCTTGACAATTGGACTTCCTGGATCTACATACTTCTGCATGGTAATTTTTCCCATCATGATATCTGCAATTTTTCCTACCAGGTGGATTCTTCTTGTGTCTTTTAGTTTCCTTCCTGGTCTTTTGAAACTCAACTCCTTTATTGTTTTTTCTAGAATAAGAATCTCTCGAATGGCTTGTAGCAAGGGAATCTTGATACAAACATTCTTCAATTCATCTAGAAAATCATAGTTAGGCAACAAGATTTGTTTTTCCACCCCCTTGTCAATTTATAGTCTTTCAGGAAAAGGAGGTGTAGATGAAGATGCAGGTTGCTCAACTATAGGAGTTGTGGGTGTTAACTTTTCTTTCTCTTTTTGAATGTTTGATTTTTGAAGAGATACTTCCCCAGAACCCTTATTTGCTTCAAGAGAGTCCTCCTCAGAGGTATCTTGCTCTTGGTCATCTATAGAAGGTTTTTCTAAAACTCTACCAGATCTGAGTTGTACATCATTGAGAGGAACAATCATATAGGTAGGAAATTGTTGTCCTTCTATCATGTAAGTATTCTGAGGATTTTTATTGTTAGGATTTGGCAATGGCTGAGTTGGAAGTTGATTTGTCTTTTGTTGGTATGGGAGCATGAGTTGAGGATTTGGATTTTTTTGAGAAGGTTGTTGTTGTGGAAATGGCAATGAAAGTTGTGGATTTGGGTTTGGAAGTTGTGGAGCTTGTTGATTTTGAAAAGATGGAGGATATTGATAAAATTGAGCAAATCTCCCATAAGGATTTTTCATCCCATGTACCCATGGCTGATATGGATTTTGATGTTGGGGCCAAGGTTGTTGCCAAGGATTCCAATTTGGTGGGGTTTTAAGATTCATAGGGTTGATAAACCCTTGAGTTTGTTGTCCCTGCCAAGGTCTTCTTGCAATAAAACAGAGAGATTCTACTGAATTTGGGTCTTCTTGAAAGACAGCTTTGAGTCCAGGAATTGAAGGACAATCCTTGATCTCATGATTCTCTAAGAAAATTATACATGTTTCTACAACTTTTGCATCCAAGGGACATTCCCTAAAAGCATGTTTCTTCCTACATTTCGGACAAAAGATGGCTAGAGCATTTGTTTCTGCTTTCTGCTTGTTTTGGATTTTAAGGGTGTCTAGTTGTTCACTAAGGCTCCCTAAGATATCAGTTTTGAATTCATCAAGCATATTACCAATCTCTGCCCTACTTACTGATCCAGTTGCAAATTTGTTAGCCCTAATAAGAGAAGGATCCCTAGGCCCTTTTCCTGTTTTAGATTTTCCTCTTGAGAGATGGACACATAGTTCTGTTATGTCACGAAGTGGGAGTTGAGAAATGTCTCCTTTCCCCATCATTTTTAAAATATCTATCCATTCATCTCTAATGGCTTTTAATATGAGGGCTTTCAAGGTTTCATCATCTAAGTTGCTCATCTTTGCTCTTTTCAAGTTGTATTGAAATCTTTCAAGTAAGTCTTCCAAATTTTCATCTTCTTTTTGCATCATTTTGAATACCTCGTCCTTGTGATTGGTGGGCATACAATAGTCCAGGTATCTATCCAAATTTTTTTGTTTCATATCATTCCAAGTCCTAATAGATTGAGTGGCTAATCCCATGAACCATTTCAAAGCAGCTCCCTTCAATGTTGAAGGAAACAGTTTGAGTTTTTGAGAGTCTTCCATATAGTCATAAGTTTGGCACACGACTTCAAACTCAAACAAAAATGTTTCAGGATCCTCACTTCGCAATCCATAAAATTTAGGGAGGACAGATGGTGAGATATTTTTCATCGTTGTATGAGTTTCCTCATCAACTATCGGGAATCCAAACAAGTTGTCTCCTTCCCTATTTCTACCATTATTTCCTTCACCATTGTTGTCTCCATTGTTTCCTCCTCCTCTACCTCTACCTCTACCTCCAAATCCATCTATTATTTCCTCTGCCATGATAGTTTCTTTAGAGTCCTAAAATTCCTCTGGTTCTTCTATCAAGGGAGGATGAGAGGGAGTCTCTTACTTTTCTAAATGAGATTTAGCAGGTGGTATAGGAGAATCCTCTAATTCAGCTGCTCCTTGAATTCAAAAAATCTTAAGGCTAGGGGTAGATGGTGGTGAATATTTTCTATGCCTTGAAGAAGATGGAGTTGTGAAAATCGAACTCTTGGCTTTAGCTATAAACCTTCCCCTAGAATCTCTTGCTCTATGCATGTCATTTTTTTTTTATTTATTTTTTTTTTTATAAAAAATTGGGCTAATAATTCTCTTTCTGATCTTCCAGGTCACACTAGGTGCAAGAAGAGAGCATACTTAAGAAATTACTGAACCAATAACTCTCTTTTATGATCCTCCAGGTCACACTAGATGCAAGAGGAGAGCATACTTCAAGAAGTTATCAAGTTTTCCCTTCTTTTTTTTTTTGTTTTTTTTTTTTTTAAGAAATTGGCTACCTAGTTACACTTCCCCGGCAATGGCACCAAAATGTTTGGTCAATTTAGTGTGTCCTAAATTGCTACATTAATTTATCAATCCGGGATTCGTAAGCTTATGAAGTGTGGCGCACTATATGTGCAAGATAACTTATCTCTTACTTTTTGTCATTTTTGGATTTTTATGAAATTCTAAAAGACAAGTATGGAGACAAATATTCAAGACAATGATGTCCTTCTAATGATTTTCCAAACTTCAAAAGAATTTTAAAACACACAATGACAAAATTAATTCTTCAAAGAAAATGAAATTGCATCACTATTCTAGTCAAACAAACAGTGAACTACTGATCATGAAACTCATTATCCTTGCTGCTGTCCAAATACAAAAAGAAACTATGCTTAAAGAAATCCAAGAATTGCAACAAAGTAAATCTAAATCAATTTACATCAACTTATATTCTGATCCCTCACCATTAGTCCAGCTATGGCTTTCAGAGGTAACCATAAACAACTTGAGCAACCTGATATCTAATTTGCAGAAAAAGAAACTAATATCAAACTACACACTCATACTTCAATCCCTTACCATTAGTCTAGCTATGGCTTTCGGAGGTAACTGAAAATGACATGAGCAATTTAATATTTCTAACTTGCAGAAAGTAAACTAATATCAAACTACACACTCATAATTCAATCCCTCACCATTAGTCCAGCTATGGCTTTCGGAGGTAACTGAAAATGACATGAGAAATTTAATATATCTAAATCTAACTACTGAAGCAAATGTGCAAGACTGAAATAAACAAAGCAGTGCTGGAATTAAGAAAAAAACTAAGAAAAATAAATTAGCAGCAGAACAATATTGATTCCATGTCATTAGTCAAAAGATATGCAAATGCCCGGGCTGCCTATTTGTAATCTGAAACAAGAACATTGATCAGTTAACAACAACATAAAACATGAAAGATTATGGACAGAAGTAAAATGTAAAGCATGAAAGATTATGAACAGAGATGAAGCATAAATACCATGAAAGATGCAATGTATAAACACGTGAATGACTTATGGCACAATGAACTTAAAGAGATAAAACAAGAAACTATACACTAATGCACAAAACGTCAGCGTGTGCAGGGGCCCTCTGCACCAGCCTCTGGCAACAGCCTTCAAATACGAATTACGCTTGGAAACAGAGTCTTCTTATATATTAAAATGCATTCATAACAGAGAGGTGATATTACGGCACAGTGGCAACGTAATTACATTACAGAGCTATCTGGAGGCTAGCTATTATGCCGCATGAAAACGCCATTTGCGTCAAAAAGGTGACATAACCAATCTCAAGTTTAGGCCGACAGAGACACGAACTATCACGCTCCGTGAGATCCAAAGATCATGGCTACTGAGGAGTAAATCTATGAAGAGTGGATGTTGGATTCGCTTATGGAGTTGTAATAAAACATGTCTCCCGTAAATTAGAAACGGTCATACAAATCTTCACGTGATGAGAAACAGAGTCTTGTCACCGTGGGACTCTACAGTTGACTTCCACTTGGCCACCTTTGACCACAGCCTCCTTAGGTGAATTTGCCCGAGCCAATAGGACATGATCCATGTCCACATCATTTCTGACTTGCCCATGTGGCTCGATTTGCCTGAAGACACCTGCAACATAGACTTTCACAAAATGGCTGCGGAAAGTTGCAGCAGCTGCGGAAAGTGGCAAGATTCCGCAGCTAAATGAGCAAAATCTAAATCAAACAGCAGACACAAAACATAGTTAAAAACCATTTTAGATGCTCTTTTACAATTAATATGCAATGATATTGACAACTTAGAAGGTTCAGGTGGATGAAAAAGGTCTAGAAAGGTGTATAGGAAAGATGCAGATTTGAGACTCGACAGGTACGATGCCAGCACCCTAGCTCATATATTTCCATTATGTCTGTAATAGGCCTTCCGAGCCTCAACGTAGCACAGTTCGAAGGCCCACATACGCCACATCTCTTCTCAGAGATAAGCTACCAGCACCCTAGCTTGCTTCCATTATGTTTGTAATCTTATTTCAATCATTATTTTATTAATAAAATGAAGCATTATTTCCGTTGCATCTTTGTGTTTATGGTTATTTCTGTATTCTGTTGCGTTACTGCATAAAATCCGGATTAGTGGTATCAAATCCGTTTGTTCTTTCTTTGTTTTTCTTCTCATGTCCCCAATGCAGCCAGGGTATAAGGAGTTCAACCTTGCAACCCTGACGACCCCCATGGCAGAAGGAAAGAAAGACGAGGGACCAGGAGATCCTATCAAAATATTGCTCGAGGAGGCCCTCGAGAAACAAAGGAACGCGATGATGGATAAATTTTCCCAGATCCTTCAATGGCTGCCCACCGGCGGCACAACTACATCCAGCACGTCTGCCAACAGGTCCACGACATCCTGGACAAATCCAATACCAAGTTCAACAGAATCTCTCCCCCCCCCCCCCATGGAGGAACTTAACGCAATGGAGACCATTACTTCCTAAGGAAGGAGGAATGATCCAAGTGGATATCGGTGGCCGCCCACCTATTCCATTTGGACTCGTGACATCAATTCTTGCAGCTTTTCACTTCCAGCAGCTTACTATTTTTAGCAGGTTTTTGGGTCCTCCACTCCTGGAGCCATTTTGGTGCCCTAATGATCCAGGTGGATATTGGTGGCCACCCACCTATTCCATTTGAACCTCCACCATCAGTTCTTTCCGTTTTCAAGTTGCAGCAAAACTTACTATTTTTAGTAGTTTTTTGGGTCCTGAACTTTCGGAGCCGTTTGAGGCCCTAAACGACGTTTTTTGGGCATCATTTTTCTAGTGAATATGACTCTATTCTAGAATTGACAATCATGACTATAGTTGTAGTCCTCGGATAGATATTTCTAACGATGTATCATACGCGTCAAATGGAGATCGTATGCCGAAGTTACATCCCCGGGAAGTTGAAAGACCAATTTACCCAAACAGGGCCCACAGTTTTGGCGCTTCATCTCCTAGGGCTAGGTTTTTGGATGTTTCAGATACTACATTTTTTCTCAACAATAAATAGACCCTCGAGCCTCATTGTAACACAGTTTAGGGGCTGGTAGCCATTACATCTCTTCTCAGGGGTACGCTGTCAGTACCCTAGCTCATATATTTCCATTATGTCTGTAATAGGCCTTCAAGACTCAATGTAGAACATTTCGGAGGCCCACATATGTCACATCTCTTCTCAAAGATAAGGTGCCAACACCCTAGCTTGCTTCCATTATGTTTGTAAGCTTATTTCAGTCATTCTTTTATTAATAAAATGAAGAATTATTTCCGTTGCATCTATGTGTTTATGGTTATTTCTGTATTCTATTGCATTCCTACATAAAATTTGGATCAGTGGTATCAGAGCGGGTCTGCTCTTTATTTGTTTTTCGTTTCATGTCCCCAACGTGGCCAAGGTATAAGGAGTTCAACCTCGCAACCCTGACGACCCCCCATGGTGGAAGAAAAGAAAGATGAGGGAGCAAGAGATCCTATCAAAATCTTTCTCGAGGAGGCCCTCGAGAAACAGAGGAACATGATGATGGATGAAATTTTCCGAGATCCTTCAACAGCTACCCACCCGTGACACATCTACATCCAGCACGTTCGCCAATAGGTCCGCGACATCCTAGACAAATCTAATACCAAGTTCAGCAAAATTCCCCCCCCCCCCCCCTCATGGAGGAACTTAACGCAATGGAGACCATTGCTTCCTAAGGAGGGAGGAATGATCCAGGTGGATATTGGTGGCCACCCACCTATTCCATTTGGACCAGCACCATCAATTCTTGCAGCTTTTCACTTCCAGCAGCTTACTACTTTTAGCAGGTTTTCGGGTCCTCCTGTCCCGGAGCCATTTTGGGGCCTTTATGATCCAGGTGGATATTGGTGGCCACCCACCTATTCCATTTCAACTCCTACCATCAGTTCTTTCTATTTTCAAGTTGCAGAACAACTTACTATTTTTAGCAGTTTTTCGGGTCCTGAACTTTTGGAGCCATTTTGAGGCCCTAAGCGACGTTTTTTAGGCATCGTTTATTCGGTGATTATGATTCTATTTCAGAATTGATATTTGTATTATGGTTACTTTCGTCTCAGGATGATCTTTCCTAAATTATGTATCCTTATGCGTCTTGGTATGGTATGCGTCAAAAGGAGATCGTATGCCAAAGTTACGCCCCTGGGAAGTTGAAACACCAATTTACCCAAACGGGGCCCATAGTTTTGGCGCTTCATCTCCTAGGGTTAGGGTTTTGGCTGTTTAGGATTTCCCATTGTTTCTAAATAATAAATAGGCCCTCGAACCTCATTTTAACATAGTTTGAAGTGCAGCATCCATCCACATCTCTTCTTGATGGTATCATTGCCGGTATTATGTCCTGTTCCATTATGTTTGTAATACGCCTTTGAGTCTCAATGTAGCACAGTTCGGAGGCCCGCGTACGCCACATCTCTTCTCAAAGATACGTTGCCAGTGCCCTAGCTTGCTTCCATCATGTTTGTAATCTTATTTCAGTCATTATTTTATTAATAAAATGAAGCATTATTTCCATTGCATCTCTGTGTTTATGGTTATATCTGTATTATGTTGCGTTCTTACATAAATCTGGATTAGTGGTATCAGAGCAGTCTTCTCTTTCTCTTTTTTTCTCTTCATATCCCCAACATGGCTAGGGTATAAGGAGTTCAACCTCACAACCCCGACGACCCCCCATGGCGGAAGGAAAGAAAGACGAGGGAGCAGGAGATCCTGTCAAAATCTTGCTCGAGGATGCCCTCGAGAAACATAGGAACGTGATGATGGACAATTTTTTTTTTTTTTTTTCAGATCCTTCAATAGCTTCCCACCGGTGGCACATCTAAATCCATCACGTTCACCAATAGGTCCGTGACATCTTGGATAAATCCAATACCAAGTTCAGCAGAGTCTCTCCCCCCTCATGGAGGAACTTAATACCCGCGACATTAATTCTTGCAACTTTTCACTTCTAGTAGCTTACTATTTTTAGTAGGTTTTCAGGTCCTCCACTCTCAGAGCTATTTTGGGGGCTTAGTGATCTAGGTGGATATTGGTGGCCGCCCATCTATTCCATTTGAGCCCCCACCATCAGTTCTTTCCATTTTCAAGTTGCCGAACAACTTACTATTTTTAGGATTTTTTCGGGTCTTGAACTTCAGGAGCTGTTTTGAGGCCCTAAACGACATTTTTTGGGAATTATTTATTCGACAAATATGATTCTGTTTCAAAATTAATATTCATGAAAATAGTTGTAGTCTTCTGATAGATCTTTCTAATGATGTATCATACACATTAAAGAAACGACTATATATCAGGGTTATAACCTGAATTTGAAACACAATTTACTTAAATGGGGTCCACAGTTTTGGCGCTTCATCTCCTAGAGTTGAGTTTGGACGTTTTAGATTCCATTTTTATCAACAATAAACATTTTTCAGGCCTCATTGTAACACGAGTTTAGTGGTTGGTAGCCGCCACATCTCTTCTCAGGGATATGCTGCCAGTACCCGAGCTCATATATTTCCATTATGTCTGTAATAGGCCTGCGAGCCTCAATGTAACACAGTTTAGAGGCCTGCGTACGCTACATCTCTTCTCAGAGATACGCTACCAGCGCCCTAGCTTAATTCCATTATGCTTGTAAGCTTATTGCAGTCATTCTTTTATTAATAAAATGAAGCATTATTTCTGGTGCATCTCTGTATCTATGGTTATATCTGTATTCTGTTGCGTTCCTGCATAAAATCCAGTTAGTGAAACTATAGGCAGAATTGCTATTTCTGTTTTATTTTGATGTCCCCAACACGGCCATGAGTATAAGGAGTTCAACATCGCAACCTCGTGCCCACATGGTGAAGGAAAAGTATGAGGAGAAGGGAAGTCCTATCAATGGATTGCTGGGAAGCCTCAGAATTCAGAAGATACGATGATGGATAACTTTTCTTAGATCCTTCAACGAACATAGGTGGCACATATACACCAGCACGTCCGCTAACGAGGTCCTCGTCATCTGGACAAATCATTACCAACTTGACAGTCTCCCACGGAGAGACAACGCCTAATATTTCCTTCGCTTCCCCTGGGAAGAAATGATCAAGGTGGATATCAATGGCTGCCCACCTATTCCATTTGGACCCACGACATCAATTCTTGCAGCTTTTCACTTCTAGTGGTTTATTATTTTTAGCAAGTTTTCGGGTCCTCCACTCCCGGAGCTATTTTGGGGCCTTAATGATCCAGGTGGATATTGGTGGCCACCCACCTTTTCCACTTGAACCCCCACCATCAGTTCTCTCCATTTTCAAGTTGCAGCACAACTTACTATTTTTAGCAGTTTTTTGGGTCCTGCACTTCCGAAGCCATTTTGAGGCCCTAAACGACGTTTTTTGGGCATTATTTTTCCAGGTAATATGATTACGTTCTGGAATTGAAATTCGCAACAACAGTTGTATTCCTCAGATATATTTTTCTGATGATGTATCATACGCGTCAAATGGATATCGTATGCAGAAGTTACATCCCCAGGAAGTTGAAATACCAATTTACCCAAACGGGGCCCACAATTTTGGCGCTTCATCTCCTAGAGCTAGGGTTTTCGACATTTCAGATTAGACATTGTTTCTCAACAATGAATAGGCCCTTGAGCCTCATTGTAACACAATTTAAGGGCTAGTAGCCGTCACATCTCTTCTCAAGGGTATGCTGCCAATACCCTAGCTCATATATTTCCATTATGTTTGTAATAGACCTTCGAGCCTCAATGTAGCACAGTTTGGAGGCCCGCGTATGCCACATTTCTTCTCAAAGATATGCTTCCAGCACCCTAGCTTGCTTCCATTATGTTTGTAAGCTTATTTTAGTCATTATTTTATGAATAAGATGAAGCATTATTTCCACTGCATCTCTGTGTTTATGGTTATTTATGTATTCTATTGCGTTCCTGCATAAAATCCGGATTAGAGGTACCAGAGCGGTCTGCTCTTTCTCTGTTTTTCTTTTCATGTCCCCAATGTGGCCAAGGTATAAGGAGTTTAACCTCGCAACCCGAATGACCCCCCCATGGTGAAAGGAAATAAAGACGAGGGAGAATTAGATTGTATCAAAATATTTCTCAAGGAGACCCTCGAGAAACAGAGGAACGCGATGATGGATAAATTTTCTTAGATCCTTCAACGGCTGCCCACCGGTGGCACATCTACATCCAGCACGTTTTCCAATTGGTCTGCAACATCCTGGACAAATCCAATACCAAGTTCAGTCGAATCTCCCACCCCCCTCTACCCCCCCATGGAGGAACTTAACGCAATAGAGACCATTGCTTCCTAAGGAGGGAGGAATGATCCAGTTGGATATCGGTGGCTGCCCACTTATTCCATTTGGACCTGCGACATCAATTCTTGCAGCTTTTCACTTCCAGCAGCTTACTATTTTTAGCAGGTTTTCGGGTCCTCCACTCCCGAAACCATTTTGGGGCCTTAATGATCCAGGTGGATATTGGTGGCCACCCACCTATTCCATTTGAACCACCAATATCAGTTCTTTCCATTTTCAAGTTGAAGAACAACTTACTATTTTTAGCAGTTTTTCGGGTCCTAAACTTCCGGAGCCGTTCTGAGCCCCTAAATGATGTTTTTTGGCATCTTTTATTCAGCGAATATGATTTTGACTCATAATTGATATTCGCAATAATATTTTTAGTCTTCGGATAGATCTTTCTAACGATGTATCATACGCGTCAAACAGAGATCGTATGTCGAGGTTACGTCCCCGGTAAGTTGAAACACCAATTTACCTAGACGGGGCCCACAGTTTTGGTGCTTCATCTCCTATGGTTAGGTTTCTGGACCTTTCAGATTCTACATTGTTTATCAACAATAAATAGGCCCTCAAGCATCATTGTAACACAGTTTAGGGGCTAGTAGCCGTCACATTTCTTCTCAAGGGTACGCTGCCAGTACCCTAACTCATATATTTCCATTATGTCAGTAATAGGCCTTCGAACCTCAATGTAGCACAATTCATAGGCCCGCGTATGCCACATCTCTTCTCAGAGATACGTTGTCAGCACCCTAGCTTCCTTCCATTATGTTTGTAAGCTTATTTCAGTCATTCTTTTATTCATAAAATAAAGCATTATTTCCACAACATCTCTTTGTTTATGGTTATTTATGTATTATGTTGCGTTCTTGCATAAAATACAGATTAGTGGTATCAGAGCGGTCTTCTCCTTCTCTATTTTTCTTTTCATGTCTCCAACGCAGCCAGGGTATAAGGAGTTCAACCTCGTAACACCGACGACCCCCCCATGGTAGAAGGAAAGAAAGACGAGGGAGAAGGAGATCCTATCAAAATCTTGCTCGAGAAGGCCCTCGAGAAACAGAGGAACTCGATGATGGATAACTTTTCCCAAATCCTTCAACGGCTGCCCACCGGTGGCACATCTACATCCTGCATGTTCGCCAAGAGGTCCGCGACATCCTTGACAAATCCAATACCAAGTTTAACCGAATCTCCCCCCCCCCCCCCCTCATGGAGGAACTTAACGCAATCGAGACCATTGTTTCCTAAGGAGGGAGGAATGATCCAGGTAGATATCGGTGGCTGCCCATCTATTCCATTTGGACCCATTACATCAATTCTTGCAACTTTTCACTTCCAGCAGCTTACTATTTTTAGCAGGTTTTCGGGTCCTTCACTCCCAGAGCCATTTTGGGTCTTAACGATCTAGGTGGATATTTGTGGCCACCCACCTATTCCATTTGAACTGCCACTATCAGTTTTTCCCGTTTTCAAGTTGCAGAACAACTGACTATTTTTAGCAGTTTTTTGGGTCCTAAACTTCCTGAGCCGTTTTGAGGCCCTAAATGATGTTTTTTGGGCATCGTAAATTCAGGGAATATGATTCCTTTTAAAAATTTATATCTACGACAATAATTGTAGTCCTCATATAGATATTTCTAATGATGTATCATACACGTCAAACGGAGATCGTATGCCGAAGTTACGTCCCCGGGAAGTTGAAACACCAATTTACCTAAACGGGGCCCACAGTTTTGGCACTTCATCTCCTAGGATTAGGTTTTTGGACGTTTCAGATTCTACGTTGTTTATAAACAATAAATAGGCCCTCAAGCCTCATTGTAACACAGTTTAGGGGCTGGTAGCCATCACATCTCTTCTCAGGGGTACGCCGCTAGTACCCTAGCTCATATATTTCCATTATGTCTATAATAGGCTTTCGAGCCTCAATGTAGCATAGTTCAGAGGCCCATGTACGCCACATCTTTTCTCAAAGATACGTTGCCAGCACCCTATCTTGCTTCGATTATGTTTGTAAGCTTATTTCAGTCATTCTTTCTATTAATAAAATGAAGCATTATTTCCACTCTCTCTTTGTCTTTATGGTTTTTTTTGTATTATGTTGTGTTCCTACATAAAATCCGGATTAGTGGTATCAGAGTGGTCTGCTCTTTCTCTGTTTTTATTTTCATGTCCCCAATGCGGCCAGGGTATAAGGAGTTCAACCTCACAACCTCGACGGACCCCCCATGGCGGAAGGAAAGAAAGACGAGGGAGCAAGAGATCCTATCAAAATCTTGCTCGAGGAGGCCCTCAAGAAACAAAGGAACGCGATGATGGATAACTTTTCCCAGATCCTTCAACGGCTGCCCATCGGCGGCGCATATACATCCAACACATATGCTAACAGGTCTTCGACATCATGGACAAATCCAATACGAAGTTCAGTATAATCTGCCCCCCCCATGCAGGAACTTAACACATTGCTTCCTAAGGAGGGAGGAATGATCCAGGTGGTTATCGATGGTTGCCCACCTATTCCATTTGGACCCACGACATCAATTCTTGCAGCTTTTCACTTCTAGCAGCTTATTATTTTTAGCATATTTTCGAGTCCTCCACTCCCGGAGCCATCTTGGGGCCTTAATGATCCAGGTGGATATTGGTGGCAACACACCTATTCCATTTGAACCCCCACCATCAGTTCTCTCCATTTTCAATTTGTAGCACAACTTACTATTTTTAGTAGTTTTTCGGGTCCTGAACTTCTGGATCTGTTTTGAGGCCTAAATGACGTTTTTTGGGCATCGTTTGTCTATTGAATATGACTCCGTTCCAAAATTGATATTTGCAACAATAGTTGTAGTCCTCGGATAGATATTTCTAAAGATGTATCATACGCGTCAAATTGAGATCGTATGCTGAAGTTACGTCCCCGGGAAGTTGAAACACCAATTTACCCAAACATGGCAAACAATTTTGGCGCTTCATCTCCTAGGGCTAGGGTTTTGGACATTTCAAATTTTACATTGTTTCTCAACAATAAATAGCCCCTCGAGCCTCATTATAACACAGTTTAGGGGTTGGTAGCCATCACATCTCTTCTCAGGGGTATGCTACAAGTATCCTAGCTCATATATTTCCATTATGTCTGTAATAGGCCTTTGAGCCTCAATGTAGCACAGTTTGGAGGCCCGCGTATGCCACATATCTTCTTTGAGATACGCTGTCAACGCCCTAGCTTGCTTCCATTATGTTTGTAAGCTTATTTAAGTCATTATTTTATTAATAAAGTGAAGCATTATTTCCACTGCATCTCTGTGTTTATGGTTATTTCTGTATTCTATTGTGTTCCTGCATTAAATCCGGATTAGTGGTATCAGAGCGGTCTTCTCTTTCTCTATTTTTCTTTTCATGTCCCAAACACGACCAGGGTATAAGGATTTCAATCTCACAACCCCGACGACCCCCCCATGGTGGAAGAAAAGAAAGACAAGGAAGAAGGAGATCCTATCAAAATCTTGCTCGAGGAGGCCCTCAAGAAACAGAGGAACGTGATGATGGATAATTTTTCCCAGATCCTCCAAAGGCCGCCCAACGGTGGCACATCTACATCTAGCATGTTCGCCAATAGGTCTGCGACATCCTGGGAAAATCCAATGCCAAATTCAACCGAACCCCCCCACCCCCCCCCCCCTTATGGAGGAACTTAACGCAATGGAGACCATTGCTTCCTAAGGATGGAGGAATGATCCAGGTGGATATCGGTGGCTGCCCACCTATTCCATTTGGACCCACGACATCAATTCTTGCAGCTTTTCACTTCCAACAGCTTACTACTTTTAGCAGGTTTTCGGGTCGTCCACTTCCGAAGCAATTTTGGGGCCTTAAAGATCCAGGTGGGTTTTGGTGGCCACCCACCTATTCCATTTGAACCCCCACCATTAGTTCTTTTTGTTTTCAAGTTGCAGAACAAATTACTATTTTTAGCAGTTTTTTGGGTCGTGAACTTCCAAAGCCGTTTTGAGGCCATAAACGACGTTTTTTCGGCATCGTTTTTTCGGCAAATATGATTATGTTTCCAAATTTATATTCGTAACAATATTTGTATTCCTCAGATAGATATTTCTAACGATGTATCATACGTGTCAAACGGAGATTGTATGGCGAAGTTATGTCCCCGGGAAGTTGAAACACCAATTTACCTAAACGGGGCCCACAGTTTTGGCGCTTCATCTCCTAGGGTTAGGTTTTTGGACATTTTGGATTCTACATTGTTTATCAACAATAAATAGGCCCTTGAGCCTCATTGTGACAAATTTTAGGGGCTATTAGCCGTCACATCTCTTCTCAGGGGTACGCTGCGAGTACCCTAGCTCATATATTTCCATTATGTCTGTAATACGCCTTTGAGCCTCAATGTAGCACAGTTCGGAGGCCCGCGTACGCCACATCTCTTCTCAGAGATACGTTGCCAATGCCCTAGCTTGCTTCCATTATGTTTGTAAGCTTATTTCATTCATTATTTTATTAATAAAATGAAGCATTATTTCCACTGCATCTCTGTGTTTATGGTTATTTCTGTATTATGTTGTGTTACTGCATAAAATCGGATTAGTGGTATCAATACAGTCTGCTCGTTCTTTGTTTTTATTTTCATGTCCCCAATGCGGCCAGGGTATAAGGAGTTCAACCTCGCAACCCCGACGACGCCCCCATGGTAGAAGGAAAGAAAAATGAGGGAGAAGGAGATCCTATCAAAATCTTGCTCGAGTAGGCCCTCGAGAAACATAGGAACGCGATGATGGATAACTTTTCCCAGATCCTTCAACAACTACCCACCGGTGGCACATCTAAATCCAGCACGTTCGCCAATAGGTCCGTGACATCCTGGACAAATCAAATACCAAGTTCAGTAGAATCTCCACCCCCCCCCCCCCCCCCATGGAGGAACTTAACACAATGGAGACCATTGCTTCCTAAGGAGGGAGGAATGATCAAGGTGGATATCGGTGGCAACCCACCTATTACATTTGGACCCGCGACATTAATTCTTGCAACTTTTCACTTCCAACAGCTTACTATTTTTGGTAGGTTTTCAGGTCCTCCACTCTCGGAGCTATTTTGGGGGCTTAATGATCCAGGTGGATATTGGTGGCCACCTGTCTATTCCATTTGAACCCCCACCATCAGTTCTTTCCACTTTCAAGTTGCGGAACAACTTACTATTTTTAGGATTTTTTTGGGTCCTGAACTTCCGGAGCTATTTTGAGGCCCTAAACGACGTTTTTTGGGCATTATTTATTCGAAGAATATGATTTTATTTTAGAATTAATATTCATGACAATACTTGTAGTCTTTGGATAGATCTTTCTAACGATGTATCATACGCGTCAAAAGGAGATCGTATGCCGAAGTTACAACCCTTGGAAGTTGAAACACCAATTTACTTAAACGGGGCCCACAGTTTTGGCGCTTCATCTCCTAGGGTTAGGTTTTTGGACGTTTTAGATTCTACATTGTTTATCAACAATAAATAGGCCCTCGAGCCTCATTGTAACACCGTTTAGGGGTTGGTAGCCATCACATCTCTTCTCAGGAATACGCTGCTAGTACCCTAGCTCATATATTTCCATTATGTTTGTAATAGGCCTTCAAGCCTCAATGTGGCATAGTTCAGAGGCCCGCATACGCCACATCTCTTCTCAGAGATACGTTGCCAGTGCCCTAGCTTTCTTCCATTATTCTTGTAAGCTTATTTTAGTCATTCTTTTATTAATAAAATGAAGCATTATTTCCGCTGCATCTCTGTGTTTATGGTTATTGCTATATTATGTTGCGTTCCTGCATAAAATCCTAATTAGTGGTATCAGAGCGGTCTGCTCTTTCTCTATTTTTCTTTTCATGTCCCCAACACAGCCATGGTATAAGGAGTTCAACCTCGCAACCTCAATGCCCCCCCATGGTGGAAGGAAAGAAAGACGAGGGAGAAGGAGATCCTATCAAAATCTTGCTCGAGGAGGCCCTCGAGAAACAGAGGAACGCGATGCTGGATAAATTTTTCCAGATCCTTCAACGGCTGCCCACCGGTGGCACATATACATCCAGCACGTCCACTAATAGGTCCCTGTCATCCTAGACAAATCCAATACCAACTTCAGCAGAATCTCCCCCCCCCCCCCCTCCCATGGAGGAACTTAACACAATGGAGACCATTGCTTCCTAAGGAGGGAGGAACGATCCAGGTGGATATCGGTGGCCGCTCACCTATTCCATTTGGACCCGCGACATCAATTCTTGCAGCTTTTCACTTCCAGAATTTTACTATTTTTAGCAGGTTTTTGGGTCGTCCACTCCCGGAGCTATTTTGGGGCCTTAATGATCCAGGTGGAAATTGGTGGCCACCCACCTATTCCATTTGAACCCCCACCATCAGTTCTCTCCATTTTCAAGTTGCAGCATAACTTACTATTTTTAGCAGTTTTTTGGGTCCTGCACTTCCGGAGCCGTTTTGAGGCCCTAAACGACGTTTTTTGGGCATTGTTTTTCCGGGGAATATGATTATGCTTTGGAATTGAAATTTGCGACAACAATTGTAGTCCCTACATATATCTTTCTAATGATGTATCATACGCGTCAAACAGAGATCGTATGTCGAAGTTACGTCCCTAGGAAGTTGAAATACCAATTTACCCAAACAGGGCCCACAGTTTTGGCTCTTCATGTCCTAGGGCTAGGGATTTTGATGATTCAGATTATACATTGATTCTCAACAATAAATAGGCCCTCGAGCCTTATGGTAACACAATTTAAGGGCTGGTAGTCATCACATCTCTTCTCAAGGGTATGCTGCCAATACCCTAGCTCATATATTTCCATTATGTCTGTAATAGGCCTTCGAGCCTCAATGTAGCACAATTTGGAGACCCGCGTATGCCACATTTCTTCTCAAAGATATGCTACTAGCACCCTAGCTTGCTTCCATTATGTTTTTAAGCTTATTTCAGTCATTCTTTTATGAATAAAATGAAGCATTATTTCAACTGCATCTCTGTGTTTATGGTTATTTATGTATTATGTTGTGTTCCTGCATAAAATCCAGATTAGAGGTACCAGAGTGGTCTGCTCTTTCTTTGTTTTTCTTTTCATGTCCCCAACGCGGTCAGGGTATAAGGAGTTCAACCTCGCAACCCCAACGACCCCCCCATGGCAGAAGGAAAGAAAGACGAGGGAGAAGGAGATCCTATCAAAATCTTTCTCAAGCAGACCCTAGAGAAACAGAGGAAAGCGATGATGGATAACTTTTCCCAAATCCTCCAACGGCTGCCCACCGGCAGCACATCTACATCTAGCACATTTGCCAATAGTTCCACAACATCCTGGACAAATCCAATACCAAGTTCAGCCGAATCTGCCCCCCCCCCATGGAGGAACTTAACACAATAGAGACCATTTCTTCCTAAGGAGGGAGGAATGATCTAGGTGGATATTGATGGCTACCCACTTATTCCATTTGGACCTGCGACATCAATGATCTAGATGGATATTGGTGGCCACCCACCTATTCCATTTGAACCACCACTATTAGTTCTTTCCATTTTCAAGTTGTAGAACAACTTACTATTTTTAGCAGTTTTTCGGGTCCTAAACTTCCGGAGCCATTTTGAGGCCCTAAATGACATTTTTGGGCATCGTTTATTCGACGAATATGATTTTGTTTCATAATTAATATTCGCGATTATAGTTGTAGTCTTCGGATAGATATTTCTAACGATGTATCATATGTGTCAAATGGAGATCGTATGTCAAGGTTACGTCCCCGGGAAGTTGAAACACCAATTTACCTAAACGGGGCCCACAGTTTTGGTGCTTCATCTCCTATGGTCAGGTTTTTAGATGTTTCAAATTCTACATTGTTTATCAACAATAAATAGGCCTGCAAGCCTCATTGTAACAGAGTTTAGGGGCTGGTAGCCGTCACATCTCTTCTCAGGGGTACGCTGCCAGTACCCTAGCTCATATATTTCCATTATGTCTGTAATAGGCCTTTGAGCCTCAATGTAGCATAATTCGGAGGCCCGCGTACGCCACATCTCTTCTCAAAGATACGTTTTCAGCACCCTAGCTTTCTTCCATTATGTTTGTATGCTTATTTCAGTCATTATTTTATTAATAAAATGAAGCATTATTTCCACTACATCTCTGTGTTTATGGTTATTTCTATATTATGTTGCGTTCCTGCATAAAATATGGCTTAGTGGTATCAGAGAAGTCTGCTCCTTTGTTTTTATTTTCATGTCCCCAACGCGGTCAGGGTATAAGGAGTTCAACCTCGCAACATCGACGACCCCCCCATGGCAGAAGGAAAGAAAGACGAGGGAGAAGGAGATCCTATCAAAATCTTGCTCGAGAAGGCCCTCGAGAAATAGAGGAACACGATGATGGATAACTTTTCCCAAATCCTTCAACAGCTGCCCAGCGGCAGCATATCTACATCCAACACGTTTGCCAACAGGTCCGCAACATCCTGGAAAAATCCAATACCAAGTTCAACTGAATCTCCCCCCCCCCTCGTGGAAGAACTTATCGCAATCAAGACCATTTCTTCCTAAGGAGGGAGGAATTATCCAGGTAGAGATCGGTGGACACCCACCTATTCCATTTGGACCCATGACATCAATTCTTGTAGCTTTTCACTTCCAACAACTTACTATTTGTAGCAGGTTTTCAAGTCCTCCACTCCTGGAGCCAATTTGGGGCCTTAATGATCCAGGTGGATATTGGTGGCCACCCACCTATTCCATTTGAACGACCACTATCAGCTTCTCCCGTTTTCAAGTTGCAGAACAACTTACTATTTTTAGCAATTTTTCGGGTCCTGAACTTCCTAAGCCGTTTTGAGGCCCTAAGCAATGTTTTTTGGGCATCGTTTATTTGGCGAATTTGATTCCTTTTCAAAATTTATATTCACGACAATAATTGTAGTCCTCAGATAGATCTTTCTAATGATGTATCATACACGTCAAACGGAGATCGTATGCCAAAGTTACGTCCCCGAGAAGTTGAAGCACCAATTTACCTAAACGAGGCCCACAGTTTTTCCGCTTCATCTCCTAGGATTATGTTTTTGGACGTTTCGAATTCTACGTTGTTTATCAACAATAAATATGCCCTCGAGCCTCATTGTAACACAGTTTAGGGGTTGGTAGCCATCACATCTCTTCTCAGGGGTACGCTACCAGTAATCATATATTTCCATTATGTTTATAATAGGCATTCGAGCCTCAATGTAGCATAGTTCGGAGGCCCGCGTATGCCACATCTCTTCTCAAAGATACGTTGCCAGCGCCCTAGCTTGATTCCATTATGTTTGTAAGCTTATTTCAGTCATTATTTTTATTAATAAAATGAAGCATTATTTCCACTCTCTCTCTATGTTTATGTTTATTTCTGTATTATGTTGCGTTCCTGCATAAAATCTGGATTAGTGGTATCAGATCAGTCTGCTCTTTCTCTGTTTTTCTTTTCATGTCCCCAACGTGGCCAGGGTATAAGGAGTTCAACCTCGCAACCTCGACAACCCCCCCATGGCGGAAGGAAAGAAAGACGAGGGAGCAAGAGATCCTATCAAAATCTTGCTCGAGGAGGCCCTCGAGAAACAGAGGAACACGATGATGGATAACTTTTCCCAGATCCTTCAACAGCTGCCCACTGGCATCACATATACATCCAACATGTCCGCTAACAGTTCTGCGACATCCTAGACAAATCCAATACCAAGTTCAACAGAATCTCCCCCCGCCCCCCCATGGAGGAACTTAACGCAATGGAGACCATTGCTTCGTAAGGAGGGAGGAATGATCCAGGTGGATATCAGTGGCCGCCCACCTATTCCATTTGGACCTGCGACATCAACTCTTGCAGCTTTTCACTTCCAGCAGCTTATTATTTTTAGCAGATTTTCGGGTCCTCCACTCCCGGAGCCATTTTGGGGCCTTAATGATCCAGGTGGATATTGGTGGCAACACACCTATTCTATTTGAACCCCCACCATCAGTTCTCTCCATTTTCAATTTGCACCACAACTTACTATTTTTAGTAGTTTTTTAGGTCCTAAACTTCTGGAGCCATTTTGAGGCCCTAAACGACGTTTTTTGGGCATTGTTTGTCCACTGAATATGACTCCGTTCCAAAATTGATATTTGCAACAACAGTTGTAGTCCTCGGATAGATATTTCTAACTATGTATCATACACGTCAAATGGAGATCGTATGCCGAAGTTACGTCCCCGGGAAGTTGAATCACCAATTTACCCAAACAGGGCAAACAATTTTGGCACTTCATCTCCTAGGGCTAGGGTTTTGGAAATTTTAGATTCTACATTGTTTCTCAACAATAAATAGGCCCTCGAGCCTCATTATAACACAGTTTAGGGGTTGGTAGCCATTACATCTCTTCTCATGGGTATGCTGCCAGTACCCTAGCTCATATATTTCCAGTATGTCTATTATAGGCCTTCGAGCCTCAATGTAGCATAGTTTGGAGGCCCGCGTACGCCACATCTCTTCCCTGAGATACACTGCTAGCAGCCTAGCTTTCTTCCATTATGTTTGTAAGCTTATTTAAGTCATTATTTTATTAATAAAGTGAAGCATTATGTCTGCTGCATCTCTGTTTTTATGCTTATTTCTGTATTCTCTTGCGTTCCTGCATTAAATCTGGATTAGTGGTATCATAGCGCTCTGCTCTTTCTCTGTTTTTATTTTCATGTCCCCAATGCGGCCAGGGTATAAGGAGTTCAACCTCACAACCCCGACGACCCCCCCATGGTGGAAGGAAAGAAAGATGAGGTTGAAGGAGATCCTATCAAAATCTTGCTCGAGGAGGCCCTCGAGAAACAAAGGAACGCGATGATGGATAACTTTTCCCAGATCCTTCAAAGGCTACCCAACGGTGGCACATCTACATCCAGCACATTTGCCAACAGGTCTCGGGCATCCTAGGAAAATCCAATACCAAATTCAACTGAATCTCCCCCCCCCCCCAATGGAGGAACTTAACGTAATGGAGACCATTGCTTCCCGAGGAGGGAGGAATGATCCAGGTTGATATCAGTGGCTGCCCACCTATTCCATTTGGACCCGCGACATCAATTCTTGCAGCTTTTCATTTCCAACAGCTTACTATTTTTAGCAAGTTTTCGGGTCGTCCACTCCCAAAGCCATTTTGGGGCCTTAATGATCTAGATGGATTTTGGTGGCCACCCACCTATTCCATTTGAACCTCCACCATCAGTTCTTTCTGTTTTCAAGTTGTAGAACAACTTACTATTTTTAGTAGTTTTTTGGGTCCTGAACTTCCGAAGCTATTTTGAGGCCGTAAACGACATTTTTTCGACATCGTTTATTCATCGAATCTGATTCTGTTTCCGAATTTATATTCACCACAATAGTTGTAGTCCTCAGATAGATATTTCTAACGATGTATCATACGCGTCAAACAGAGATCGTATGTCGAAGTTACATCCCTGGGAATTTGAAACACCAATTTACCTAAACGAGGCCCACAGTTTTGGCACTTCATCTCCTAGGGTCAGGTTTTTGGACGTTTCGGATTCTACATTGTTTATCAACAATAAATAGGCCCTCGAGCCTCATTGTAACACAGTTTAGGGGCTGGTATCTGTCACATCTCTTCTCAAGGGTTCACTTGTTAGGTAAACTTGACTCGGGATAGAGTCAATGTTGACTAGGGTAAATAGTAGTGGTTTTGGGGCACATGGTATTGTGCACCCATGGTTTTCAGCCCATGGTATTGCATGTAATGGAGCCTATAAAAGGCAGGAATGACTTCATTGTAATGTAGGTCTGGAGGTGAGCGGTGAAGGCTCACTTGGCCGGATTGGCCAGGGTTTTGGCCAATGGTTAATGAAATTTCATTGGTTGGGTTTTTCCCCGGAGTTTGGGGTTTTCCCGGAGAAACATTTGTGTTTATGTTTATGATTTTTTGCTAGCCTCTTTATGTTTATTCCTCTCGATAAGTTCTTTATTATTTCTCTGGTAAATTCTAACAAATGGTATCAGAGCCATTGAATTTAGGAGAGCAAAGTCTGTCAAAATGAGAGAGGATATGTGCACGTGGATTAATTAATTGATGAACCATATATCCGAAGAGAACTCCTAGAGGACTGGCAGTTACAGAGGTTGGTGACCCATGTAATCCGGTAGATGGGTTCTTTTTATATGGACATTGATTTCATATGTACAAAGACAACAACAATGAAACAATATATATATATATATATATATATATATATATATATATATATATATATATTATTATAATGGGAGTTAATTTTATTACATGTAAATGGGCATATCGTTACAAGAGACCTAGTATGGTGCAAAAGTACCCCCTTACTTACCTCTGTAAGTCTGGGTTAGACCTAGGTGATAGGGGGGGATGTCAAGTTAACAATTACCCTGGGTAAAAATTTGAGGGGGGAAGAGCTAGAGTGAGTGGGGTTGTCTCATTTAGCAGGTTTGGCTGGGTTTAGTCAATAATCCCCAAGTCAAGTTTAAGGGGGGAATTGTTAGGTAAACTTGACTCGGGATAGAGTCAATGTTGACTAGGGTAAATAGTAGTGGTTTTGGGGCACACGGTATTGTGCACCCATGGTTTTCAGCCCATGGTATTGCTTGTAATGGAGCCCATAAAAGGCAGGAAAGACTTCATTGTAATGTAGGCCTGGAGGTGACCGATGAAGGCTCACTTGGCTGGATTGGCCATGGTTTTGGCCAATGGTTAATGAAATTTCATTGGTTGGGTTTTTCCCTGGAGTTTAGGGTTTTCCCGGAGAAACATTTGTGTTTATGTTTATGATTTTTTGCTAGCCTCTTTATGTTTATTCATCTCGGTAAATTCTTTATTATTTATCTGGTAAATTCTAACAACGCTGCCAATACCCTAGCTCATATTTCCATTATGTTTGTAATAGGCCTTTGAGCCTCAATGTAGCACAATTCGGAGGCCCGCGTATGCCACATCTCTTCTCAGATATACGTTGTCAGTGCCCTAGCTTGCTTCTATTATGTTTGTAAGCTTATTTCAGTCATTCTTTTATTAATAAAATGAAGCATCATTTCTATTGCATCTTTGTGTTTATGGTTATTTCTGTACTATGTTGCGTTCCTGCATAAAATCCAGATTAGTGGTATCAGAACGGTTTGCTCTTTCTCTATTTTTATTTTCATGTCCCCAACGCGGCCATGGTATAAGGAGTTCAACCTCGCAACCACGACAACCCCCCCATGGCGGAAGGAAATAAAGATGAGGGAGCAGGAGATCCTATAAAAATATTGCTCAAGGAGGCCCTCGAGAAAAAGAGGAATGCGATGATGGATAAATTTTCCTAGATCCTTCAACGGCTCCCCACCGGCGACACATCTACATCCAGCACGTCCGCTAACAGGTCTGGGACATCCTGGACAAATCCAATACCAAGTTCATTAGAATCTCCCCACCCCATGGAGGAACTTAACGCAATGGAGACCATTTCTTCCTAAGGAGGGAGGAATGATCCAGGTGGATATTGGTGGTCGCCCACCTATTCCATTTGAACACGCGATATCAATTCTTGCAGCTTTTCACTTCCAACAGCTTACTATTTTTAGCAGGTTTTCGGGTCCTCCACTCTCGGAGCCATTTTGGGGCCTTAATGATCCAAGTGTATATTGGTGGCCACCAACCTATTCCATTGGAACCCCCACCATCAGTTCTCTCCATTTTCAAGTTGCAACACAACTTACTATTTTTAGCAGTTTTTTGGGTCGTGAAATTCCGGAACCGTTTTGAGGCCCTAAACGACGTTTTATGGGCATCGTTTGTCCGGTGAATATGATTCTATTATAGAATTGATATTTGCAACAACATTTTTATTCCTTAGACAAATATTTATAACGATGTATCATACACATCAAATGGAGATCGTATGTCAAAGTTACGTCCCCGGGAAGTTGAAACACCAATTTACCCAAATGGGGTCCACAGTTTTGGCTCTTCATCTCCTAGGGCTAGTTTTTTGGATGTTTCAGATTCTACATTGTTTCTCAACAACAAATAGGTCCCCAAGCCTCATTGTAACACAGTTTAGGGGCTGGTAGCCATCACATCTCTTCTCAGGGGTATGCTGCCAGTACCCTAGCTCATATATTTCCATTATGTCTGTAATTGGCCTACGAGCCTCAATGTAGAATAGTTCGAGGGCCCGCATATGCCACATATCTTCTCAAAGATATGATACCAGTGCCCTAGCTTGCTTCCATTATGTTTGTAAGCTTATTTAAGTCGTTATTTTATTAATAAAATGAAGCATTATTTCTGTTGCATCTCTGTGTTTATGTTTATTTTTGTATTATGTTGTGTTCCTGCATTAAATCCAGATTAGTGGTATCAGAGTAGTCTTCTCTTTCTATGTTTTTCTTTTCATGTCCCCAACGCGGCCAGGGTATAAGGAGTTCAACCTCGCAACCCCAACGACCCCCTCATGGCGGAAGGAAAGAAAGACGAGGGAGAAGGAGATCCTATAAAAATCTTGCTCAAGGAGGCCCTCGAGAAACAGAGGAACGTGATGATGGATAAATTTTCCCAGATCCTTCAACGGCTGCCCACCGGTGGCACATCTACATCCAACACATTCACCAATAGCTCTGGGACATTCTGGACAAATCCAATACCAATTTCAGCAGAATCTCCCCCCCCCCCCCCCCATGGAGGAACTTAACACAATGGAGACCATTACTTCCTAAGGAGGGAGGAATGATCCAGGTGGATATGGGTGGCCACCCATCTATTCCATTTGGACCCGTGACATCAATTCTTGTAGCTTTTCACTTCTAGCAGCTTACTATTTTTAGCAGGTTTTCGGGTCCTCCACTCCTGGAGCCATTTTGGGGCCTTAATGATCCAGGTGGATATTGGTGGCCACCCACCTATTCCATTTGAACCTCCACTATCAGTTCTTTCCATTTTCAAGTTGCAAAACAACTTACTATTTTTAGCAGTTTTTCGGGTCCTAAACTTTCGGAGCCATTTTGAGGCCCTAAACGAAGTTTTTTGGGCACCATTTATTTGGCGAATTTGATTCCGTTCCAAAATTCACATTCACGAAAAAAAATTTAGTCCTTAGATTGATCTTTCTAATGATGTATCATACCCATCAAACGGAGATCGTATGCCGAAGTTACATCCCTGGGAAGTTGAAACACTGATTTACCTAAACGAGGCCCACAGTTTTGGCGCTTCATCTCCTAGGGTTAGGTTTTTGGATGTTTTGGATTTTAGATTGTTTATCAACAATAAATAGGCCCTCGAGCCTCATTGTAACACAATTTAGCGGCTGGTAGCCATCACATCTTTTCTCAGGGGTACGTTGCCAGTACCCTAGCTCATATATTTCCATCATGTCTGTAATAGGCCTTCGAGCCTCAATCTAGCACAGTTCGGAGGCCCGCGTACACCACATATCTTCTCAGAGATACGTTGCCAGTGCCGTCGCTTGCTTCCATGATGTTTGTAAGCTTATTTCAGTCATTCTTTTATTAATAAAATGAAGCATTATTTCTGTTGCATCTCTGTGTTTATGGTTATTTCTGTATTATGTTGCGTTCCTGCATAAAATTTGAATTAGTGGTATCAGAGCGGTCTGCTCTTTCTCTTTTTTTATTTTCATTTCCCCAACGTGGCCAGGGTATAAGGATTTCAACCTTGCAACCCCGACGACCCCCCCATGGCGGAAGGAAAGAAAGACGAGGGAGAAGGAGATCCTATCAAAATCTTTCTCGAGGAGGCCCTCGAGAAACAGAGGAACACGATGATGGAAAAAATTTCCCAGATCCTTTAATGGCTGCCCATCGGCGACACATCTACATCCAACACATTTGCCAACGGGTCCGCAACATCCTAGAAAAATCCAATACCAAGTTCAGCAGAATCTGCCTCCCCCCCCCCCCCAAGTGGAGACCATTGCTTCCTAAGGAGGGAGGAATGATCCAAGTGGATATGGGTGGCCACCCACCTATTCCATTTGGATCCGCGACATCAATTCTTCCAGCTTTTCACTTCTAGCAGCTTACTATTTTTTGCAGGTTTTCGGGTCCTCCACTCCCGAAGCCATTTTGGGGCCTTAATGATCCAGGTGGATATTGGTGGCCACTCACCTATTCCATTTGAACCCCCACTATCAGTTCTTTCCATTTTCAAGTTGCAGAACAACTTACTTTTTTTAGCAGTTTTCCGGGTCTTGAACATCTGGAGCCGTTTTGAGGCCCTAAACGATGTTTTTTGGGCATTGTTTATTCAGAAAATCTGATGACATTTTGGAATTGATAATTAGAACAAAAGTTGTAGTCCTCGGATAGACCTTTCTAACGATGTATTACATCCGTAAAACGAAGATCGTATGCCGGAGTTATGTCCCTGGGAAGTTGAAACACCAATTTACCTAAACGGGGCCCACACTTTTGGCACTTCATCTCCTAGGGTTAGGTTTTTGGACGCTTCGGATTCTACATTGTTTATCAACAAAAAAGAGGCCCTCGAGCCTCATTGTAACACAATTTAGGGGCTGGTAGCCATCACATCTCTTCTTAGGGGTACGTTGCTAGTACCCTAGCTCATATATTTCCATTATGTCTGTAATAGGCCTTCAAGCCTCAATGTAGCACAGTTTGGAGGCCTGCATATGCAACATCTCTTCTCAGAGATACATTGACAGTGCCCTAGCTTGCTTTCATTATGTTTGTAAGCTTATTTCAGTCATTCTTTTATTAATAAAATGAAGCATTATTTCCACTTCATCTCTGTGTTTATGGTTATTTTTGTATTATGTTGTGTTCCTGCATTAAATCCGAATTAGTGGTATCAGAGCGGTCGGCTCTTTCTCTGTTTTTCTGTTCATCTCCCAAACATGGCCAAGGTATAAGGAGTTCAACCTCACAACCTTGACAACCCTCCCATGGCAGAAGGAAAGAAAGATGAGGGAGCGAGAGATCCTATCAAAATCTTGCTCGAGGAGGCCCTCGAGAAACAAAGGAACGCGATGATGGATATCGTTTCCTATATACTTCAACGGCTACCCACTAGCGGCACATCTACATCTAGCACGTCTGCCAACAGGTTTGCGACATCCTGGACAAATCCAATACCAAGTTCAACAGAATCTCCCCCCTCCCCCCCCCATGGAGGAACTTAATGCAATGGAGACCATTGCCTCCTAAGGAAGGAGGAATGATCTAGGTGGATATCGGTGGCCGCCCACCTATTCCATTTGGACACGTGACATCAATTCTTGCAGCTTTTCACTTCTAGCAACTTACTATTTTTAGCAAGTTTTCGGGTCCTCCACTCCCGAAGCCATTTTGGGGCCTTAATGATCTAGTTGGATATTGGTGGCCACCCACCTATTCCTTTTGAACCCCCACCATCAGTTCTTTCCGTTTTCAAGTTGCAGCATAACTTACTATTTTTAGCAGTTTTTCGGGTCCTAAACTTCCGGAGCCGTTTTGAGGCCCTAAATGATGTTTTTTGGGCATCATTTGTACGGTGAATGTGATTCCATTCCAAAGTTGATATTTGCGACAATAGTTGTAGTCCTCATATAGATATTTCTAACGATGTATCATACGCGTCAAACGGAGATCGTATGCCAAAGTTACATCCCCAACAAGTTGAAACACCAATTTACCCAAACGGGGCCCACAATTTTGGCGCTTCATCTCCTAGGGTTAGGTTTTTGGATGTTTCAGATTCTACATTGTTTCTCAACAATAAATAGGCCCTTGAGCCTCATTCTAACACAGTTTAGGGGCTTGTCGCTGTCACATCTCTTCTCAAGGGTACACTGCTAGTACCCTAGCTCATATACTTCCATTATGTCTGTAATAGGACTTCGAGCCTCAATGTAGCACAGTTCGGAGGCTCGCGTACACCACATCTCTTCTGTATTCTGTTGCGTTCCTGCATAAAATAAATGAAGCATTATTTCCACTACATCTCTGTGTGTGTGGTTATTTTTGTATCCGTTGCGTACCTACTCCCTCATCTTTCTTTCCTTCCGCCGTGGGGGGGTCGTTGGAGTTACGAGGTTGAACTCCTTATACCCTAGCTGTGTTGGGGACATGAAAAGAAAAATAGAGAAAGAGCATACCGCTCTGATACCACTGATCCAGATTTTATGCAGGAACGCAACATAATACAGAAATAACCATAAACACAGAGATGCAACAGAAATAATGCTTCATTTTATTAATAAAATAATGACTAAATAAGCTTACAAACATAATTGAAGCAAGCTAGGACACTAGCAGGTTATCTCTGAGAAGCGATGTGACATATGCGAGCCTCCGAACTATGCTACATTGAGGCTCGAATGCCTATTACATACATAATGGAAATATATGAGCTAGGGTATTGGCAGCGTACCCCTGAGAAGAGATGTGATGGCTACCAGCCCCTAAACT
Source organism: Pinus albicaulis (assembly GCA_034641835.2). NCBI lineage: Eukaryota > Viridiplantae > Streptophyta > Pinopsida > Pinales > Pinaceae > Pinus > Pinus albicaulis. Next base: position 1,112,746,690 of record CM076578.1, on the reverse strand, counting down.
ATGTTACAATGAGGCTCAATGGCCTATTTATTGTTGAGAAACAATGTATAATCTGAAACGTCCAATCACCTAACCCTAGGAGATGAAGAGCGAAAATTGTGGGCCCCGTTTGGGTAAATTGGTGTTTGAACTTCTCGGGGACGTAACTTCGTCATACGATCTCCGTTTGACACATATGATACATCGTTAGAAATATCTATCTGAGGAATACAACTATTGTCGCAAATATCAATTTGGAAATGGAATCATATTTGTTGGACAAACAATTCCCAAAAAACGTCGTTTAGGGCCTCAAAACGGCTCCGGAAGTTCAGGACCCGAAAAAATGCTAAAAATAGTAAGTTTTGCTACAACTTGAAAACATAAAGGACTGATGGTGGTGGTTCAAATGGAATAGGTGGGTGGCCACCAATATCCACCTAGATCATTAAGGCCCCAAAATGGCTCCGGGAGTGGAGGACTCGAAAATCTGCTAAAAATAGTAAGCTGTTGGAAGTGAAAAGCTGGAAGAATTGATTTCGCGAGTCCAAATGGAATAGGTGGGAGGCCACCGATATCCACGTAGATCATTTGTTATGGGAGAATCATCATCTGAAATGAAGCTACATCCTTTCATCATTGGATTACACACATGTTTGTAGTCTTCCAGCCTAGACTTCTTCAGAATCTGCTTGAGATATTTTGTTTGTGAGAGAAAGATGTCATCCTTTTCTTGTTGCACTTGTAAACCAAGAAAATAATTCAGTTCCCCAAGTAAAGACATTTCAAACTATTGCTGCATGACAGACGCAAATTTTTGACTCATAGATTCTTCATTACTCCCAAAGATGATCTCATCAACATAATCAACAATAATCAATAGTTTATCATCCTCAACTTTTGTATACAATTTGTTGTCAGCGGATCCTTTTGTGAAACCTTGTTGTTGAATATACTTTTCAAGACAATAATACCATGCCCGCGGAACTTGTTTTAGCCCATATAAAGCCTTTTTGAGTTTGCATACAAGGGTTTCATCATTCCCCAAAATGAATCCTTCTAGTTCAATACATTTTTCTTCTTCTAGATCTCCATTAAGGAAAGAATATTTTACATCCATTTGATAAACATTGAAATGTCAAAATCCTGAAAAAGCAAGAAACATTCTTATGGCTTCAAGTCTGGCTACTAGTGAAATTTTTTCTTCAAATTCTATACCTTCGTGTTGAGCATAACCTTTACAAACAAGTCTAGCTTTGTTTCTAATGACTTCTCCATTTTCATTCAACTTATTTTCTAATAGCCATTTTGTCTAAATAACATTTTTATCATGAGGCCTTGGAACCAATTCCCAGGTACTATTATTTTCAATTTGATCAAGTTATTCATCCAAGGCCTTAACCCAACATTTGTCTCACTAGCTTGATTAACATTTTTGGTTCAATGGTGGATAATAAATATAGATAACTAGGAGATCCTACCGTGGGTTCTTCATGTTTGTACCACAGATTCCTTTTCTCCTAGAATTTGAGTTTCTGGATGATTCTTTTGAACATACATGGATGGATCCTTTTCTCTATCTGATATGTCTTCTTATGCCGATTCATTAGTTTCTTATTCTTTATCACTACGATTTGATGTGGGAAGGCATTCATCATCATCATCCTCTTTTGTTTTTGTTACCTTTTTGGGAACTTTGCATGCTTCATCAATCACAACATCAATACATTCAACGATTTTTCGAAGTCTCTTATTGTAGCATTTGTATCCTTTACTTATAGATGAGTAACCAAGAAGTATTCCTTCATCTGCTCTAGCTTAAAACTTACCAATTTTTTCATCATTATTTTTTATGAAACATTTGTTTCCAAAAACTATAAAATGATTTACAGTGGGAGTCTTACAATACCAGAGTTCATAAGGGGTTTTATCACTATTCACACAAACAAGAGCCTTGTTGAGAATATTTACTACGGTATGTGTAGCTTCACCTCAGAAGGCGTCAAGAGTTCCAAACTCATCAAGCATATCACAAGGCATTTGCTGAAATTTTCTATCCATTCTTTCTGCCACACCATTTTCCTAAGGAGTTATTGCTACAGAAATCAAAGAATTCATCTAATATGTATTCTCCTCCTTGGTCAAATCTGAGAAATTTTATTTTTATATCTAATTCATTTTCAACCAATTCTTTTAAGACCTTAAATTTATCAAATTCTTCATCTTTTTGTTTCAATAAACCGATCTAGCACATTCTAGAAAAGTCATCAATGAATAAGATATAGTATTATTCTCCAAAATGTGACCTTTTCTTTACTGGTCCACACAAATATTTATGTATAAGTTCAAGAGGCTTAATTTTTTATCCTTCTTTGGCATTGAATTGAACTCTTGTTTTCTTACTTAATTGACATGACTTGCATATGGTACTTTCCTGTAGGGTGATGTTGGGTAGATCACGAACAGCTTTGAGCCTGATTGATTTTCTTATTTGAGATAAGCTTAGATGTCCCAACCTTCTATGCCATAAACAGTTTTCCTCTGCTTTTCCTAGGTAACATTGTTCTTAGATTTCTCGAGGTTCTTGTTCCTTATATTATGGTAATTTTTGTGTCAAATTCATGAACCACACATTCTTTTGATTGGAAGACCACCTCATTTCCTTGGTCACACATTGGATAACACTCAACAAGTTATGCTTTAATACATCAACATACATAACATTACCGGATTTAACCTTTTCTTTTAAAAAAACATATCCTTTACCCTTAATGACAACAGAGGATTCATTTCCAAAAGTGACATTCTTTTCGTTCTCTAAAGCATTATATGAAATGAGTTTATCTTTATCACCTGTCATGTGTTTTGAACATCTGCTATAAATGTACCATTGATTTTTTTGTCCTTCTGCAAATAATGCTATGCCACAGCTTTTGGATTGTAAGTCCTTCTTTTTCCATACCATAGAATTTGTTGATATTTTCTCCTTTTGAGATATTGGTTGTAATTTGCTCCTGCATTCAAATTCCTCATGTCCAAAGTTATTGAAAAATGAGAATTCAATTTCATATTTAAGAGGATATAAATTTTTATAGGAATTATTCTTGATTCATCTCTCATTCCTTTGTTTTATTACTTCTCTAGTCATTATGGTTTTGTAGACAACACATTGAGCAACCTTGTGACCAAAATTATGACATGAGAAACATTGTCCATTAAAGAAGAATTTTTATGATTATATATTATTCTGGTGTTGTTTACCTTTTGAATGATGCTTATGTTTCTGTTCATCCTTGGATTAGAGAGAACATGATTTACCTGTGGAGTTCCTTTATTATTTTTTTGAGAAATAGAGCTTTGTTGACATGCTTTTGATGCATTTAGATAGCTTCCGATGGAGGTTGATGATTTTTCTGTTTGTGATGTTTCTCCATTATATCCAAGGCATGTCTTCATAAGAGGAGAGCTTTGTACCTTGATAATTTCATCTAAGGTTTTATATCCTCTAGCAAATATAAGATTTAGAGTTTTTATTTTCTCAAGTTCGTTTCTCAGACTTACTGTTTCACATTATAACTTCTCATTATGCTTTTCCTTTTCTATGAGTTGATTCTTTAAGATATCTAAGGTTACTTTGTTTTGTTCCAAACATATTTTGAGTTGATTAATTTCTTCAAAGAAATTTTATTCCTCTAAATAATCCATAAAGTTACCATTAGACTCATTATTGTTTTTTCAAATGCCATGAGTAATTTAATATCTTGATCAGATTCTCCTTCTTCACTATTTGGCAAGCCATCACTATATTCATGAGTATAATAAATTTTCCTATTGTCAAATCATCTCCTATTACCTTTTGCAATATCCTTCCCCTTGTCATGGTTATCTTTATGAGGACATTTAGCAACATAATGACCAAATCTACCACAAAAAAAACATTTGAATGGAAGCTTACCTCTAAACCTTTCGGTGCCAAGTTGAAGTGTCTTTACAAAATTTACCTCATATTCTTCTGATACATACCCTCATTCCTTGTGTTCTTCCTTTCCCTTTCCTTTTGTAGTTGCTTTAAATGTGGCTTCTCTTACTTCTACGGGACCTCCTTTTCTCATTTCAAAAGCAGTCAGGATCTTGTGAAGTTGAACAATAGTAAGAGTCTACAAACCCTACTTCTCTTCAATGACAAACAATTTTGGCTCAAATTTAGGAGTTATAGATCTTAATATTTTCTCTCCTAAAGTTGTGTATTTTATGTCTTCACCCAGATTTCTCATACGATTTGCAATCTCATCTAGAGGTAGAAAGAAACTAGCAATACTTTCATCCTTATGCATTTTGAGATTTTCATATAGAATTCTGAGAGTTTGGAGTTTAGCACTTTTAACCTTTTTATCGCCTTCATAGCTTAGGATGGTTTTCTCCCATATTTCATTTGTTGTATATAACTGCATAAATTTGACAAATTATGATTCGTTCAGGCATCCCAATAATGCATTGACAACTTTTGCATTGGTTTCATATGTCTTATTTGTTGCTACATCTATGGAAACTATGACTGGATATTGGTAACCTCCTTCAACAATTTCTCGAACATCTGCTCCAAGAGACTGAATATAGGATCTTGTTCTTATCTTCCAGAATATTAAATTGTTTTCGTTGAAGAGTGGTGGTATAATAGATGTTGTTTTGTCTTGATTTTTCATCTTGGTTGATCTTCCTTCAAGCGATCAAGATTCTTCTCAAGGACCTTCTCTGGTACTAATTTTTGGGAAAAATACTGAGAGTGGGGGTGAATAATTATTTTAAAAGCTCACAATAATAATTTTCTTTTCTTAAATTTATACGCGACTTTACTGAACCCAACTCACATATGTACATGGTTGTTATAAAAGAAACTAGCATATGATTAGTAAACTTATAAAACAACTAATTATTTATTTTCTTAACTTAATCATAATGTATGAGATTCGTCAGGTATTTGATAAGTAGTAAGAATATGCATTAAGAACAGAATAAAGCATCACACATAAGAAACACACACGAACACCAGGGTTTAAGGTGGAAACCCAATGTGGGAGAAAACCATCGGTGTTGTCATCTCAGTCTTCAATATTATTAATATCAAAAACTTCTTGCATTCATGTATTGGTGCATACTCATGCCAGTATGCAGGAACGCACATGTTGAAGGCTACAACCTTCAATCATTCTCTAGCTCCTCCTAGAAGGGAGGTCCAACCTCCTGATCTCGTTTACCAACAACCACTGGAAGGGAGCTTCAACCCCCTTGATCTAATTACCAGCTACTACTAGCAGGAGGCTTCAACTTCCTTACTAAAGGCTCCAACCCACATAACCATATGTGGACCACGTTTCATAAATTTCCACACAGGATCCACCTACTTTAATACATCACGACTTGTAGATCAACTAAAGAAAAACACTTATATAACCAGAAAAATAAGATCAATATAACCAGAACACGGAACTGAACTCATAGTACTGCATCGATACACAGAATAAATTGAAACCATAATCATTCATATGCAAACATGTATACTCAAATTCACTTAAGGCAACCTATGTGTAAATGCACTTTTCTATAGAGCAACCTGCGTATAGATCTCAATATACCAAAAACCTATTATACAAAATCAAATACAGATTTAACGAGAGTTATCCTAAAAATATGGAGAACCCTCATACAATTAGTAGCATCAATAATATTTTTAACCAATCAATCATGTATCCAAATTCGAATTCATCATTCAACCAGATCTACTTCAGACATTATCATTCAACCTAGATCTACTTCAGAAATTATCATTCAACCTAGATCAACGTGAAGACATCATTGACAGATAACAGAGGTACAACAACATTGATCAAGTTTTTCAGTATTTTATAAACATAAACTCTTCCCTTTATGCACACGACTTTGACTATACAAACCCACGTGTATACATGACTTCACCGAGACCAAATTATGTACAGATTTGTAGTTTTTGACCCAAAATTGTGCACCTCTTTAGAACTTCAGAAAGACCCAGATCATAATATTGAGAGATGAAAACATGTGGCAGTACTTAGATCTGGTTAATCAATGAATAGATCATGAAATGCAAAGTCATTTCAGGTCTCATGATCCTGATCCATCATTGTATTCATCGGTGCATAATTATTTCAGATCTATATGTCAACTATGGCCCTTTCAATGAAAATATATTTCAGATTGAAATATTCATCAAAAACCTTTTCACATGAACACTTTAACACTTTGATCTTCTCCTCCTTATATAGCTTGAACCTTAGCCAATACTATGAGCCAAAACCACACTAGTGCCGGTGGTAATCTTGGACGAGATGAAACAATTGTTATTGTGCTCAGTATTGTGGGCTAATACCATGGTAAGGACCCTTGGTATTATTAGACTAGTTTGCCAGCATGTACGTGACTTTCCTTCTTTGTACTCACGTGTATATGCGACTTGGCCTTGACGAACCCACGTATATTTCTTCAAATATTTACCTTTACCAAAATTCTGATTCTGACCTGCAAACCTCTATCCCATCATTTTTTTGTTATGTTCCATCATTTTATCGCCTCTAACTTGATCTGTGAACTCGTTCAGTTACCATATACTTGTTCTGCTACAAGTGGGTTTCCATTAAGGACAATGCATTGCATCATAATGCCAACAAGTGTGTTAATGGATTTTGTAGGCAATTTTCCTTTGTCTAGGAGAGGTCATGATTATTTGTATGTCATTGTGGATCGATTTAGAAAAATGTATGTCTTAATGCCTTGTAAGAAGTAGGTCACTATAATGCATATTTCTCATCTCTTCTTCTAATTTGTATTGGTCCATTTTGGTTTGCCCACATCCATTTTATTTGAATGAAACTCTCATTTTCTTGGAGAGTTTTAGATGATTTTGTGGAGAATTATGGACGCCAAGCTGAACAGGAGCATGAAATTTCATCCGCAGACCTACGGAAAAATAGAGGTGGTAAACCTCATAGTGGTATACTTACTTTGAGGCTAGTGGCAAAAATCTGAAGTTGTGGTACAGGAAGCTTCGTTATGTCTAGCATGCTTACCATTGGGCAATGCATTCATCCACTCACAGCTCACCATTCGATACATGATTTAAATATTTTCCAAAGGATACCTTAGACATGGTCTTTGGGAGAGATGAATATTCAATTCTGATAGATGACAGGGACATATTATGGAAGTTCATTTAGAAAATTTAGATGATTCATCAGGTAGTGTGAGAGTAGTTGGAGAAGATTCAATATTGATACAAATCTCGACATGAAAAACATCAAGTTGATCACCAATTCCAAGTTGTAGATAGGGTGTCACTCCACATCAGAAAAGACAGGATGAAAGGGTAAGGAAAGAAGTTGAGACAAATCCCATATGGCCCATTCACCATATTATAAAATATTGGAGACAACGATTTTCATCTTGATTTACCAACATACGTGCAAATGTAATCATTGGTGAACATTGAAAACTTGAATCTTTATGAGCCTCCTTTGATCATGGACACCGAAGAGGTTGACATGTTCCTACAATGGATAATTTTTCACCTGAATACTTTGACAAGCTACCTTAGGTAATAATTCTTGATAGGAATACTAGGACTTCAAGATTAGGAGACATGGAGTACCTTCATATTGGTTTCAAGGGAATGCATCCAAGTAAGTCTCGACGGATGGAAAAGGAGAAAGTGTGGGGGAATTCCCTCACTTTCCACTTAACTGATAAATATTTTGGCGATCCAAAATATCTTTAATGGGGAGGAATGATCTGGGTGGCCCCAGAAATAGAAGTGGCCTTGAAATAGCTCAAAAATAAAATTCATCAAATTCAAGTGAAACTAGGACTAGATCGTAGTGTTCATCCCCTTGATTTCAATGGTGTGAATGACACTCAAATCCCAGTTTGTATGCTCAAGTTATGGTTGGTCAAATTTCTGGTCAAACTAGGCCAAGTGACAGTCACTAACAAGGAAAAAATTTTCGAAGGGTTGACTCACGAAATCTGGCAGTAACAACATGTGAATTTGTCACCTCCTTAATTTGTCCACTAACCCTTAAAATCCAGCAATTTTTTTTAACTATTATTATTATAAAAATATATATATGAAATTGGGGTAGCGGTCTGCGACCCCCCAACGGCATGTTATATTATATATATAAAAAAAATTAGTGGTTCGAGGTTGTGGGTTACCCATACCCCGCCCACGGTCATGTGCCAATGGTGCCTTTCTTGGAGGGAGAAGACAGGGGTTGAACCCGCCCGACTCATGTCGGTCGGCGCACCAATGGGTGGCCCCAAATAATAAACATCCAACCAAAAATGTGACCACAGCGTAACTGAAAATGATATTCCACCATATTTGAACTATTACCAAACCATTTGGTTGTGTGGCAGGTTTTGAACCTAGTTCACCCTAACCAAAATTCATAACTCAAATACTGCCACCAACGAGCCAACGACCCAATGTTAGTATTTTTGCCCGCCCTTTTTTATTTAAACCCCAAAAACTCATTCATTCAAACAGTGGAGGAGCGGGCGGGGTCTGGGTGCAGAATCAAGAGCAAGTACTGATGGTGGAACCCTCAAGAATGGTATCTTGTGAGGCTGAGAATATTCCTTTGGGATCCAGAAGTGCCGGTGTCAGAACACTACAAATTTCTAGTCATTTTTACATGATTTTTCTCCAGGAATGCAACCGTGCAGCCTGTTTCTCTAGCAAAGGTCTCCATTTTTAGTCCATCATCAAAAGTGGAGGTATAAGCTGTCATTTTTATAAATTTTCTTGTAATTCACTTTTACTGTCAATTAAATGACAAGAAGGCTCCCCACATTAAGCAGGACCTAGAGAAGTAGCCCACACTGGGTGAACTCCATAATCAAATCATCTTTTGTCTTTTGATCTCATGTTTGCTTATGATTTCCACTTATTTTTATGTGTCTAAGTTACTTGGTCATACACTCTTTTATATACAATTATGAATGCATCCATGAAGTAAAATATCTGGATCAAGTTTGGTATCAAAGAAGGTCTTCTTTATGTGAGTTGCATGAGTGAATGCTAACCAGGAACAACTTCCAAAGAGGTGGAGGAAAACTCAAATTCTTTGATCCCGAAGTAGGGAATGCACCAAGAAGATCGAACATGGCAGATGATGATGCATGAGTGGAATAAGAGTGTAATTATTGCAATATCTTATTCACCGTGGTAGAGAAAGTTGACAAGTTGTTTTAGAATATGAGAAGACAATTATGCATGAGGATAAAGAGCTTTATGATCATGCATTGATACACGATGGAGGTGGAGGAGAAGAGCCTCCTCCCTATCCATACATTAGTGACATTTCTTCTTCTTCCTCTTCTCATAATTCTAACAGACGCCATAAAAATACATCTAAGAAGCCATTTTTTAAGCTAGGTGTAAAGTTTAATTTTCCCACATATAATGGAGAATTTAATGCAGAGAAGCTAAATAATTGGATTAGACAGATCAAGTTTTATTGTCAGATTTAGTAGATCGAGGAGGATGAGGCCAAGATCCAATTAGCATCCCTTCAGCTGAGTGGCACCACTATTGTTTGGTGGGAGAGAAAGTTGCAAAATGGTAACAAATAATTGGGTAATCTCCTTTCTTCTTGGTCCAATTTTGTTTCTTCATTAAAAGGTTAGTTTTATCCTTTAGGTTATCGAAAAAAGGATTTTCAGGATTTTTCTTGATGATTTTGTACTTGTGTATCTTGATGACATTATTTTTTACAGTAGGATAGGGAAAGATCATGTGAGTCATGTTAAAAAGGTGCTTGATGTTTTGCAAAAAAAAAAATGTGTAAGTAAAAATTTCTAAATATGAATTTGGTAAGACCTCTTTGGTTTACTTGGGCTAGATTATGAGAGGCAGACAATTAAAGATACATCCTTCTAAAACTGATGTTATTGTAAATTTTCCTAAACCCACCAATGTTACAGAGGTTCATAGGTTTTTTGGTGTAGTACAGTACTAGAGAAGGTTCATTTCCAACTTCTCCATCATTGCATCCCTCTTACATGCATTGAAAAGTGTGAAGAAAACCTTTTCGTTGGGAGGAAACCATCAGAAATCCTTTGATAGACTGAAAGAGAAGATGAGTAATGCACCTTTTTTGGCCTTACCTAACCTCCAGCAGCCTTTTTAGATCGAGATAGATGTCAATGGGTATTCCATGGGAGCAGTGTTGATGTAGCAAAGGAAAGTTGTATGTTACCATTCAGAGACATTCTCCCAAGTTATTGTGAACTATCCCACATATGACAAGAACTTGTATTCCCTGGTTCAAATCATGAAGAATTTGAAGCACTATTTGATTGGAAAGGAGACCACCATTCACAGAGATCACCACCCTTTGTAGTACCTCCAATCGCAAACCAAATTATCACTTATAGGGAAATTGTTGTACCATATTGGAAAAGTTTTTTATTCCCACCAATGAAAGGATATATGTAATGTGAGAGGCATATACCTCACTTATGTCAGGTCATTTTGGTGTAGAAAAAACGTTGTGTCATTTACAGAGGTTTTGTTATGTGCCTCACATGAAAAATATTTTGACTCAATATGTAAGGGGATGTGTGTTGTGTTTAGTTTGAAGTCCCTCTATTAAAAAAATAGTGCTCTACAGACCACTCCTTGTTCCAAGTCGTTCATGGGAAAGTGTGCCAATGGATTTTGTAGGAGGTTTGCCTTTGTTTAGGAGAGTTCCTGACTATTTGTATGTCGTTGTGGATCGATTTAGAAAAATATGTGTCTTAACACATTGTAAGAAGTAGGTCACTATAGAGAAGACTATTGATATCTTCTTCTAGTTTGTACCAGAGAAGAAAGGTGAACAAGCCTATGTTGCGGGGAAGATTTGCCAATGGCTGTTGCTATTTTAGGAATATGATTTTGAAATTATCGTCAAGCCAGGAAGGCTGAATGTGGGTCTTGATCATCTGTCCCATATTGAGACGGGCGAATAACCTACTAGATTGGAGGAAGGATTGCCGGATGCGCAGTTGTTCACCATTAAGGTCATGGATGCCCACTTCGCTGATATCATTCAGTTCCTGACTATAGGCGTAGCTCCCGTATGTTATTCGGTTCAGTAGAAGAAGGAGTTGGTTACTCGGGCGGCGGACTTTACTATCATAGCCGGCCAATTATACAAATTAGGCATTGATGAAGTACTGCGCAGACACGTCCTGGAGCATGAACGACATGCCGTCTTAGCGGAGGCACACGAAGGCATCGCAGGAGGCCACTTTGTAGGAAAGGAAATGAAAAAAAAGATCTTGAGAGTTGGGTTATGGTGGTCTACCCTACACCATGATTCTAACGACTATTGTAAATCGTGCGATACGTGTCAGTGGACACGACTACCCTCACGAAGAGATGAAATGCCATTGCAACCTCAAATAGCTTTGCAAGCCTTTGACAAATTGGCCATTGATTTTGTAGGACCAATAAATCCCCCAGGAAAAAAGATAGGTGTGCACTACATTATTACTGCTACTAACTATGTTACTCGATGGGCTGAAGCACAAGCGGTGAAGGATTGTACTACAGGTACTGTTGCGCACTTCATCTTTGAGAAAATCCTGACCATATTTGAATGCCCAAAGATACTGATGAGCAACAGAGGCACTTACTTCGTTAATGAAACGATACAAGCCCTATGTGAGGAATTCCAAATCCATCACGCAAAACGTACACCTTATCATCTGCAGGCAAACGGGGCGGTCGAAGCTTTCAAGAAAATATTAGAGCAGGCATTGACCAAGGTCTACAATGTCGATTGTAGTGATTGGGACGTACGCATCCCCTTTGTTCTGTGGGCTTATCGAACGACCTGCAAGAAGATAACAGGAAGGACCCCCTTTCGGATGGTCTACAGCAAGGAGGCCATTATGCCAATGGAATACATTATTCCTAGTCTACGTATTGCAGCATTTACAAATATGGTAGAACCTATCATAATGGAATAACACCTTGCGTAGCTTTTGGCATTGGAAGAAGATCGGTTCATTGCTAACTTTCATCAGCAGGTTTAGAAGGCTCGTGATAAATCTTGGCATGATCGACATATTCTCCAAAAGACATTCATAGAAGGTGACTTAGTCCTCTTATACGATAGCTAGTTTGAAAAACACCCAGGAAAATTCCGACAACAATGGCTTGGTCCCTACACCATTCAAGAAATCATGGATGGTGGAGCAGTTAGGTTAGCTACCCTACGCAGTAACATGTTACCAGGCTACGTCAATGGCATTCGTCTCAAGCCATATAGGACTAAATGACTATATGGCCAGAATAATTGTCTCAACCAGACTCGGCCCACCAGGAAGGGGGCGCTGAGGCATGACCGAGATAAGCGCGCAGCTCTAGGGACAATCGGCAGACCCACGGCCACCATGACTCGGGACGAGTCGCAAGATTATGTTGGGGGAATTTTGGAATAGGGTCTTGTTGTACTGTACAACAACCCTCCCTTATTTCAAAATTTTAGAATAAAATTCATTTAGAAATAGGGTCCCTTTTTCTTTTAATATAGGAATAAAAGACTTAGAAATAAAGATTCATTGTTTGAAAAACTCATTGCATATCTTTATTACCAAGCATGGACAAACAAAATACAACATTCAAAACTTCCGATCCGATCAAATATAAAATACTTTATCATATAAAACAAGTCAATTATAAAAAGTCCCATGAACAGTAATCGCAATCAGAAATCGAAGAAATCATTAAGAAAAAGTTTTACATACATGCTCAAAACTCTGATGCGATTAGTTCAATCGCAAGTCGTCAATCGCAAAGGATTTATGTTATGCATTGTTTTTACATATTTTTGATGCGATGCGATCAATCGCAATCGCATAATCGAAGCACTTTTTAAATTCTTTGTAGTCAAATCGAGAAATTCCCAATGCGATGAGCGTTATTATAAGAACTCATTACAAAGGAAAAGTAAACGTTTTAAATTAAAATCCCTATGTGATGGACCCCACCATATTGCAATCAGAAATCGGAGATGGTCCTTGATAATTCTTTTCGATTGAAACTCCCCGATGCGATATACTTCCATCACAATCGGAAATCGGAGAAGTTTGTAATCGTAATCGGAAATCGGAGAAATCTTTATTGTGATATCTATGTACCATTTGAATACTTCCGATGCGATTGATATTCAATACACTATACACTTGTCACATCGGAAGAATTCAAAAATAGGTAAATTTATATTATTTCACAAGCGCCAAATCTCCAATAGTGCGTTCAACATTGAATAGCAAATCAAAACAAATATTGGTTTATGATTCTGTTTTTACGTGAGTGTGACTCAAGGAAAAAATTTAAGTGTTATACGGAATCAATAAATAATGAATCGTGAGTTCATAATTTTTATAATTGTTCTTTTCACTTGCTTGTTTATCACGACTGATAGCTTATTGCCTTGCAGAATCAAAGAACACTAAACCCTTTCATTCGCAGACCGAGGGAAACAATACCAGATACCGAAATTTTGAAGAGAACAAGAAGAATGAAGGCTGCTGGTGCCGCTAAGTTTGTTGAGATTCCTACAGTCTCAAAGGAAAGGCCAGTAAAGCTAAAGCTAGTTACGGATACATCATGTCAAGGGCTGGAAAAAATGACATGGGAAGGAGTTTATAATCTGATTGAGAGTGAAAACCCTAAAGTCACGATAGCCAAGGTATTATTTTTGGATGAAGATAACTCAGATTCCGACTTTGAGATTACTGAAAGAACACTTGTGAATTCATTCCTATATCGAATTGCAGCCAGAGAAAACATCATTCCTTATTATGATGTGATTTGATGGGTCATCGATAATGTAGAAATTAAGAACATAATGTTTATTTCAGCTTCTGGAGCATCTTTTGGATCATTTAAAGCAGAAGACATTAAGGCAATGTATCATCTCCCTGATCCGCAGAAGGTTTATAACAAAGAATTTGTCAAAGAGTTTGCTGACGGTAATAAGGTTCAATCTGAACCTATCAAAGAATGGAGAAAAAATCCTGAAAAGCACAAAAATGAAACATCCGGTATGCATTCAGTAGATTCTCTTTACCCCCATACTGCTATGTCGCTGCCATGATGTGTAGATTATTTGGTAATGACAATTCTGCTAGGTTTTCTATACAAATGGTTCCTTTAATCATTACTTCTGTCTATTCTGAAATTATGGACTGGGATGTCATTCTTTCTGATAGGATAGCTAATAGGATACTCAAATCTAGACAAGATAAAAACGCTGGAAATGCCACTCCCTTTTTCTTATGTGCTTATATTCTAGACGCCCTTTGTTTCAATTCTGAGTTTCCCTTGTTAGGATGGAAATGGACTTCTAAATACCCTACTCCGATTCATATATATCATAAACTCCTTTGGAAATTTCATTTCAAATATCATGTTTATAGAATATGTCATGGTTTCCTTATCCCAGTTTTTCAAACCATTTTCAATCGCTTCCCTCCTAGATTCTATGACAAAGCTAAAACTGACTTATCCTCAATAGGAGATTGGTTTGGAGAAGAAAAATTAACGTATGTCAGGATTTTTGGGAGTATTGTGGAACCCCATGTTCTCCCTCTTTTTGTTCCAGATAAACTTCTAGCCCAGGAAATATCCTATCAATTGACAGTTGAAGGAATGTCCAGATCTCTGAGCAACAATAAGAAAAGAATGTGGCCTTCTTTTCCATTCAGTTGTGGACATTTTACTTTGAATGACTTCAAACATGCAGAAAAGGAAGTCGTAAAAATAAAAGACTTAAAATTCGCAACAATCCTGAGGAGATAGTATGATCCACAAAAGATAGCTTTTAATGTTACTTCTTCAGTTTCGATTGCTCGATTCGAGCATGAACCGGATGAATTTGATGATTTGTTTGTTTCATTAGATAACTTTTCTCAAGTTTATAATTTGGCCAAATCCAAATTCCAGAAAGAAGAGATGAATAAATTTATGTTATTCAGAAGACAAATATTGTTGAAATTTCCTCTAGATCAATTAAGAGTTCCTATGCAAGAGTCAGAAACAGAGGATGCATCTGGAAAAACAGCAGGAGAAACATCTACCAGTAAGGCCAGTATACAATCATCTACTGGCCAGCCCATTTTGCATGTACATACTAAAAAGGTGAGCACTGATGGCAAACCCAATGTTCAGAAAGAACATACTGATGGCAAACCCGATGTAAATACTGATCAGCAGTCCACAACTCAAACAGAGAAAGAAGGCACAAGTACTAATACTAATGTTCATAGTCAAAAAGAAGGATCAGATAGCAAAACTAATGAACAAGAAATAAATACAGAGAAATTAGATACACAACTTGGAGGAAACAAAACTACTGAGAAAATAGTAGAATCTGTTGATCCTAATGTTTCCTCACAATTGTTGAAACAATATAATTAATTTGCTCATCAATTAGGACTGCAGGATGATCCCAAAGAGAAAAAGCCAGAAGATCAAGATGTTGAAATCATTCCCGAACATCCTACTGAACAAATTATATTGAAAATTGAGGAAATTCCTCCTCTGGATATATTCTACAGCCCTAATCATAAGGTTGTTGTGAAAAAATAGAGAAAAGGGAGGAGAATTGATCAAGACACGTTTTTTGCTTCACAGGGGTAATTCATGAACATTGTTTATAAGAATGCTGAAGTGAATCCATCCGAGGATCTCACTAAGCTGTCCCAATATGCAGGAGCATACAGTGCTGCAACAATAGATAAAGCTGTAGAAGTTTCTCAGTTAATGACCCAGAAAGATCTACATATAGCTTTACTTGAAGAACAAGCTAATAAAAATCAGCAGAAGATTGCTCAATTAGAAAAGCAATTACAAGATCAGGAACTCAGGTTTAAAGAGCTAGAAGAGCATCTTGACACAGAAAAGAAGAAAGTTGATGAAAAGGCTTTGAGCAAACAGCAACATTTGAATCAAGAAATTTCAAAGCTACAAAATTTGTTACAAAATGAGAATAATACAAATATTGTGCAAGAAAAAGAATTTCAATCAACTTTAGATAAGTTCAAGGATTTCCCCAAATTAAATGAATTCAAATCAAAGGCTCTTGAAGCCAATAAACTGCTGTCTCAGCAGTTAAATAATTTTTGTACAAAATTGACACAAGCAGAACCATTGTTTGATATCACATCATCTTTGATCCAGGACATAATTACTCTCAGGCAAGAAATTGATAACGCCGATGAAAATATTTCTAAATTTCTTACTTGGCAAGACACAGAAAAAGGCAGAAAAGCTAATCTTCCTAGGATAAAAGAAAGACATAAAAAAATCATGTTTACAGAATGGGAACAACAGTTAATGGAAGCTTAGAGAGCTATATCAAGAGCTAGAAGCATGATGGGTAATATAACACAATTTATCAATGACAGCTTGTATACAATTAATCTCATTTCAGATTGCATTCCAGGCAGTTTACTCAAAGTTAAAGAAGTCGATTGCAGATGGAAAGAAGAAATAATGAATAAAAGTCAACAGATCAACAAGCTTCAAACAATATCTTGGGACAATATGTGGAATTATCTAATTAAGCCACACAATCAACAATTAGCTATTAAATTCCTATCAAATGCTGTTGAATGTTTGATTCCAGAATTCTCCGATGCCACATACGTTGGACAGTTACATTCCAAGATGAGTTATCCATCGGAGGTCCAGGAAATGCTGAAAATTTGCCACCTGGCTACATTGAACGAGAAGCAAAAGCAATGAATCAGTTCCACACAAGATAACATTTCTGTTTTTAAAGTTAATAGATTGTAGCAGTAGTAGTAGGATTCTGTTTTCATGTAATGTCATATTTAAACCCCTCTCATGCATTGAAGAAGGGGTCCGGAGTTGTAATATTTTTGGATTTGGAGATTACATTTGTGTACTCCATTGACTCTTATATTCTATAAAGGATCACATCTGGTGTTTTTTGTACGGAATTATTTTTAAAGAGTTGCATTTCTGTACCTTGGATTTGATTTTGCATTGGAATTACTGGATCAGAGTATTGGATTTCATTTGAAAATTTCAATATGGATAAGGTATTTTTATCTATTCACTGTTAATTTATTTTGTTATATGATATTCTCTTTTAAATTTGCTATCATTTATATATATTTCGTTTTCACAATATTTCTTTATATATCATTTTTTATTATATTAGAAATATTCACCTTTCATAAAAGTATGTAAACTGATATACAATGAATACAATATGCTAATATAACTCTGTTTAAATTTTTAAACAGATTTATCTTTATTTGTCGCTGCACATTTCAATTAAACTTTAATACATTTTTATGGTTATTGTTAAATTGGAATAATTTTAAGTTGTATTCACATATGATACTCGGGTTAGTCTTAGAATTTCCTTATCAGTACTTAAACTAGATTAGATAGTTTCATTTCAGTTGTTTAGTCCCATTTTCATTCATCCAAATCAATCCATCATCAACTCATTAGTTATAAGGAAACTGGTCCTTTCAATCCAGTCGAAGCCACCATACCAAACGGATAAGGAGCTATCCTAAGGTCCCGACCGGGTGGTTTTCCCCAATGTTTGAAGCAGAGATTTTCTAGGCTTCAACATTTTTGGCGCTAGAAGGAGGGCTTGAGCTATGAATGGCAAGTAAATATTTACCCACAAGCCATTCTGAGAGCAAAACACCCTCATAAACTTCTTCAATGTCTTCTGAAATACAAAATCCTATAGAAGGAATTGAGAAGAATATTCAGACACCCACTACCAAAATCTTAAAACAATCAGACAATCAAAATCCTGAGTCCCCTGAAGTTCAAGATTTAATCCATAAATTGAAAGGATTCTCATTATCTCTAGATGAGTCTGAAATATCTGAAGGTAGTGTAACTTCAAAATTTGTTTCTTCAAAACCTCTTACTAGGCTTCAAAGTGAAAAACTTGGTATTTCTCCGAAAGAATTCCCTTTACCTAGTAGAGTCAAATAAAAAAGAACTCAATCGGAATCAGTAAGTGATATAAGTTCTTCATCTCATATTCAATTACCTGTTTCCGAAACCCAAACTCAACAAAGTCCAGTTGTTTCCACATCATCTGCTCAATCATCATCAATCCCAACATCATCTATTCCAACAACTTCTGTTCAGACACCACCAGCCTCTACTACTCCTCCAATAGTTGTTCCAATAATGGCTAGACCATGGGCTACTCCAGGGGCTGTCAACATGCCTGCACCTTTACATGATTTACCTGACAATCCTGGAAAATGGCTTCCAAAGTTCAGTCCAGAGCTTAACATTCAAGCTGAAGAACACATCAATAACTTTATGCTGGCTGTAAATTTGAATGGAGTCGAAGAAGAAGATGTTGTAGTCAGACTATTCCCTTATACTCTTCAAGGGGCAGCAGGATCCTGGTACTTTTCATTACCTTCAGGATCCATAACAAGTTGGGATATCTTCGCAGATCATTTTTTAACCAAATTTGGAGATGATAGATCAATAGCCACTTTAATCAACAATCTCTCAAATTTGAAGACAAAACCCAAGGAGCTCATTAAAGATTTCAACTCTAGATTCAACAAACTTTTAAACAAAATCCCTACAGATTCAAAGCCTAGTGAACAAGTCAGAAGTGAATGGTACATAACTGCTTTTCCCTCAAACATAGCAATTTTTGTAGATAGAGCTGCAAAAACTACTTTAGCTGAGAATATGAAAGAAGCTATCACAGTAGAGAAACGAATTATTTCTCTAGATAAGAAAAATGCTATTGAGGAAAGAAAATCCAAGAAAGTCGGCTTTAAAGACGATTCAAGAAAAAAGACAGCCAAAGACCCATATGACATAGAAGGTTTACAGAAAGTTCTTAAAACCATGTCTAATGAAATGGTTGAAATTAAAAAACAAGTGGCAGAGACCTCTACCAAAAAACCATTCCGAAATTTTAAAAGAACTCAAGTTGAATCTAAACCTCCCAATTCAATCTCTAATGCAGAATCAGAAGAGGAAGAAGAAGAAGATACTCCTCCAGTATCAGAGGAGGAAGATAAGAATGAAGAAATAACTGAATTGCATGGAATGTGGGATTTTATTCTCCCTAATTCTGATAGTGAGGTAGAACAAGAAGCTATGCCTGTAAGTACTAGGAGTAAATCTACATCAGAACCTATACAAATAGTTCCTAAGAAGAAAACTACGACTCCAAGTACCAAAGACAAATCCCCTGCAAAGAAAAATTCTCCATTACCCACTCAAAATCAGCCATCTTCTTCTAATCCTCCTACATCGACATCAAAGACTTTAGTGATATCAAATCCTATGGAGTATAACATTGTTGAAGACATGAAAAAGATTAAAGCAAACATTTCCTTACATGAACTCAGCAAACTTAAACACCACCAGAAGTTGCTATTAAAAGAGTTAAATAATACACCAATTGCTCCTTTACCAAGTGGTGTAGTTGCAAAAGCAGCTAAAGGGACCGGTAAGCCACCAGACAAAGTAGATGCTACTGATACTGTGCTCATTGGAGAAAGATAAAATTCTCAGACTCTTCCTTTTATTTTGACTTATGAAATGTACAATAAAAATCTGCATAATTTCTTGATCGATTCTGGAGCATCCTCTAATATAATGCCTACTTCAGTTTGTGCCAAATTGAATATTGAACCACAAAAATCGGCAATTCACATAGTTCAATTGGATCGCTCTAAAGTTCAAGTTGTAGGAGAAATCCATTCAGTTACTATCAGACTAGCTTCTGATCCTAGGATTGTCCAAAGAATTGATATTTTGATTGCAGATATTCCTGAATTCTATGGATTAGTCTTAATCAGAGACTGGTCTGCAAAACTTAATGGTTATATCGCAACTGATTATTCACATATGTGGCTTCCCTACAAAGGGAAACCAAATCAAATCAAAGTTGAACGAGAAAAACATATGATGAACACCGTTACTGAATTTGAACAATCAAATGAACCTGTAGCTTTCAACAACAATATTCTTGGAGGTTATTCTGCTGAGTCATTCCTTGGGAACTTCAAAGCACCACAATCACCCTTTTCTATAAATACTTTTGTTTCTCAAATATAAAAATTTTCACAGTCTGATTCTTCTAGAATTGTAAATATTTCTGATACAATTGTAGATAAACCAATAGATAAATCTTTATTTTGGTCATTATATTTTGATGGATCAAAATCTAATGATGGGGCTGGAGCAGGATGCAGCTTAATTGATCCATATGGAGAGAAAACCATGCTATCATGTAGGTTAGAATTTGAGTGTACAAACAATACTGCAGAATATGAAGCCTTGATTCAAGGGCTTTATAAATCTATAGGGTTAAATGTTAAATACTTGAAAGTCTATGGTGATTTTGAAATTGTCATAAAACAAGTTAGAAATACCATTCATTGCCTTTCAGGACATCTCAAACACTATCAAACTCTAGTACAAGATCTTACCACTCATTTTTTAGCATTCAATATTTCTTCTATTCCTAGGAATCAAAATACATCAGCTGATTTGTTAGCTAATGTTGCATCCAAACTCCTTCCTGCTGAAGATTGCAGTCTTGATAGATTTTTAGTAGAATTGATTTTTCGCCCATCTGTTCCAGATAATATCACAAATTGGAGAGTATTCTACCATGATCAAGATATTTTGAATTTCATGACTTCAGAGAAATCATATGATGAACAAATTATTGATGAAGATGATCATGATCTGCAAATTTCCTCAAAAGGTAATGAAAATCCCATTCCGAAATCTGTTGTTAAATTGGAGGACTTATATGATATTAAAGACAGATTCAAGAAAGTCACTAATGCTAAACTTCAAGGTTCCACTTTGAAGTTTGAATTAGTAAACCTTGGCTCTGATTCTAATCCTCAAAATATTAATTTAGGACTCAATTTAACTCCAGAGGAAAGAAATTCTTTCATCAAACTTCTGAATAGATATAAAAATGTTTTTTCTTGGAATTATGATGATTTAAAAATGTATGACACTTCTGTTATTCAACACACAATTCCAATGTTTCCTAATATTAAACCTATCCAACAGAAGTTAAGAAAGATTCATCCAAATCTTGAGAGTCAAATCAAAACAGAACTCGATAAAATTTTGAAAGCCAAAATCATTTTTCCTGTAAGGAATTCCAATTGGGTTTCCAATATGGTACCTCTAAGGAAGAAAAATGGTGATATAAGAATCTGTATTGATTTTAGAAATTTAAACAAGGCATGTTTAAAAGACAATTTCTCATTGCCAACCATGGAATAGATACTTCAAAAAGTAGTTGGTTCTGAACTCATGTCCTTCCTTGATGGTTTCTCAGGCTATAATCAAATCTTAGTTCACCCAGAGGACAGGTTGAAAACCACTTTCAGAACCAAATGGGGAACATATGCTTATCAGAAAATGCCTTTTGGTCTAATAAATGCAGGAGCAACTTTCCAAAGAGCCATGGACATAGCATTTAAAGGTCTGGTCAATAGATCAGTTGTTATTTATCTTGATGACATAACAGTATTTTCAAAAAAGAGAGCCAATCATCTACATGATTTAAAGCAAATATTTGAAAGATGTAGAAGGTTTGGTATTTCCTTGAATCCAAAGAAATCTTTCTTTGCTCTTGATGAAGGAAAACTCTTAGGATTTGTTGTGTCAAAAGATGGTATATATATTGATCCAGATAGAGTCAAAGAAATTTCTGATATTTTTTTACCTCATAATAAAAAATCCATGCAATCATTTCTTGGGCAAATCAATTTTGTAAAAATATTCATTCTCGATTTCTCTCAAATTGTTTTACCTATGCAAAATATGATCAAGAAAATTCAGTATTCAAATGGGGGCATAAAGAGAAACAAGCCTTTGAGGCAATCAAACAAGCAATCATTAATGCACCAGCATTGAATACCCCTGATTTTTCTAAAGATTTTACTTTGTATACTTTGGCCACCGAAACATCCTATGCTGGTGTTTTAACACAGCTCAATGATCAGAAAATTGAAGCACCAATTTCTTTCTTTAGCTCAAATCTGCAAGGAGCCAAGCTTAACTATTCCGATGTTGGAAAACAAGCCTTTGCCGTGTTTAAATCAATCAAACATTTCATACCTTTTCTCTTGAAAACACATACAAAAATCATTGTCCCATTCTCTGCAGTGAGACGATTATTAGTTTAAAAGGAAGTAGGAGAAAAGAGAGCTAACTGGGTAACATCTTTGCAAGAATATGATATTGATATTAAGCCAGATAAGATTGTTAGAGGACAAGGATTTTGCAGATTATTGGCAGGAGCTCATAACATACCAGAAAATCAAGATCCGAACAATGATATTCAAGTAAGTCAGATAAGTGTTACAGATTCTGAATCTCAATATGTTGATCTCATCTATTACTTGAAAAATGGGTATGCTCCTTCTAATCTCAGTTATAAGAACAAACGTGATTTAAGATTGAAAGCTATTAAATATGAAATCATTGATAATGTGTTATTCAGAAAGAATTATGACTCAATCCTATTAAGATGTCTTGAAAAGACTGAAGCTGAAAAGGTGTTGCAGGAATTGCATGATGGACCAGCAGGAGGTCATTTTGGAGGTGATACTACAGCTCACAAAATAATCCATGCTAGTTATTATTGGCCTACCCTTTTCAAAGATACACATGATTATGTGAGGAAGTGCAAAATTTGTCAAACTGCTAGTGGAAGACAAAGGAAACCTGCTTTTCCTTTGCAGCCAGTAAATATTGAGCAACCATTTGAGCAATGGGGGCTTGACATTATTGGTGAGATAGTACCTCATTCTTCTAAACAACACAAATACATTCTTACAGCAACAGATTACTTTACAAAATGGGTAGAAGAAATCCCTTTGAAGGTAGCCAATTCTGATGCAATTATTGATTTCATAGATCAATTCATCATAACCAGGTTTGGTGTACCTAACGCTCTTGTCTTTGATAATGCATATTATTTTTCTGGAAATAGTATAATGTAATTTCCAATCAAAAGAGGTTTCAAACTGAAATATTCAGCAAATTATTATCCACAAGGTAATGGTTTAGCTGAATCCACTAACAAAAATCTTATAAAAATCATTAAAAGGACCATTGATCAAAATCAAAAGAATTGGCACACGTCTTTAATATTTGCACTAAGGGTTGATCGTATTACTCAAAAAGCTTCAATAGGAACTTCACCTTTCAATTTGGTTTATGGAAAAGAAGCTGTAATACCATCAAATCTTACTCTCCCATCATTAGCCCTAGTGCAATTCATTGAAGAAAACCCTTCTTCATCCATTCAATTGAGATACGATCAAATCCTTAAATTAGAAGAAGATAGAAATAAAGCAAAAATCATTCATGAAAAACATCAACAGCTTGTAAAATCTTCTTTTGATGCAAGTTCTACCGGCTCAAAGATTTTTTCAAATGGTGATCTTGTTCTGAAGTGGGATAAAGCACATGAAGAAAAAGGTAATCATACCAAATTTCAGAAAATGTGGCTTGGACCATTTCAGATTATTGAAAAGATAGGCTCAAATACATTCATACTTCAAGATTTAACAGGAAAGAGGGAGTCTCTTCCTGTAAATGGGCTTGTCTTGAAGAAATTCTTTTCATAAGGAGGTAACCCCTTCTTACTTGTACATATTCCTTTCTGCAAAGTTTTTGATTGTTTTGTAAATAAAGGTTGTTAATAAGTCTCTAATTGACTGTTTACTATTTAGAAAATTTCTTAGGATGAATATTATAAATATTTATTTTGTGTAAATAAGAATTTTTAAAGAGATGATCACAGTCTTTGGATAGTTTAAAATAAGATGTTAAACTTTGAAAGATTATTCCAATCATTTGCATGATCTTTTGAAAACTTGAGGAAAATGTAAATCGTTATAATTTTATTGAGCAGAGAAAGGTTATCTATAAAAGTAAAGATTTTTTCAAAGTCTTGGTACTCAAGAAGCTCTGAAAATTGTCATTCATTGATTCTTAAGGATAAAACTATTTCACCCCATCCATTTAAGTTGTGATTTTTTAGAATGTAATTCTAAGAAATTATATGAAAATTTTAAGAGATAAGAGGTCTCATCACGAGCCTGCTTACCATATTCATAAGAAGTAATAAAACTGACATTACCAATATTGCATATCAAAATAGGGTAATAGCTTATAAATATAAGACAAAGGGTCTCATCACGAACCAGCTTGTTCAGTTTAATTACAACTAGTGAATGGCATTGTTATTAACTGGCTACCAAACCAGAACAATGGCTCTTAAAAATAAAAAATAAGCAAAAGACAAAAACATGAGATAAAATGTCTTATGAATTTATCATTTAAAAATTCATAATCTTAGTTGGATGGGATAATGAATAAGTTAATGGTTAAAAGGTAACCCTGTCGAGACTATGAATGTTTGCAGGCAGCAGAGGCAATGCCTATGACAATAGAGTATATTATAAAACCAAACTTGGAGAAATCCACTTACTTCATTATTAACAACCAATCAAAACTTGAGATAACCCAAAAAAAAAATTATTCTTAAGAAATTAGAAAGAAATTGTAAGTAATTTTTATTCTTTTTCATAGTTAGATTTTATTTTGATTATCCTAAGATAGTTTTCATTATCTTTAAAAATATTTACTTACTACAAATATAGTATTCATTTTATTTTTTCAGAGATAACTGTTTCTTTCAGTGAATCGCCAATTTTTGTACTGTACAACAACCCTCCCTTATTTCAAAATTTTAGAATAAAATTCATTTAGAAATAGGGTCCCTTTTTCTTTTAATATAGGAATAAAAGACTTAGAAATAAAGATTCATTGTTTGAAAAACTCATTGCATATCTTTATTACCAAGCATGGACAAACAAAATATAACATTCAAAACTTCCAATCCGATCAAATATAAAAGACTTTATCATATAAAACAAGTCAATTATAAAAAGTCCCATGAACAGTAATCACAATCGGAAATCGGAGAAATCATTAAGAAAATTTTTTACATACATGCTCAAAACTCCGATACGATTAGTTCAATCGCAAATCGCCAATCGCAAAGGATTTATGTTATGCATTGTTTTTACATATTTTTGATGCGATGCGATCAATTGCAATCGCATAATCGGAGCACTTTTTAAATTCTTTATAGTCAAATTGATAAATTCTCGATGCGATGAGATTTATTATAAGAACTCATTACAAAGGAAAAGTAAACGTTTTAAATTAAAATCCCTATGTGATGGACCCCACCATATCGCAATCGGAAATCGGAGATGGTCCTTGATAATTCTTTTCGATTGAAACTCCCCGATGCGATATACCGCCATCACAATCGGAAATCGGAGAAGTTTGTAATTGCAATCGGCAATCGGAGAAATATTTACTGTGATATCTATGTACCATTTGAATACTTCCGATGCGATTGATATTCAATACACTATACACTTGTCACATCGGAAGAATTCAAAAATAGGTAAATTTATATTATTTCACAAGCTCCAAATCTCCAATATTACGTTCAACATTGAATAGCAAATCAAAAAAAATATTGGTTTATGATTCTGTTTTTATGTGAGTGTGACCCAAGGAAAACATTTAAGTGTTATACGGAATCAATAAATAATGAATCGTGAGTTCATAATTTTTATAATTGTTCTTTTCACTTGCTTGTTTATCCAGATTGATAGCTTATTGCCTTGCAGAATCAAAGAACACTAAACCCTTTCATTCGCAGACCGAGGGAAACAATACCAGTTACCGAAATGTCGAATAAAACAAGAAGAATGAAGGCTTCTGGTTCCGCTAAGTTTGTTGAGATTCCTACAGTCTCAAAGGAAAGGCCAGTAAAGTTGAAGCTAGTTACGGATACATCATGTCAAGGGCTAGGAAAAATGACATGGGAAGGATTTTATAATCTGATTGAGAGTGAAAACCCTAAAGTCACAATAGCAAAGGTATCAGTTCCGGATTAAGATAACTCAGATTCCGACTCTGAGATTACTGAAAGA
The DNA here is from genome assembly GCA_034641835.2 of Pinus albicaulis. NCBI lineage: Eukaryota > Viridiplantae > Streptophyta > Pinopsida > Pinales > Pinaceae > Pinus > Pinus albicaulis. Next base: position 1,112,720,581 of record CM076578.1, on the reverse strand, counting down.
ACACTTGCGAATTCATTCCTACATCGAATTTCAGCCAGAGAAAACATCATTCCTTACTATGATGTGATTCGATGGGTCATCGATAATGTAGAAATTAAGAATAGAATTTTTATTTCAGCTTCTGGAGCATCTTTTGGATCATTTAAAGCAGAATACATTAAGACAATGTATCATCTCCCTGATCCGCAGAAGGTTTATAACAAAGAATTTGTCATAGAGTTTGCTGACAATAATCAGGTTCAATCTGAACCTATCAAAGAATGGAGAAAAAATCCTGAAAAGCACAAAAATGAATCATCCGGTATGTATTCAGTAGATTCTCTTTTACCCCCATACTGCTATGCCGCTGCCATGATGTGTAGATTATTTGGTAATGAAAATTCTGCTAGGTTTTCTATACAAATGGTTCCTTTAATCCTTGCTGCTGTCAATTCTGAAATTATGGACTAGCCTATCATTCTTTCTGATAAGATATCTAATAGAATACTCGAATATAGACAAGATAAAAACGCTGGAAATGCCACTCCCTTTTTCTTCTGTGCTTATATTCTAGATGCCCTTTGTTTCAATTCTAAGTTTCCCTTGTTAGGATGGAAATGGACTTCTAAAGACCCTACTCCGATTCATATATATCATAAACTCCTTTGGAAATTTCATTTCAAAGATCATGTTTATAGAATATGTCATGGTTTCCTTATCCCAGTCTTTCAAACCATTTTCAATCGCTTCCCTCCTAGATTCTCCGACAAAGCTAAAACTGACTTATCCTCAATAGGAGATTGGTTTGGAGAAGAAAAATTCACGTATGTCAGGATTTTTGGGAGTATTGTGGAACCCCATGTTCTCCCTCTTTTTGTTCCAGATAAACTTCTAGCCCAGGCAATATCCTACCAATTGACAGTTGAAGGAATGTCCAGATCTCTAAGCAACAATAAGAAAAGAATGTGGGCTTCTTTTCCATTCAATTGTGGGCATTTTACTTTGAATGACTTAAAAAATGCAGAAACGGAAGTCGTCAAAATAAAAGACTTAAAATTCGCAACAATCCCGGGGAGACAGTATGATCCACAAAAGATAGCTTTTAATGTTACTTCTTCAGTTTCGATTGCTCGATTCGAGCATGAACCAGATGAATTTGATGATTTGTTTGTTTCATTACATAACTTTTCTCAAGTTTATAATTTGGCCAAATCCAAATTCCAGAAAGAAGAGATGAATAAATTTATGTTATTCAGAAGACAAAGATTGTTGAAAGTTCCTCTAGATCAATTAAGAGTTCCTATGCAAGAGTCAGAAACAGAGGATGCATCTAGCAAAACAGCAGGAGAAACATCTACCAGTAAGGCCAGTACACAATCATCTACTGGCCAGCCCATTGTGCATGTACATACTGAAAAGGTGAGCACTGAAGGCAAACCCAATGTTCAGAAAGAACATATTGATGGCAAACCCGATGTAAATACTGATCAGCAGTCCACAGCTCAAACAGAGAAAGAAGGCACAAGTACTGATACTAATGTGCATAGTCAAAAAGAAGGATCAGATAGAAAAACTAATGAACAAGAAATAAATACAGAGAAATCAGATACACAACTTGGAGGAAATAAAACTACTGAGAAAATAGTAGACTCTGTTGATCCTAATGTTTCCTCACAATTGTTGAAACAATATAATCAATTTGTTCATCAATTAGGACTGCAGGATGATCCCAAAGAGAAAAAGCCAGAAGATCAGGATGTTGAAATCATTCCCGAACATCCTACAGAACAAATTATATTGAAAATTGAGGAAATTCCTCCTCTGGATATATTCTACAACCCTAAACATAAGGTTGTTGTTAAAAAACAGAGAAAAAGGAGGAGAATTGATCAAGACACATTTTCTGCTTCACAGGAGGAATTCATAAACATTGTTTATAAGAATGCTGAATTGAATCCATCTGAGGATCTCACTAAGCTTTCCCAATATGCAGGAGCATACAGTGCTGCAACAATAGATAAAGCTGCAGAAGTTTCTCAGTTAATGACCCAGAAAGATCTACATATAGCTTTACTTGAAGAACAAGCTAATAAAAATCAGCAGAAGATTGCTCAATTAGAAAAGCAATTACAAGATCAGGAACTCAGGTTTAAAGAGTTAGAAGAGCATCTTGCCACAGAAAAGAAGAAATTTGATGAAAAGGCTTTGAGCAAACATCAAAATTTGAATCAAGAAATTTCAAAGCTACAAAATTTGTTACAAAATGAGAAGAATACAAAGATTGTGCAAGAAAAATAATTTCAAGCAGCTTTAGATAAGTTCAAGGATTTCCCCAAATTAAATGAATTCAAATCAAAGGCTCTTGAAGCCAATAAACTGTTGTCTTAGCAGTTAAATAATTTTTGTACAAAATTGACACAAGCAGAACCATTGTTTGATATCACATCATCTTTGATCCAGGACATAATTACTCTCAGGCAAGAAATTGATAACACCGATGAAAATATTTCTGAATTTCTTACTTGGAAAGACACAGAAAAAGGCAGAAAAGCTAATCTTCCTAGGATAGAAGAAAGACATAAAGAAATCCTGTTTACAGAATGGGAACAACAGTTAATGAAAGCCGAGAGAGCTATATCAAGAGCTAGAAGCATGATGGGTAATATAACACAATTTATCAATGACAGCTTGTATACAATTAATCTCATTTCAGATTGTGTTCCAGGCAGTTTACTCAAAGTTAAAGAAGCCGATTGCAGATGGAAAGAAGAAATAATGAATAAAAGTCAACAGATCAACAAGCTTCAAACAATATCTTGGGACAATATGTGGACTTATCTAATTAAGCCACACAATCAACAATTAGCTATTAAATTCCTATCAAATGTTGTTGATTGTTTGATTCCAAAATTCTCCGATGCCACATACGCTGGACAATTACATTCCAAGAAGAGTCATCCATCGGAGGTCCAGGAAATGCTAAAAATTTGCCACCTGGCTACATTGAATGAGAAGCAAAAGCAATGAATCAGTTCCACAAAAGATAGCATTTCTGTTTTTAAAGTTAATAGATTGTAGCAGTAGTAGTAGGATTCTGTTTTCATGTAATGTCATATTTAAACCCCTCTCATGCATTGGAGAAGGGGTCCGGAGTTGTAATATTTTTGGATTTGGAAATTACATTTCTGTACTCCATTGACTCTTATATTTTATAAAGGATCACATCTGGTGTTTTTTGTATGGAATTATTTTTAAAGAGTTGCATTTCTGTACCTTGGATTTGATTTTGCATTGGAATTACTGGATCAGAGTATTGGATTTCATTTGAAACTTTCAAGATGGATAAGGTATTTTTATCTATTCACTGTTAATTTCTTTTGTTATATGATATTCTCTTTTAAATTTGCTATCATTTATATATATTTCGTTTTCACAATATTTCTTTATATATCATTTTTTATTATATTAGAAATATTCACCTTTCATAAATGTATGTAAACTGATATACAATGATGAATACAATATGCTAATATAACTCTGTTTAAATTCTTAAACAGAGTTATCTTTATTTGTCGCTACACATTTCAATTAAAATTTAATACATTTTTATGGTTATTGTTAAATTGGAATAATTTTAAGTTGTATTCACATATGATACCCGGGTTAGTCTTATAATTTCCTTATCATTACTTAAACTAGATTAGATAGTTTCATTTCAGTCGTTTAGTCCCATTTTCATTAATCCAAATCAATCCATCATCAACTCATTGGTTATAAGGAAACTGGTCCTTTCAATCCAGTCGGAGCCACCATACCAAACGGATAAGGAGTTGTCCTAAGGTCCCGACCGGGTGGTTTTCCCTAATGTTTGAAGCAGAGATTTTCTAGGCTTCAATAAGTCTCCTACAAGCTGCGAAAATGGTCCGATTTTGGATAATTTTGATTATATTTAGTCTAGTGCAGGGGTTTGGGGTGTGACAAAGCCCCGAAAAGCATTGTAATGGGTTAAAGGGTAGATCTGGACTCTGAAAACCACGGTTTGCAGACCATAGGAAAGATTAGGCTAGATTTTTATAAATAGAGGAACATTTTTTAATTATAAGGTAAGAAGAAGATGATGAGCTCTTGATGTGAATTATGGCTTAGTAGATCTATTTGGGTTTTGGGGAAAGGACTCCTGCTGGCTGAGTCCTGCTATGTACGGATCCTGCTAGTGTGTGCGTAGGTCAGGTTGGGTATTGTAAGAAGGAATATTTGACAGATTGATGAATAAAGGCTGTTGGAGTAACTAAGTCTATGTGTACTATTTATGTGAATCTGTGGTAATTTTTGTATTATGCATATTCTGTGTTAAGCTACAAAAATATTGTGTAAGTGTGGTTACTGCATCTGGATCTGTTCTGTTATATTTTATGCAATATTGTGTTACTCTCTTAGAAGCGTATGATTTATTGAGCACCGTAGTATAGTTGACCTTGCACACGTTGATGCGAAGGAGACCTATAGATCCAGCTTTGTAGTAGGCGATCTCGTCATCATAAAGACATATGTATCTCTGCTTGCATTACCTATCCTTTCTCAAGGTGCAGAAACCTGGTTCCCACCCATACTACTTTGGGTGAGACTTTGACCTACGCAAGTAGGTCACTGCCGAAAGGGCCAGTACTATAGGTGTTTGTTGGAAAACCTTAACCTTTGAACCTGGGTCAGGACCCCTCGAGCCAAAAAATGGTTCCGTTGCCAGGACCGGGCACAATTTGAGAGAGGGATCGGGTAATGCCCATAAAATAATTGAAGGCCTAATAATAGGTACGGTTAAATGACCCCTAGTTTAGATGAAAGTACAACACGGAGCGGTAAGTACTATCGAACCAATCAAGAAGGGGATAGATCTATTTATAGCCTGCTAAAAGGAGCAGCTGTGCAAATTCTGCCAGCTACACCGCTATCAGAACCATGTAAGAAGAAAACCTCGCGCGGAACCCCACCAGAAGAGAATATGGAAGCACACTTGAGATTACCTACCTTCAAGGGTGTGGGGGACGAGGACATGGACTGATTTTGGTTTTTTGTGGAATCAATATGGACTGCGCAAGATGTGGCAAGCGATACTGTGAAAAGGGCGCAACTATCACTGGCTTTCGAAGAGAGAGCATTAGAATGGTATATGAAGTACCTATCTCAAAATGGAAGTGCATCTATTCACGATATTAAGGATTCTCTGAAACAACAATTTTGAAAGCCTAAGTCCTACTCACAGATCGTAGCAGATGTGAAGGACTTCAAGCAAGGAACAATTGAGTCAGTATGGGAAGCTGATCAAAGACTAAAGAAAGCAATCAAAGAAGGAGGATTTAAGTATGATGATATACAACATACAGAATGGTTCATCGCTATGCTGCTACCTCACCTGCGTGCACCTATGGGCCACCAAACCTTCGAATCACAGGAAAAATATTTGGAAGTCACCATGAAACTAGAGGTTGCACCCAGGGAAGATACTTCGGTAGGGGTACAACAAATTCAGGAGCAGCTCGGAGCTATGCATATGGAGATTTAGAACCTACGGAAGGAACGGGAAAAAGGAGCTAGCACAGATCTATGGTGCATACGATGTTGAGCATCTGGGCATACAAAGCATTAGTGCCCACTACTGGCAGATTACATATAGGCGGGAGGACCTAGTCCGGTGCATCCAGGAGTAGGTGGAAAACCCAACCTATCGCATCCAGGCTCAGGCAGATCTACGTTGTGGTGTGATGACTGTTGTGTAGCAGGGTTTCATGATACAAACCATTTCCCCCGGCTAGGTGCGTATGTCTCAGAGCTAAAGCAACAATGGTGTAGATTATGCTGGTCGGTAGGACATGATGAGCAGAACTGCCAAACTTATGATCTGATGATAGATCGAGGAAACTTGTATAGGGTGAAATATGACCCTGCGTCACCCAGATCTCCCGCAAACTTTGGTGACACCCCAGCTAGGGGTAGGGGAGGTCGGGGAGGAAGTGCAGGACGAGGACGCGGACAGCTAATATGTTATAACTGCAGGGAAGTAGGACACTTTGCAAGGTATTTCTCAAATCCTGCAAGGCCATCCTGCAAATATTGTAGACAGCTGGACCATGTGATTGAAGATTGTCCAATCTTAATAGAAAAAATGCAAGAAAAGTAGCCGACAGAGAATGTACAAAGAGTTAAGGCTGAACTATGGGATAAAAATCCAAGTGTGAAGGCTGTAACCCGTAGTGGGATGACCACCAGGGAACCTCACAAGGAAGCTGCAAAGGGTCCTCTAATCCGACAGGCACCTCTCAACCAAGCAGGGTTGGACCGAAACTCAGGGCAAGAAACAATTAGCACAATACAATAGGACATTGCTAAGGCAAGGGAATCTACTGTGGAGACACCTACACACCTTAAGAAAGGTGATGAGATGAGACCATTCCTGCAAGAGCGTGTGAAGCTATTACGCAACCAACGAACCAAAGAAAACCTTCAGACATTGATAGATAGCTGCGTAGTACAATCCCACCTGTCTCCAGGAGTCCAACGTGTGCACAAGCTAGGCAGATATAGGAAACGCACCGGTAGGGAGATGAGACTAACTAACCAAATCGGTAACCATGAAATGGATTAGGTTGTCTTAGACTTGGGGTCATATGCAAATGTGCTCCCTAAGCAAACTTGGCAACAAATGGGAAAACCCAAATTGGAGTGGTCCAACATCCAACTGCATATGGCCAACCAACAAAATATTATACCTCTGGGGAGACTATCAAGAATCATGGTGAATATCGTTGGGGTCAAGGTCCGAGATGACTATGAATTAATTTATATTGTAGATGACGCAGACCCATACCCTGCACTCTTAGGGATATACTGGGCCATAGATATGGGTGGTATCGTCAACCTCAAAAAGAGAAGCATGGTGTTTGAAAATACCGGGACAAGGGTAGTAGTACCATTAGACCCTACAAAGGGTAAGCGCTACACAGAACCAGTATGCGGAGGAGAAGAGGTGGATCACATTTACAAATTGACTGTGTGCGACAAAGATTGGATCAATCCCACGAAAGACGGGGTACTCTATTGGGAGGAAGACAGTGAATGCTTCTCTGACTCTAATGAGGAAATGGAAAAATGGGAAGATTGGTTGCACGATGTCTGAGCACCACAATGTCTTCGACTCACAAGGGACTCCTGCTACATTTCCTCAGAGGTAAGAGATCTACCTCATTTTGATGAGTCTGGTAGCCTCACGGAGTTCTTGAGGACATTGGAAGCTATGGTTCTGAGGGAACGCAGGCTATGGGCCCTTAATCTAGCTATGTGAGGAACACCTACACGATGATGGGACACCCACAAAGAAGCATTCTAGGATTGGTAGGAATGTCGGGATATGATGATCCTATGGTTCGCACCTCCAGCTGACATACGCACCAAGACGTTCCTCAGACCAGGAGATCCCCATGAGCATCTACTCACCTGGATGGAAAAGTTGTCTGACTGGCCTACGGAAGAGTGGGTTCATCTGTTTATTCATTCCTTGGGGCTTATCCCTGTCACATGGTATTTAGATGCAGAGCTCCATCAGTGCACCCGCCACTAGGAGACACTAAAATATGACTTTATAGGAACATTCAGGCTAATTAGGGGAATGGAGGCTCTTAATGAAGCTCTGCAGGACATCGATGCTTTTGTATTTCATGACTCGCGCCATCACATTACAACGGAAGCCCTGACATGGGAAGCACAGATGAAAGACATAGTCAACTTCCAGAGCTTGGCAATAGAGGAAGAGGAAGATAATCCTCAAAACGTCTCTATCCCAGAATTTGATTGGGAACGTACAGTTACTGGGCCCCCGCTACAGAATTTTGATGTTACCCAGCCTCTCAAGCTACGTGAAATTAATATCAGGACAGAAGAACGCCCTTAGTTGGCCATGATTGGGGACTATTGGGATGAAGGAATCGTAGGAAAAATTGTAAAGCTACTTATGGAATATCAAGACTTATTCCCAACAAAGTTTTCTAAGCTCAGAGGAATCACAGGGGACCTAGGCGTTATGCACATCACTATGAAACCAAAGGTGCACCCCGTAAAGCAGCGGCCTTACCGGATGAACCCTATTTTTAGTTAAGCAAAAGGTCAGAGAAGAACTGGACAAAATTCTTGTTGCAGGTATCATCGAACTAGTTGAACAGTCATATTGGGTAAGTCCGATGGTCGTCCAAGAGAAGAAAACAAAGGGGGAGATACGAATCTGCGTAGAACTACGCAAGTTAGACAACGCCTGTGCACATGACCCCTTCCCTACGCCTTTCTCAGATGAAATCCTTGATAGCATGGGTAGACAGGAAGCATATTCCTTCACCGATGGGTTCTGAGGATACCAACAAATCTGAATCGCACCTGACGATCGCAGTAAGACTACTTTCGCAACAGAATGGGGATCCTTTCAGTACACATTCATGCCCTTTTGTCTCAAGAATGCACCTACTATCTTCTCGAGAGTAGTAGTTGTCATATTCAAGGAGTTCATCCATAAGTTTCTAGAAGTTTATTTCGACAATTGGATGGTATTCGGCTTGGTAAAGGAGCATGTCTCCAACCTGCGCATGATGTTGGATTCCTATCAAAAGCACCAGATTTCATTGAATATAAAGAAGTGCATTTTCTGTGTGCCCTTTGGAATTTTTCTTGGACACATAGTATGCCGGCAAGGGCTGATGATTGATCTGAAAAAGGTGGCAGTAATTATAAACCTTGCAGTCCCAACAACAGAGAAACAACTGTGTTCGATCCTTGGACGCACAGGCTATTACAGAAAATTCATTCAGGGATACGCACTGATCATAGCACCCATGGAAAAATTTCTTAAAAAGGACTTTTCCTTTTTTTGAATGACGAATTTCAAAAGAGTTTTGAGCTTCTCAAAGAAAATATGGTCTCTGCACCCATACTAATATTTCCTAATTGGTTGAAGGAATTTCACGTACACGTGGATGCATCAGGAATTGCCTTGGGTGTTGTCCTCACTCAGCCTGGGGAAGGAGATATTGATCACCCAGTTGCCTTTGCTAGTAGAAAACTCTCTGGCGCAAAGCGCAACTACTCCACCATCGAACGAGAAGGACTGGCTATGGTATATGCGTTACAAAAATATCAGCACTATCTATTGGGAGGAAACTTTAAGATGTTTACTGATCATTCAGCTTTAAAATACCTTGTGAACAAGCCTATGTTGGGGGGGAATATTTGCCGATGGTTGTTGCTATTTCAGGAATATGATTTTGAAATTATCGTCAAGCCAGGAAGGCTGAATGTGGGTCTGGATCATCAGTCCTGTATTGAGACAGGCGAAGAACCGACTAGCTTGGAGAAAGGATTACCAGATGCACAGTTGTTCACCATTAAGGTTGTGGATTCCCACTTCGCTGATATCATTCAGTTCCTTACTACAGGCGTAGCTCTCGTAGACTATTCAGTTCAGCAGAAGAAGGAGTTGGTTACTCGGGCAGCAAACTTTACTATCATAGTCGGCCAATTATACAAATTAGGCGCTAATGAAGTACTGCGTCGATACGTTCTGGAGCATGAACGACATGCCGTCTTAGCAGAGGCACACGAAGGTGTCGCAGGAGGCCACTATGCTGGAAAGGCAACGACACAAAATATCTTGAGAGCTGGGTTATGGTGGCCTACCTTACACCATGAATCTCACAACTATTGTAAATCGTGCGATACGTGCCAACGGATAGGACGACCCTCACGAAGAGATGAAATGCCATTGCAACCTCAAATAGATTTTCAGGCCTCTGACAAATGGGCCATTGATTTTGTCGGACCAATAAATCCCCCGAGAAAGAAGATAGGTGCGCGCTACTTTATTACTGCTACTGACTATGTTACTCGATGAACTGAAGCACAAGCACTGAAGGATTGTACTGCAGATACTATTGCACACTTCATCTTTGAGCAAATCCTGACCAGATTTGGATGCCCAAAGATCCTGATGAGCGACAGAGGCACTCACTTCGTTAATGAAACTATACAAGCCCTGAATGAGGAATTATGGATCCATCACGTAAAAATTACACCTTATCATCCGCAGGAAAACAGGGCAGTCGAGGCTTTCAACAAAATCTTAGAGCAAGCATTGACCAAGGTCTGCAATGACGATCATAGTGATTGGGACGTACGCATCCCCTCTGTTCTGTGGGCTTATCAAACAACCTGCAAGAAGCTAACAGGAAGGACCCCCTTTCAGATGGTCTTCAGCAAGGAGGCCATTATGCCAATGGAATACATTGTTCCTAGTCTACGTATCGCAGCATTTACAAATATGGCAGAACCTATCATAATGGAAGAATGCCTTGCACAAATTTTGGCATTGGAAGAAGATTGGTTCATTGCTAACTTTCATCAACAGGTTCAGAAGGCTCGCGATAAATATTGGCATGATCAACATATTCACCAAAAGACATTCGTAGAAGGTGACCTAGTCCTCTTATATGATAGCCAGTTTGCGAAACACCCAGGAAAATTCCGACAACACTAGTTTGGTCCCTACACCGTTCAGGAAATCACGGATGGTGGAGCAGTTAGGTTAGCTACCCTGTGCAGTAACGTGTTACCAGGCTACGTCAATATCAGTCGGCTCAAGCCATACACGACTAAATGACTATATGGCCGGAATAACTGTCTCAGGCAGACTCGGCCCACCAAGAAGGGGGTGTTGAGGCATGACTGAGATAAGCACGTAGCTCCAGGGATGATTAGCAGACCTGTGGCCACCGTGACTCGGGATGAGTCACAAGATTGTGTTGGGGGAATGTTGGAACAGGTTCTCCTACAAGCTATGAAACTGGTTCGATTTTGTATGATTTTGATTATATTTAGTCTATCGCAAGGGTTTGGGTTGGGACAAAGACCCGAAAAGCATTGTAATGGGTTAAAGGGTAGATCCGGAATCCGCAAACCACAGTTTGTGAACCATAGGAAATATTAGGCTAGATTGTTATAAATAGAGGAACATTTTTTAGTTATAAGGTAAGAATAAGATGATGAGCTCTTGATGCGAATTGTGGCTTATTAGATCTGTTTGGGTTTTGGGGAAAAGACTCATGTTGGTTGTGTGCGCAGAGATCCAGAGTCCTACTATGTGCGGACCCTGCTGCTGTGTGTGCACGTCGGGTTGGGTATTGTAAGAAGTAATTGACAGATTGATGAATAAAGGTTGTTGGCGTAACTGAATCTATGTGTATTGTTTATGCGAATCTGTGGTAATTGTTGTATTATTTGTATTCTTTGTTAAGCTACGAAAATACTGTGTAAGTATGGTTACTGCATCTGGATATGTTTTTTTATATTTTATGCAATATTGTGTTATTGTCTTAGAAGCATATGATTTATTGAGCATCGTAGTATAGTTGACCTTGCACACGTGGATGCAAAGGACACCTATAGATCTGGCTCTGTAGTAGGCGATCTGGTCATCATAAAGCTGGACGCAGCTCTGCTTGCATTGCCTATCCTTTCTCAGGGTGCGGAAACCTGGTTCCAGCACCCACCCATACTACTTCGGGTGAGAATTTGACCTTTGCAAGTAGGTCACTACCGAAAGGGCCAGTAGTATAGGGGTTTGTTGGAAAACCTTAACCTCTAAACCTGGGTCAGGACCCCTCGAGCCAACAACTTTTAACAACTTAGAGGGACATATTTCAATTTTTTTGGTGTTGTCCTTATCAGATCTAGTAGTGAGTATTTATTCCAACTCATTGTCCCTTGGCTACCATATAGTTTGACCATTATTTATACCATAAATTCTCATAATAGTAAGATATTAATTTTGAAGAAATTAGAAATTAAGCCATCTTCAGCAGCTTGTTTGTTGCTAAGAGCCCTATTAATGGTATAAATAAGATAGAATATTGTAAATTTGGTGATGGGCCTTGTTAATAGGTACATCATAAGGCCCATTTTTCCATCCTCCAACCTATAATTTCCTATTTTATCACATTTATTAACATAATTTTTACTATAATGTGCTTAATAGGGAGACTAAAGGATGTTTTTCATATTTCATGGCTTAATGTGATTAATGTGCAGGAAAAGAGTACATTTGAGTGCATTTACTACACAGAGTCATGTTAGAAGTTACCTGAGAAGATGTATTTTCTCGTGCATTTATTCACCCACAACTCTACTTGATTCCTAAAATCACGCACCTACAGCTCGAAAATATAGTAGCAGTAGATGCATTCAAGGAATTGTGAGGATCTAAGGGAACTAGATCCACTTTTTCTAGAGATTTTATAGGGAAGAAACCCTATTTTCAAGGAGTTTTCCATTCATCCATTTTTGTATAAATAACCAAGCCTAAGGGCTCAATATGATTCAAAAAATTGGAGAAGATAGGAGCTACTAAGAGCTAGGAGCTTAATATTTTCATTTTCATTCAATTACATGATGTACTTAAACCTTGTTTTATGTAAATGAAAATCTTGTTGTTATATTCAATCTAAGTTTGTTTCATAGGGCTGAGTCTCCTTGTATTAGGGCCCAACCCAGAGGCTCTACTCTCTCTTTATGTATTTTTTCCATGTAATTCTTTTCATAGCAACATATTTTTCCTTTCTTAGTAGAAGTTTGCTTATAAAAATTTTTGGTGCAGTCCAATATACCGCCTCTCTTGTGGGAAGTGTGCTTGAGGAATATGTATTAGCAAGATAAAAAGATATGGTTACTTTCATTTATAGTTTTTAGATCAGATATTACTGCTTTTTTACATACTCTTTTTACATATCTAGGGGTTAAATCATAATTTTCTTTAACCTTTAATGGATATAGTTCATATGCATCCTGCAATATAGATTGTATTTTTATGTAGTATATATATTGAAAATAAAATTTAACTCATCCTTTCTTATTTAGTTTCATAAAATCCAACTCATCCTTTCTCATTCATTTCCATTTTGGTGCAATTTGGTTATCAGTTTGGCATTATTTTCAAGTTGAAAAAATTTATTTGTCCAATGTACATGTATCATTGTTGTCTTTCAGAATTGGCATGGTCATCCCATAGTACTCCTACCATCATCAGCCTCCTTCTCCTCACCTCACAACTCCCTCAAAACTCTGCCACCGAAAGTACATTTCTGGTTTATTAAAGGACACCATGTGCATTTGTTTTTATCAAGATGGGCCTCTGAGAGGTACTAATCTTGGAAAAATACTCATAAAACCTTAATAAACATTCATATACCCTTTCCCACCTTTATATCACCTTTTAAACCCTTATAATTCTCACAGATCCAAACCTGTAACAAAATGGGAAAATTAGGTAGCATCTTGTAGCAATCATGTATAAATCTTGTATCATCCTGTAGCAGGTCCATGTAAACTTCGCCAAATTTTCTCCAAAAGCTTGATTTTAACCTCTTGGCCTTGAATAATGTCCCCTAGGCTCTGAGACCATGATTGAGGGAGACCAAGGGAAAATTAGGACTTACCTTTTATTCACTACAACACATTTCCGCCATTTGGATTAGTGGACATATTTATGAATTTAAAGATACAATAATGATTTCGTTGTTGCCTCCTTGAATGAAAAATGAAATATGTCACTAAATCTAATATTTTTTAATACAATGATTAAAGGTTGAATTCATGCTCAATTATTTATGCAATGTAGACTAGGAATGTTTCTCTTGGATTCATGATTCTTTTAGGGTTTCAATTACAAACCATTGTTATTTCCATTGTATAAGTTTGGTTTCATTTTCAATGAAACTTTTACATTCTAGAACTATATTAGTGTTACCATTTCTGCAAGTAGTATAGTCTTTACATTCCTACAAAGTAGGGTTAGCATTTAATCTTGATTAAGCAACATTTCCATTCATTTGCAATTAAAGAGTAATATTTCTATTTCTACAATTAGAATATAACTTTCCTTTCATGCAATTGCTTTCTTTTCCAATCTAGAGTCAGCTAATAGAGTGGTATGTGTATGCCTCGGTCTGGTCCATTGTTTGAAGCTAGCATGAGTAAATATTAACCTGATGTGCATATAGCATTGTCACCTCTTAATTTTGTACATACCCCGGGTTGATAATTAAATTTGTTTGCCTTGGGAGTTGAAACACTCTTGTTGCAATATCGGGACTCATCAAATGGATTTGTACTCTTCTTTATCTTTCACCTAATTAGGAAAATATGCTTTACCAAGGGTTAAGAAGGAGGGTATAATACAAGTTATTATTGGTATTTCCCATTAATAATTTTCATGTTACCATCCCTATATCTCATAGAGCTATATTTTTTAACCAACTAAGGTCTCCTTATGATGAGTGGATATCTATTGAGCTTATTATTTAGTTGCAAGACTAGGAAATCTATGGGGTGCTCTCAAGAATCAACTGAAACCATGGAATATTTTATCATGCCCTACGATTCCATTATTGATTTATTGGAAACCTACAGAAAAATGGTGGTTTTTATTAAGGATTATTTAAGACTGAGTTTGAACATAGCATTCCCAATCAAGATCTTGATAGTAGATACTAAATCAATAATAGTATTTTGAATAACAATTTTATAAATGTGAGCATCTACAACTGTGCTACCTAGATCCATATACTTAGGAATAATCATCCTCCCAAGAAATATATAATTTATTTTCCTTATGACATTGGATGTGGGGTCATCCCTTTTTCTCTTCCCAAGCCTTTTAACACATTCTTCCTTGATGAATTTATTATATATGGGATCATATTTAATGGCTTGTAAGAGAGGTATATTAACACACACAAAAATTCAATTCCCCATAAAATTCAATCTCCTTAGATGTATGTGTCTATTTGATGATCAAACTCTCAAGGGAAGGAGGAGTTTTGAGAAATTTTTTGAGGTCAAGGTTCCTATATTTCATTTTCTAAATATTATTGTGTAGAAGGATGAGGATGTTCCTAAAGAACTGTTCCTGATCTAAGATTGATTTCCCAAACTTCTAGGGAATGAGTCTAATTAGTCTCACTATTGTAAATAGAATGGTCCTACTTATTATTGGGGTTCAAATTGGGTTTGGCAAGGTGTTGAGGCTAATTTGGTGGAGCATTATTTTGAGGTATGCTAAACTATTAAGGAGGAGGCATTAAGGCTAGTATCTGATCCATTAGAAGTCTCCAACCTTTGGAAGCATTATTATGTTGAGGAGACTAGTTTGGTCATTGTTGGTAAAGAGTCAAAAGACATTGGTTTAGGTAATGCCATAGGGAAAGCATGGTATAACATGAAGGATTAGGTGGATAGAGAGGTTTGTTTTGAAATTTTGAAATTATTTATCGAAATATTGTGAAGGTTTGTAGCCCATACCTTGTAGCTAATAAGGTGTTGGTGTTTTGGCATTTTTCAGTTTATGAAGCATAGTGACTATATGCTTCATTTAGTTCCTTATTATACAACCTTAAAATATAGTAAATAAGGACATTTCAATAGGATGATGTTCCTCACAAATTTCAAATTTCTCTACGTTGTTAAGTGGACACTAATTTTGAGGGTGTCTTTTAGTGCACTTGGGACAAAAGGTATCCAATGTTATTCTTGTATCCTCTTACTTCATTTTGGCCTATAATGTATACATCTACAATGTTAGTGAGTTCAATGTATCTATATTGTTAGGGCCCTATATTACTATTGTATTCCCTTATTGTTATTTTTGTACCCCTATAGTACCCATATTGTTATTATTGTGCCCCATAATAGCCCACTATTGTTATTGTTGTTCCCTTACATTATTATTATTAGGTCGGCTAGGATTATATTGTGACCCCATGGACTCATATATATATAAAGGAGGTTTTTTCATTTGTTTCATCCAAGAATTGTGTTGGGTATGTGTTATATTCTTTCCATGATTAGTCACACATGTGGGGGGGTCACAAGGGGGGCAATAGCCCCCCCTCTATGTTACGTCGGGTGCAGCAGGAGGCATTAGGGGAATTTTGAGGTCTAAAATGGGCCTCCTAAGAAAAATGTACAACCAAAATAAACTTTATGAGAACCAATAGGATTCAAGATTATGATGTCAACCATGGGGGAGGATTCACCATTTTTGGAGTAAAAAAGTTAAAATATTAAAAAATAATAAAATAATAAAACTACTTTTTCAACACATATTTTTAACTTATATCCCTAACAGTTTACTCAAATTTCGAGAGGGAGGATTCGTTGGATACAAAATGTAATTACTCATCCAAGGAGTACCCATATTTCATACTTTTGATGGACCCTGTTAGACGAAAAATTAGAAATACATGAAAAAATGTGATTGCAATAACATTTTTCATGTATTTCTCATTTTTCGTGTAGCAGAGTCCATCAAAAGTATTCAACATCAGTACTCCTTAGATGGGGAATTAAATGTTTCATCCAACGAGTATTCCTGCACAAAATTTGGGTAAAACCTTAGGGAGATAAGTTCAAAATATGAGTTGAAAAAGTAGTTTTTTTATTTTTTCCCTCTAAAATTTGATGATGTAACCAAATCTTATTTTAATATTTCTACTATTTTTTTATAACTTCCTTAGAAGACCCATTTTAGACCTCAAATTTCCCCTAATGGTGACCGGGGGGTGGCAAGCCCCCTTGTTTGGGGTCGGGGGCAGCACCCTCGGAAAAAAATTGGACCCTATTTTTCGGTGGGTGGACCCGCCAATGGTTTTGTGCATGGGTTTGCACATGGTTTTTGGGGCATGATGGTTTTCGTCCCCTGGTATTTTGTAGATCTAGTCAAAGGAACTATGGTTATTTTCTAATTCAGGGTTAATGGATTGGGGTTTCTAAATGCTTCAGCATGTATATATGTGTTGTAACACTAAAAGGAATATAATAAAAAATCAAGTTGGTAGTCTAGATTTGGGATCCAAGGGAAAATCTCTGTGTATATCTATTTTATGTTTTATGATATTGTTATTGTTTATTTTCTGTTATTAATATTCATTTACAGATAATTTCTGTATAGGGTTAAAACCTACAAATTGTTCATTTATGTAATGTAAAGGAGGATGCCCCGTCGAAGAGGTTGATTTCTAAAGTGTTGATATATATTTTCTTCTATTTTTTGAGTTGATTTCATAACATTTGTTATCAAAGCTTTGGATTCTAGGGTTGCGCTACTTCAAACAGGTCATCATTGAATTTTCTCTATAACTGTTTTTATACGAAGGTTCAAAAGCTAAAATAAAAACACAATTGTGCCAAAATCTGAAGGAACTTCATGGAAAAGTTTTAGATCTTGGTTGAAAATATTTGTGGAGATATTATCTGTGGAAGTTATGGTTTTTGCGGGCTCCTAAATTTCATCTCGAAGAGGTGACCTTGCAAAAATCGTCATAACTCTCTCTCTGAGCATCAAATTGGAATTCTATAAAAATTGGCCAAAATTACACGGATGGTAGTTTTCTTTGTATATATTTTAGAGTTGAAGGAGGAAAAAATGACACATCACACGTCGTACAAGTTCAATCTACTGAACCAATCCATAATTAGGTCATTGTGGGAGATTGGACATAACTTTGCCTTGAAGAATCCAAATCAGGTCTAACATGTGGCATTGGAAAGAAGATTCAGAGGGACACTAAACAATAGAAGATAAAATATTGGGGATCTTAAATTACATGGATACATCAGTTTCAATATAGAGCTCCTCAAAAGAAAGAAAAAGGTGTGTATTTTTATCTTAATTGCATAAGTCTTGTTTGAAAAATAAGTTTCAAGTGATTCCAAGGGCATATTGAAGCATAGATATCAATATTGGGTTCTAAAATTTCCCCTAAAAATAATTAAACACCCATTAAGCCCTCAGAAGGCTCTACTATGACTCGTGAAGAGGAAGAAGTGCAACATGATATATCAAAATTACAAGACCAAGTGTAACACATTTTTCTCTTGCAAAGAGTAAAAAAAAATGAATGGAAGCTATGTTGGATGGTTTGAAGAAAGGTGTGGAAGATAAGATGGATGGTTTGGAGAAATGCATATAAGATCAGATATATGGTTTTAATAATGGCATGGAAGCTAATATGGATGGTGTGGAAGCTACAATGGATGGCGTGGAAGCTAAGATGGATGGTATAAAAGACAACATGGAAGCTAAGATGGATGGTTTGAAGAAATGTGTGGAAGCTAAGATGGATGGTTCAAAGAAAGGCATAGAATCTAAGATGGATGGTTTGAAGAATGGCATGGAAGCTAACATGGATGGCATGGAAGCTAACATGGATGGTACAGAAGGCAACATGGAATATTTGAAGAAACACATGGAAGGTTTGAAGGAAGGTTTGGCAAAGTTACTGCAAGAAAAGCTTCCTAATGGTGAAAAGGTACTACAGGAAACTCATTATGAGAAAAAAATAAATTTTAATAATGATTTCATAGACCCTAATGTTGGATTTAAGGCCCCACCATATTCCAAAAGATAGATATGAGGAATTTTGATTGCAAAGGATTTGATAACTTGGATACTACAAATGGAGCAATGCTTTGAGCTCCATAATATGCAAAACACACAAAAGGTGTGCATTGAAACTTTATATTTAGAATAAAATCAGTTTGTATGGTATCGATGGCTTTGTTCTCGTAAAAAGTGGTCACTTGGTCAATTTTATGGAAGAAATCATAGCACATTATGAGGATACAAAGAGAAACACCTTCTTTAGGAAATTGATAAATATCAAACAAAAAGGGTTCAATGATGGAGCACATTGAGGACTTCCAAAAATTTAATATAAGGGTAAATATTATTCCAAAGGAACATAGGATTTATGTCTTCATATGGACTCTAAATGATAACATCCAACATGAGGTTCGCCTTTGGGAACACGATACATTGGAGAAGGCATTCGAGGTTGGAAAAAACAAATTGAAAGCAAAATTATGGTGACAAGGAAGCCTACCACTAACAACTATAAAGATAGAAGTGTTGCTACTCCTATACTTCTACAACCTACAAGGTTGACACCACAACAATTGAAAGAAAAAAGATCAAAAGGGATTTTTTTATAGTTATGATAACAAGTACACTAAAGGTCATAAGTGTTATGATAAGAAACTAATTTACACGGATTGTGAAGAGGAGGAAGAAAAGGAATAAGAAACTTCAAAAGAAGAGGATATACACTAGGAACCAACCCTAAGGAAGAAGAAATGAATCCGGCCATATCTTTGTAATGCATTGGTAGGAATTACGAGTCCTCAAACTCTCAAGAGAGAAGGAAATATAAATAAGAAAAAATTTAATAGTTCTTCTTGATTAGTGTAGTACCCATAATTTTATTCGTTGTAAGGTAGCCAAGGAATTGAATTTCTTCTGTGCAGCGCAAGAGTGTTGAGTGATGGTGGAAAATGGAGGAACTATAAATTTTTTACGGAAAGTGCCATAATATCAAGCTAACCATGGGGGGAATATCTATTGAATAGTACTAATGATTTCCATTCCAATGTGTGGTGTTGATGTTGTACTAGGAGTACAATAGTTACAATATTTGGGGATGGTAACTTTTAATTTTCAAGAAATTTTCTTGAATTTTTTTGGAAGGAAAGGAATTTGATTTACGGGGTATCGCGAGGAAGCTAGGAAAGATAATAAGCTCTAATTTCATGAAAAAATCTTACGAAGAAATAAAAAATATGCATCATTACACAATTATTCTCACAGAGGTTCCAACATCAAAATCATATATTTCTCAGGATCTCCAAAAAGTCTTGGACAATCATTCCAAGGTGTTTGAAACTCCCGAAAGGAATACCACCTATTTGTTATCATGATCATGCTATTCATTTGATTTCAGGGGAGTGTTCCTCAAATCATAGAGGCCTTACTGAGATATCCTTATGTCCAAAATATGCGAAATTGAGCATATGATTGCAGAAATTCTAGAGGTTTGTATAATTCAAACTAGTTAGAGTTCTTTCTCTGCTCCGAGTAGTGTTGGTGCACAAGAAGGATGGATCATGGAACATGTGTCAGATTATAGGGAGCTCAATAAGCTCACTATTAAAGATAAATTTTCCATTCATTTGTGATTGATGAATTATTGGAGGAATTACATGGAGAAATTTATTTTACCAAGTTGGATCTTCGTTCGGGATATCATCAGAATTAGAATGAATACCAAACACATTCGAAAACAACATTTCGAACTAATGAGCATAATTATGAATTTTTGGTTATTCCTTTTAGCCTTACCAATGCACATTCTACATTTCAAGGGTTGATGAATTCCATTTTCAAACCCTTCCTTAGAAAACTTTTGTTAGTAATTTTTTATGATATACTAACCTACAACAAGCCTTGGAAGGATCATGTTCAACATGTTGACGAGGTGCTCAAACTATTGGAGGAGAAACAATTATATGCAAAAACCTCCAAATGTTTCTTTGGAGTACATGAGGTGGAATATACGGGTCATATTGTATCTCGGGGGTGTGTTAAGGTAGACCCTAACAGAATTAAATCCATTAAGGAATGGGAATTCCCCACAACCATAAAGTAGTTGTGAGGATTTCTTCGGTTAATAGGGTATTATCACAAGTTTGTTAATAATTATGGGAGAATATCATCACCTCTAACAAAATTATTGAAGAAAGATGCATTCTCATGGACTCTGAAACAACTAAGGCCTTTGAACATCTTAAAGAGGCAACATGCTAAGCACCGAGTCTTAGGCATTGTGCTAATCTTTAAAAAAAACATTTATTGTGGAATGTAATGCCTCGGGGAAATGGAATTGGTGCTATTTTGATGCAAGAAGGAAGACCCATTGCTTTTGAAATTCGTCCAATCAAAGGAAAGTATTTACGAGAAAGATATTTATGAGAAGGAAATTTTGGGAATACTACATGCACTAAAGAAATGGTGACCCTACATAATCGGAAGAGACTTCAAGGTAAAAACAGATCATGATAGTCTTAAATACTTTTTGGAACAAATATTGTCTTGAGAAGAGAAGTAAAAATGGGTCACAAAGATGTTGAGTTATGACTTTGAAATCATCTACAAAAAAAAGGGAGGTTAAATGTTGTTGCGAGATGCACTCTTAAGAAAGGATGATGATGTGGAAGCATTGCTTTGTGCCATTTCTATTATCTAACCAAATT
The DNA here is from genome assembly GCA_034641835.2 of Pinus albicaulis. NCBI lineage: Eukaryota > Viridiplantae > Streptophyta > Pinopsida > Pinales > Pinaceae > Pinus > Pinus albicaulis. The sequence goes on along the minus strand of CM076578.1, from coordinate 1,112,699,434 downwards.
GGATAACCAAAGTAAGGGAGGAATGGAAGAATTATGGACACACATTCAAAAGTTGCAGCAATATCTAGTACATCTAATAAATTTACTTGGAGAACTAATTCCTCATGGTACAAATATAGATTATATAGTTGTAAGAATGCACAACTAAACCAAAATATTATTTTGGAATTGTGCACCTCTCCCTTAGGAGGACACTTGGGATTTTTAAAAAATTACTATAGGAGTGAAGAAATATTTTTTAGGGGTGGCCTTAAATCTGATATTCAAAAGTTTGTTGTCGAAATGTTTGGCTTTCCGAGAAAAATAAAGTTGAGACAATTAAGAGCACGAGTGCTACAACCTTTATCCATTACAAATCAACGTTTGGAGGAGGTTTCAACGGATTTTATCACTCTGGTTTCAATGAATATATTTTCATCATGGTGGTAATTAATATACTTACCTAAAAGTATGCACACTTTTGTGCATTATCTCATCCATTTAAAGTGAGTACGAGTTGCTACTACATTTATGGAAACAATTCAAAAGCTACACGGAAAACCAAATATTATGATAAGCGATAGAGATCCCATTTTCATGAAATTGTTGAACAAAATTATTTTCTTGTTTGCGTACTCAACTAGCTCATAGCTCATCTTATCATCCTCAATCCAATGGGAAAATTGAGATATTTAACAAATGTTTGGAAGGATATGCTCGTTGCTTTGTATATGATAAACAAACATAATAGATTAATTGGTTACCTCTTGTTGAATGGTGGTATAACACTTCCTTCCACATTGTATGGCACTTTATGGATATCATCGGTCATCCATCACATCATATTTAAGATAAAATTCTATGGTTAAAGTAATGGAATATCACATCGATAAACGAGAACAAGTTCTCCAACACTTAGAGGATAACCAAAATTTGTACGAGAATTGAATGAAAAAAACGGGTAGATCAACATCGCGGCGAGAGAATTTTTTGATGTAGGCGACTAGGTGTTTTTTACGACTAAAACCATACAAACAAATTTCCCTCAAGCAAGCTAAGAAGGATAATGAATTATCGCCAAAGTACTATGGTTCTTACAAGGTGTTACAAAAGATTGGTACTATGGCATACAAATTGGAGCTTCTGCATCTTCAGAGGGCACCCACTTTTCCATGTTTCATGTAAAGAAGGTTATAGGTGACAAAATTCTAGTTCAAACAATATTTCTAGAACTTGATGAGGAACGAAAAATCATGTGGAACTAGAAGTGAGTCACGGAAAAAATGAACTTCATAGCTACGAAATTGATCAATTTTAGAGTATCTCATCGAAAGTGTAATAACTTACCCATTGAATATTCCACATGGGAGGATGATAATTTTATACATAAGCATCTCGAACTACTCAAGCATTGAGGACAACACTTTTTAGAAGGAGAGGGGCATGTTAGGGCCCTATATTACTAGTGTAGTCCCTTAATGTTGTTAGTGTAGCCCCCTTATTATTATTGTTGTACCCCTATAGTCCCCATTTTGTTATTATTGTGTCCTTACATTATTATTGTTATGATCGGCTAGGATTATATTGTGACCCCATGCACTCCTATATATAGAAAGGAGGCTTTTCCATTTGTGTCATCCAAGAATTATTCGTTTTATGTAATTTAAAGGAGGTTTCCCCCTCAAAGAGGTTGATTTTATAAGGCATTGATCTATCTTTTCTTCTATTTTTTTGAGTTGGTTTCATAACATATATTCATATTCATACATGCCTCCTATTTTATTTGTTATAAGTACAAGGGAAAGAAGAATAAGGACTTAATATACTTCTACCAAGTCTACCTTTTTTTTCTTTTTCTCTAGAATTAATTTTGAATATTTGTTTGATAGTTGCATAGTCTAACTAGTAGATTTCCCACGCAAGCTAAGAGATTAAGTTTCTCTATCAAATACTTTATTACTCCTCTCGGCAAGTCAAATTTTAGAGTATTCATCTAGGGTACAATTATGTGCCCCCTTGTAACAATTGTAATCTCTCTTCAAATACTTACAAGGATTAATTAATTCCTTAGGTCATTTCAAATATATTAATTGTTGTTTCTTGATCCATGCAATAATATTTGTACTTATTTCTAAATATTTTTTTATTTTCTCTCAATTAGCATTTTTTTCCCTTTGAGGATCATGAACTACCTTAGGGGTGATGCTTTCAAAGTATAATGGAAAATATTGAGTTTCAACTCATTTGTAATATAGTCTTAAATCCTACACACTACAACAAACTAAATTAGCCCTTTCCAAATTGTCTTTGAGTTATTTGATACGAGCATCTTTGTCCTTGATGATCTGCTATAGGTTTTCATGCTCTTCATTTGGCCTCCAATTCTACTATATCAATGTCATGATGGATGAGCTCTTCATCATGCAAATATGTCTCATGTTGTAAATGAGATCCCTACTCTATTGATGTGGGCTTGGCCTTCACTCAATCGAGAGGAGCAAACACAATCCTTCTTCCTCTCTAGTATGTACGAGTGAGCTCAATCTTCCTCCTCATTGAAACTTTTCCTAGGTGAGTCAACCTCCACATGTCTAGATGATGTGCATGGTGCTGATGGTGAACTAGGGCTAGTAGGTTGGCTCTTAGAAGGAAAAAAAGACATTTTTCATGCATGAAGGTTTCCCAAGTGATGCTCTTCTTTTCAATATGGTGTAAAATAATGATTTTGATAAGTGCATGGTGAAAGAGGATGCTTTCAAGACTACTATCCTTATGTTGAAATTTTTCTACCATCTTTTTCCAAACTTATGTAGAGGTAATAAGGAAAATTGAGTGGCTTTACCACTGTGAAATGCATGAGAAGTCTGAAATGATACCCATATAGTCTATAAAATCTTCCCTCAAAGGTGAAGTAATTCATGATTATCTTCATTAGTGGTGTATACTTATCGAGGAGGTGCCCAACAAGAGAAAATTATTCTTCATGTGTTGTTGATAATGTCGTATGAGATAGGGAAGATAATTTTGAATGTATAGGTATTGGTTTTTGAGCCATTTTTCACCATGATTAGGCATCCATGTGGCCTCATCTACTACAATAGTTGATATAGTGAAAGTAACCTACTGCAATTATTACCTTGTCCTTTTTGAGTTGAGTGGCAAACAATTTGGTCAATGTGGCATGGTAATTGACCTTCTCAACTTGTTCACAAAAGGGAATATATCCTACCCCACTGAAAAAAAGTGCTTTGATAATGGTGAAGACATTATTTCATGAGTGGTTAAGGGATCATGTCTTATCACACGACCTCCCTTATTGTAAGACGATGTTTTTCCTCCATTTGATGGTTTTGCAAAGGGGGAAATCCCTAATGGGACAAAACGGGGAAGGGAGTGAAGGGATAGGATATAGGGGGTTAGGTAAGGGAGATGGGAGTAGGAAAATTTAGGGATATGGATAGGGGGTTTTAGGGAATTATAGGAAGTGAAATGGGTATGGGAATTGAGCTAGGGAATTTTTACACGAACCTAGCTAGGAAAAACTACAAAATTGCAAATTAAGCCTAGGATTTAGGGTTTTGGGCTTAGGAAATGGGAAATAGGGGGTGTGAGAGAGGGTAAAAAGTTCGTGAGAGAGTGTGTTTACCTTGAAATTTTGAAAAGATGGGTTAGCCACTAAAAGCGGTGTAGAGGGGCCAATGGAGGGTTTACACTAAAACAATGAAATTTAGATGAAAGGAGGGGTTACTTGAGGTGTAAATTACATGTCCAATAATTATAGACACCTTTATATCCTTAAAAAATCCTTCACGAGTTAATTCTATGCCTCCGGGAAATAAAACGTAGCAAGTGGAAGAAAGTGTACCGTGGAGCCAGAAAGTGCTGGCATGGTTGCTTTGTCCCCAAATTTTGAAATTTTTTTGAATTGAATTTGATGATGAAGCACTTAGTGATGAATGAGGGATCTTCTTCAATAGGATAAATGATAAAATGAGCTTGAATTGGTATTTTATAACTTGCATGATGGTCGGGTTTTTCTTCATGGTAGTGGGGGTGGCCCTGCTACATGTTTTTTCACTTTACTTTGAAAACTTGTAGCTTTGAAACTTTCTATGCATATTTAGGAACATGATGAAATTATTACATATTTGAAACCAAAATTCATTGAAAAAAATTACCTATTACCACTCCTCATTGTCGGATTTTTATGTATAGAATGACAAATTTTGGATAATTGAAACCATAATGACCTAATGGAGACAACTAGAAATGAATGAAATCATGATGACGTTGGTCCCAGTGATGATAATGATATTTTATTTCATGGTACACTCAGGCGAGTGATGACAAGGGACCCAGACATGTAAAATTTTTGAAAGGAGTGGAAATAGCCCTGAACACACTACCCATTAACCAAATTTTTATTTGAAACCCAAATGAAATGACAAAAAATTGACTATGAGAACCTAACAAGACATGATAAGAGCATATTTGATCCACTGGCGATAGGTTGAGACATACTAACACTAACATTGAGCTCCATCAGGGATGGCAACTCCTTGGATGTGTCAAGAACATCGTAGACCAAGTAGCCTAACCATTGGGCATGGAGTCAAAATCAAAGAGACGAGACTAAATAATGACAAGTGACTCAAAGCTGAACTAACTTGGACTCTAGCTGAACTTAGAAATCAGCGAGCAAATCAAAGAAAGCTTTATGGCCTTCACTTCAAACTCAAGATCATATGATTATTTTTTCACACTTTGTGAGAAAAAATAAAATGATATGTACAATAAGGTTAAGAAACTTCAAAATATTCTCGAGAAAAAGGTAATGCTTGAGATGCTCTACCATTAACTAGTCCTCCAATGAAATCTTCTCCATTCATTTCCTCTAATAGATAAGCATAGTTGTCCTCTTGAAGCTAAAATTTTATATGGTACCTTCCATAAATCCTCAAATTTACCATGTTTCCCTTTCTCTTCATTTCTAGGATCAGAACGAGGAGGATGACATCGCACAATTTTGAAATCACACCTTTGTCTTGCGGTCGTATACATTCTTAATTCTCTCTTGAAGGTGTTTTGAAATACCTCATCCCTTGTTTGTTGGATATGAATCATCTAATTGATATGGCATTGCACATCATTCATTTCACTACCTACTTCTTGTAATAATTTCATAACTAGGACTACAAGTGATGTAGGGAAAATTGTGTATTTGACTCCATATACCAATTGGAAAGAGACATACCTATTGACTTGTTGCTACTCACTATGTACGCCCATAAGGCATTACTAAGTGTTTTATGCTAGTTTTTCTTATTCACCTACAACATCTTACTGTATAATTTTGACCAAAAAATTTGTTTGAAGATTTGGCTAATCCATTACCTTGCGAATAATATGCGAGTCAAGTGACCCAATTTGATGTTTATTTCTTGCAAAACTCAACCATTTTCTTGGATTTGAATGCGGCTACATTATACTGTAATTATTTTGTGGGAGACGACCAAATCAAGGCAGAATATTAGTTTCAAAAACTAAATACTAACTAAATCGAGTGGGTTTCCAGTTTGGGATTTCTTTAATCCATTTGGTGAAGTATTCGATGAGTTTGTCCCAAGATCCGCTTATGTTGGGAAAAGAATGTAGCGTGGATTTCTCCAACGAAATCAAGGCCCCATTCTTTCGAAATGGTGCTTGCACGGATATGGGTTGCAAACGCGGTGGGAGAAACTTCCTCTTACCTTGAAATATTTGGCATTCATGATAGCTCATCACCATTTTATATAAATCGAGAGAAAGGGAGTAGGCCAATAATAACTTGACCCTCGACACTTTATTGGTCATAGTTTCCAAAACAAATGACCTCCATAATATCCATTGTGGAAATCACTCATTACCTCCTTAGCCTAATCTTCTACCAAACAATTTAACAAGACACCTCTAAGTCTTTCCAATATAGAGCCTTTGCCTAAAAATGCGTTACTTGCAAGATTTTAACTTTAATTATCTACCCTTTATTTTAGACATATCTAGGGAGGAGGATTAAGATGTTGAATAACATAAATGATGTCGGAAAACCAAGGAAATGAGAGAAAATTTTACGATACCTATATGAGTGAGTCATCATCTTCTTCCTTGAACAAAAGCTGAAATGAGATTGATGTCTAGTGCATGTAAATTGGATTCTTCCATCGGCTTGAAATTCCCTATCCTTTTATCGAGACTTGTAGGCTTGATCTCGGGGATCATACTCTAGCATAGCTTCTATCCACTTTCCTCTTCTACATTACAGAATTGGTTTGCATCAAAACATCCTTCAACTGTTGCATTAGGAACATAGGCTAAAATGTGTGAATGAAGTATATACACTCGAAAGTCCTTCAATGCCTTTACCGGGGCCAAGGATTTCTTCTCCATGATGTTACATATAAGGGCAACATATCTAATGGTATGAGTGAAGAAATCAATGGGTTGCTCGGTCTTATCCTTCTTTTGCATCAAAACAACATCCAAAGTATGTTTGGAGGCAAATGAAAAGATGATGAAATCAATGGTATAGTCGGGAGTCTGGTCAAAATAGGAGTTTTCTTCAAAGCAAATTTAACTAAATTAAATTAAATTTTAGCATCCTCCAACCACCTTACCTCGCTATCCTTTTTTATCATATTAGACATTTCTCAAAGATGCTTGACAAGGTTTGGGATAAATCTTCTCAAGAAATTCATCTTACCATTAAAGGCTTCGATCTCCTTCTTTATTTCGCATGGAAAATATATTTTCTAAATAGCTTCATTCGAGAGGGATCAATATGGATACCATATTTGGAGATGATATGACCAAGAAGCTTTCCCTCCTCCTTGGAAAAAAATACTATTTTTGGGATTGAGTGAAATCCCAAACTTTACCTCTACGAAATACAACTCTCAAATGATATAAATGCTCATCATCATAATGGGAGAGAATAGTCAAATAATCAAGGTACACTACTAGAAAAACATCATTTTCATTTGCGAAAGTGATTTCCATTGCCTATTTGAAAAGTGGCTCCTACATTCTTGAGCTCAAATCGCACTTTGGCATATTTGAAAGTGCCTCAAGGTGTCGTGAAAGTAGTTTTTTCTTGGTCATCCTTATGCACTAAGATTTGATAATATCCCAAATATCCATGAAGAAGCGACATTCGAGAGGACCCAACCACCTTCTTTAAGATATGGTCCATATTAGGAAGGGGATAGTTATCTTTTTAAAGACACCTTATTCAAGTTTCGAAAATCAATACAAAGATGGATCTTTCCTATTTTCTTTCTCCTTTGGAATAATATTTGGCATCCATTCTAAAAATATAATGGGAACAATGACACGGATTTTAAAAGAGTTTTTTTACCTCTTTCTCTATTAATGATAACTATCTTGGATTAATTCTTCTCAAATTTTTTCGAGAATGGATTTTGATCGAGCTAGGTCGGAATTGTATATTGAATGATATTTTTGTCATATATCTTTAAGATCCGCATAGTCCCAAGAAAATACATCAAAAAGTTTAGATAACAAGGCTATGTATTTACCTTTCATCTCTGTAGATAAGGACTTGGACAACTTAATCATTTTGGGATTGTATGTTGTTCCAATATTCACATCTTCGACACCCTTCTCGATAGGAACCATGGTTGGCTTTCTAGCAACATCATCTTGATCGAACAATTCTTCCAAAGGTACAATACCCCTTGGAGTGTTATTATATTTAATCTGTAACACATCAACTTGAGTAGCCTCTGTTGGCTTGAGGGGTCTTGACCCAGGTTTGAAGGTTATGGTTTTCCAACAAACCCCTATACTACTAGCCCTTTCGGCAGTGACCTGCTTGCATAGGCAAAATTCTCACCCGAAGTAGTATGGGTGGGTGATGGAACTAGGTTTCCGCACCCTGGGAGAGGGAAAGTAAGTCAGGAAGAGCTGCGTTCGACTTCACAAATATCAGATCACATATTACAGAACCCATATCTATCAGTCCCTTTGCATCCACGTGTGCAATACCATGCAATGAATAATAGATATAAGGTAACAAAGCAACTATCGCAGCTATTCTTGCATAAAGTCGAATAAACATATTCAGATCAATTGTCGACGCAACATAAGTACTTAGCACAGTTACTTGCGGAGCTCAATATAGAATCATGCATACCATAATAGATCTAGATCACAGTATAAACAAGTAACACAAGTACTTTCGCAACTTAAATCAATGACATAGAGCATTCATATTTAGATATCACAGATTCAATAGATTCAGTGATTTCAACAGCCTTTCGCATTCATTAATCCTCCAAATCCTTTTACAATACCCAAAACCCAACATGCGCACACAGCAACAGGGTCTGCACATAGTAGGACTGAGGATCCCGCGCACACAGCCAGTAGGAGTCCTTTCCCAAAAACCCAGAACGGACCTACTAATTCGCAATTCACACCAATCTTAGTCTTAGTCTGTCTTATAACTCAAAAAGGCTCAACTACTTATATTATTTTAGCCTATGTATCCAATGGTCTGCAAACCATGGTTTGCGGACTCTTGGTCTACCCTTGACCCACTTATAATGCATGTGGGGCTTTGACCCACCCCAAAACCCCTGCGTTAGACTAAATATAATCAAATATATACAAAAATGGACCATATTCATAGCTCGTGTAGGCGACCCTGTTCCAACAGTCCCCCAACACAATCTTGTGACTTGTCCAGAGTCACTTGTGGTAGTGGGGTCTCCACCTATGCCTGTATGGCTACTCTGGCCATAGAGACAATTGATCCGATACGGTTTGAGCCGACTACCATTGATGTAGTTGGGGAGCATATCTCCGCGCAGGTTAGCAAGCCTAACCGCTCCACCATCCGTGATCTCCTTAACTATGTAGGGACCAAGCCAATGCTGCTGAAACTTCCCAGGATGCTTTGCAAACTGGTTATCGTACAAGAGGACCAATTGGCCTTCCGCAAAATTATTTTGGTGAATGTGTCCATCATGCCAGGATTTATCGCGAGCCTTCTGGACTTGTTGATGGAAATTCGCAATAAACTGTTCTTCCTCCAAAGCCATAAGTTGCGCCAATCGCTCTTCCATGACATCTGGTTCTGCCATGTTTGTAAATGCTGCAATATGCAGACTAGGAACAATATACTCCATGGGCATAATAGCTTCTTTACCATAAACCATCCTGAATGGGGTCTTTTCGGTTAACTTCTTGCAGGTTGTTCGATAGGCCCAGAGGACTGACGGGATGCGCACGTCCCAATCCCTGCGATCAGCATTGCATACCTTGGTCAGCACATGCTCCAAGATTTTATTAAAAGCTTCAACTACGTCGTTGGCCTGGGGATGATATGGCATGCTCTTCGCATGATGGATCCTAAATTCCTCAATCACAGCTCGGATTTTTTCATTAGTAAAGTGCGTACCTCTGTCACTCATGAGAATCTTTGGACATCCAAACCTAGTCAAGATTTGTTCAAAGATGAAAGGCATAGTGGTATCCGCAGTAAAATCCTTTACTACTTGCGCTTCCGCCCACCTGGTTACATAGTCGGTCGTTGTAATAATGTAGCGTGCACCCGTCTTATTTCCTGGGGGGTTGATAGGCCCGATGAAGTCGATATCCCACTTATCAAATGATTGTGTTAGCTCCCTGTAATCAGCAAGATTGGAAAAGTCCGATCTCAGGGAGAAACATCGTTTCAACCAACTTTGGGATTCTAAGATCTAGCCCTCCTGAATCCAGAGAGGGATCTCTCCAATAAGAGCAAAGATGGATTTGTCTTTGAAATTTGGGGTAATAATATTAGGCTAGTTATGAAGGCCAAGGGTTTGTTTTGTTTTTGGATGGTTGAGTATGAATATTGTTTGAGGTGGAAAGTCCTAAGTGCAAAGAGTTTCAAAGGTGAGAAGTTGCAAGTGAATAGAACAGCTAGGCTAAAAAGATAGATATAACGCTGCTTTTTAGTCCATTGGGCTATGGAGTCATAACATGGCTTTAATTGAGCAACAACATCAAGAGTGATCCAAGGGGAAAGTCATCTACATCACAAGATTATTGAGATTAAAATGATGGAATGGGAACAAAAAAGTGTTGGAGAGGTGGAAACTGATAATAATTTCACAAAGGATTTATAGTCAGTCCAAACAAGAAAAGCCTCTTAAGTAACTGTTTAAAACCAACCAAGAGTAGGGCTAACCATCGACTTCTTGGGCAGGTTTGTATTAAAGCATCTTAATTGACAAACAATCCAGTAATCCACATAATTACCTTCAAAAAGTATGAAAACATATAAGAGAAGACAAAATGTAACTTAAGATCAAATAAAGTACTTTTAAACCTAGTCTGCTTTCAGTCAACACCAAGGGAAACTTTCAGAATCTGCCTTTGGAGAATAGAAGCTAGAAACAAGGCAAACCATCACTTTTCTAGTCTAAATTTAATAAGAAAATAAGGAAAATAACTTTCAAGAACAATGTTTAAAGAAAATAGTAGGACGAGGGAACTCCAGCATTCCTAACTGCTTAAACTGTATTAAATCATTCTAAAATAAACAATTTGGAGGAAAACATTGAGATAAATCTTTTCAGTCAGAGAAGGCTACTGATGTACAGCAGGTCCTAAGTCTATAAATGTTGTTCTTTATCAGAGAATAGTGAACAATATGACATACATAGAAGGAAAATAATAACAAGGAAAGGGGCACTTCACTAGTGATATAGACCAGGATCCCAAGAAACAGCTTGTTTATTGATGTCAAACCAGTTACAGTACTCAGGTCCAATGTTTCAGTTCAGCAATCATCTTCACTATCCAGCCTAACTAATCTAACACAAATAGAGCTTCAAGGGCCAGTGAACACCATTTACAGATAGAAGTCTCAAGCTCAATTACATTAGAATGTTTCAGCAACCTAATCAACCAACAGTTTCTCATCTTCTACAGAAGTATTTATAGAAGAATGAGGAGGTGAGATCTGATAAAAGATCCCTCAGGACAATTAATACAAATTCAAGACTTCTCAACCTTTGAGGGGCTCGATGGAGAAGTTTACAGGCGGTCTCTCTGTATTAACTATTTTTCATTTATGAATTAAGCTCGGTGGAGAGATTTTATTGACTTTGAGGCTCTGCATTACGTTGGAGTAATTCTGCAGATATATTTTGCATTGAATTCTCTGGCAGAACTAAATCTTTGGTTGCGTTGAGGCAAATATCTTCGTTTGATCAATAACTTCGGCCTCTGTTGAAAGCTTTGAGGCACAGGTGGCTTTGTGGTGGATGGGAGGAATCAATTCGCCTCAGTCGTGGTGGTGGAGGCCTTTCTATTAGATAAAACACTTACGATTTTTCCTTTAACTGTGTTTAATTTAATGGATTAGGATTTTGATAAGAAATCTTAGCCGTAATCCATCAAACTGTGGAATTAATCTTCAATTTTTAATTCTTTCATGTTTGGGTCTTCGATCCTGATACTCTCTTAATTGTGCTTAATAACACAGTGTCTTTTCAATGTGCAGGGCCACGCAGGGCTCGCATGGTGTCACTGCCTCATGAAACAATGATAAAACGTTGAATCCGAACCTTGCGAATGGTCTCTATAGATGAATCAAAGGCACGGGAAACATCTTTCCCGACCTTCGGCATTTCTTTTGAACAATGAAAAAAAACATTAATCCCTGCAAAACACACAAAATATTAGAAAATCCTGCGTTGTTTGGAAAAAATGCTTCAAAAGGCGGGGAAGGAGCATAGCCGTTGGATGAAAGCATCCAACGGTGGAGATTTATTTTGGAGGAGGTCAAAGAAGAGCGGGGAAATGAACAAGATGGAGTGATTTTGGACCATCCGATTTGGACACGTGGATGGTCAGGATCCAATCGGAGGATCACAATCAGTGGATCGCAATCGGGGGTGGCAAGCAAATGCATCGATGGAAAGTTGCGATGCGATGTAGCGCTGGCCGTTGATCTGAGGATCAGATCAATGGTGGGGAAATGAATCGGAAGGAAGGGCGATCGAGCGAACAAACAAAAGCAACGATTGAAAAATGTGATGCGATTGAAAAACTCTAGAGCGATGTAGTGCGGGCCATTGATCAACCTTAGATCAACGGTCAATATATTTTCAACTTTGCACCGGTGGGAACCCTTTGCACTTTATGAAAAACTCACAAATTTTTAATAAAACCAAGGTTTTAGTAGATCAGAGTGGAATATATATATATATATATATGAAGTGATTGGCGCCCAATTGCGGGGCCGCTGGATGTATGGAATACAATGGGCCCGAGGCTTTATTAACAAGGGCCAATCGCAATCGCAGCTTCGGGCCCGGTCTTTCAATCAACCCATTTCGAATTTGTGACGAGATTAAGCGCTTCGGGATTTCAACACTTGGTCCCGTGGTGTAGGTTGTATGGAATGAAAAAAAATGGGGTGGGGTTTACATATATGAGACCTAATCGCATCGGAAATTTGATGCGGTTTTTCAATCAACCCATTTGGAATTTCCCCGATGTGATTACGCGATCGGGTCTTTTTAATCTAACCATTTATATTAACACGTGACTTTGGCATTTTTAGATCAAATTTTGGATAAATGGGTTTTATGATTTATAAAGGAAAAAATGGATTAGGAATGGATTTTCAATGTTTTAAGCGTGGAAGGCAGGCCCATGGGTTATATGGAAATGATAATACGATTGGGGTTTTTACAATACAAAGGCTTAATCGCATCGGAACTTTCAGAACATGGCAAAGACTTGCGCAGTTGGATTTTTCGATGCGATAAGCGCCGAGAAGGGTTAGCACTTGGTTCCAGGGTGTGGGCATGTGGGGGAAGTGGTTTGAAACTCAGCCCGAGGGGGCTTGAGTCCTTAGTAATAAAAACTTTGTTTTTTACGACTTTTTTTCAGAGTTTTCAATGGATTTGGGGGCTTCGGTAAGGTTAAAGAGTGAGTCTTTAACCTTGTAAAAGTGATTTTCATGAATGGAAGAAGAGGAATCATGAAAAAAAAGGAGTTTTTATGGAGAAAAAGGCGAGAAAATGAAGGCTAGTTTTGAGTGGGGGAAGGGGAAAAATGACGATTTTGCAGCAGTTTCTTCTCATGAAATCAACAGAACTTCTGAGTATAAAATGGGAAAAGCAGTGAAGATTTTGGATAGAGGCATGAGGCCTTCCAGAGTCTTCAAGAGCCAACAATTTTTAGCAATGAAATTTTTTCCTTGAAGGCTCAAAAAGTCTTAGCCACCTTTGCTATAACAAATTTTATAGGTGGCTAACAGTGGCTCCACTTGGGGATGGTGCCTTCTTAAAGGCATCAAGAACTTCAGACTTGCATTCTCTGGGAGGCTGACCTGTGCCTGATCAATTGGGCTGCACTTCCTTTGCTGGGATGATCTTGCTCTGAAAACATATTAGCAGCTATGAAAAACAATGGATCTCTCATCTACAAGCTTTCTACCTACCCAATCCTACAGATCTAACATTTTTTCTTCATTAGAGTGCACTTGGATTGGCAAACTCTTTTCACAACATTTTATTCTTTTGAAAGCAAGAATTCTAATCTATTTCTACTCTTTATTTCTCCATGGACTCAGATTAAATAGTTGAGCCCATATGATTCTCTTGTTGAAAATGGCAACAAGAAACAGTGAAGGAGGCATCCTGAAACATCTTTCCCACACAGGCGATTTTTGTCACAAAGTCTATTTTTAGACATATGGAGCATGGTCTAGGAGTTGCAGTATGCTATTCTTGGATGATTGGTCGAGTTGGTAAAAATAGATGGACCTCTATTTTTAGACATATGGGCAAAGTCTATTTTTAGACTACCGGGCTAAAGATAGAACAGTCAAATATTATTTACCCTTAATAATATTTGGACTATAAACTTCATTTTATCCTCTTGGAGCACTTCAGTTCGAGCTACAGATGTGGTACATGCAGCTGGTAGAAGGAAATTTGAATTTCCTATGGGTTACTTGAGCTATTTCATGGTTGGCTTCAGTTAGAACTCATGTGGCAGAGTTTGGTGGAGTTGATGAGACAGTTGGTGGAGTTGTGTTCGGTTTAACTTAGTTGAACTAGTTGTATTTAGTTTAACTGGCTAATACACTAGAGATGAGTGGTGTGAATTAAATATTAATTAATTCACTAATTATTAACTCATTATTCAACTAAAGAACACATCATTTAACAGCAGTGCATGGACAGTTCAGTGAAGACCAGTGGAAGAGGTAGATGAAAGGGTGGAGTCTACTATCAGTTGTGACATTAGTTGTGCATGATATTTGCACAATCATTGGAGGAGATTTCCAATGAGGATTGCGCAGTTAAAGCCAAGGGAATTCGAATTCATTCCATTTATTCTCTCATCTTGGATTGCGCAGTAGAGGCAAGCAAACAGTGGAGGAGTTTTGAACCCGTGACTTGTTCAAAACTGAGCTAGTTTGTGTGTAACTTTTGGAGACAGTATTGAGTACTTGTGAGGAGTATTGTCTTGAGATTGTTACATGATTCTTCTTCATTATAATATACGGACGGTAGGGGTTTTTCAGGTGTAAGCTTTCCCGATATACATACGTGTTATATGTATTTGAATTTCTATGTGCGCATGTGAATGTTTTCAATACCGCTTGTTGTTTTTATTTCCGCATGTGATGATTAATGTGTAGAAGAGATTATGTGTTATGTATGAAGCTCAAATAGTATGTGACCAGGATAATCTCGGTGAAAAATTTAGCAAATTATTCAAATTTCTACATGGTATCGGAGCGATATTGATCATCAGATCTATTATGGTGATTGCATTTTATTTCTATAGGCAGAGTCTATAGTGCGGGCCAGGTAGCCTCCGGATTCATCCTTCTTTGAAGGTGAAAGGTCTGGTAAATTCCTCTACAGTCGATCTCTGATTGTGAAATAATTTGTTCTCAAGTGTAGATCGGAAGCGGTTGAGTTTGGAGCTGGTGGAATTCGAATTTGCAGAATTTCCAAAGCAAGAGTGACCAGAGGATGTTTGCGCTCAAAAATAAACTTAGGAAAATAAAGATGGAGAAGAATGACAGTATTCCAGTATACTTGAAAAAAAATTTCCACTGCAGGGATGAGCTTCAGAGTATAGGATTTAGTGTGGATGAAGAAGGACAAGTCAAGAAGGTTGGGATTCGAGCAAGGAATCTCTACAGACTTGAAGTAGATGGGATGTCTACAGAGCTTCCTGCTGATGGGAAGTGCAAGAAAGACATGCAACTGAAGCTTGAGAGGGAGCAAGTTTTGCATGCAGGCGAGAAAGACATGCAACTGATGCTTGAGAGGGAGAAAGTGTTGCATGCAGGCAAGAAAGCCATGCAATTGGAGCTTGAGAGGGAGCGGGTTTTGCATGCAAGTGATAGTGAACCTCGGGATGTGGAGCAACCACAAGAGGATCATGGAGTGGGAGAAACCACCACTCATGCGGGGAGAAATTTCATGCCGGATGGGCGAGGAGGAGTGCATGCGGCTTCTACCACCCGGGTGAGAGGTGGGGGCGACATGCATGAATAATCCCAAGGAGATTTAAGGCAAGATTCATGAGATGGTGTGGATCTCATGAGTTGAACTTGGCTACGAGGTGCCCACGGCACGGCGGTAGCAGATCGGTTGGATTGATGCGGGCGAGATCAAAGTGACGGTGTCGGATCTTGGAGCGTGGTTCAGAGGTTGACGACAGAATTAGAGTGCATGGGTGCAAGAGTTCAACAGCGCAGTGGTTCCTGATGACATGTGCAGTAGCTAAGCAGAGGTCGAAGACTTTGATGATAGATGCATCAGACTGATTGAGTTGTTTGGAGCCTATTTAGTTTCAGAGATGTTGCATGCAAAGGGTGCATGGCGCATGCATGGAGTTGCATGATGCATGCATGAGTTTGCATGGCGCATGCAAAGGGTGCATGGCGAATGCATGGAGTTGCATGTCGCATGCATGGATTTGCATGGCGCTTGTGAAGGTTTCAGGGCGAATGCATGGAGTTGCATGTCGCATGCAATGACAGTCCTTTCTTGTTGAGAGGGAGTGTTGAAAATGGCAACAAGAAACAGTGAAGGAGGCATCCTGAAACATCTTTCCCACACAGGCTATTTTTGGCGCAAAGTCTATTTTTAGACTATGTCTATTTTTAGACATATGGAGCATGGTCTAGGAGTTGCAGTATGCTATTCTTGGATGATTGGTCGAGTTGGTAAAAATAGATGGACCTCTATTTTTAGACATATGGGCGGAGTCTATTTTTAGACTGCCAGGCTAAAAATAGAACAGTCGAATATTATTAACCCTTAATAATATTTGGACTATAAACTTTATCTTATCCTCTTGCAGCACTTCAGTTCGAGCTACGGATGTGGCCCATGTAGCTGACAAAGGAATTACACTATTCCTAGGGTTTGGTGAGCTAATGCATGGTTGACTTCAGTTAGAACTCCTGTGGCAGAGTTTGGTGGAGTTGATGAGACAGTTGGTGGAGTTGTGTTCGGTTTAACTTAGTTGAACTAGTTGTATTTATTTTAACTGGATAATACACTAGAGATGAGTGGTGTGAATTAATTATTAATTAATTCACTAATTATTAACTCATAAATCAACTAAAGAACACATCAGTTAACAGCAGTGCATGGACAGTTCAGTGGAGACCAGTGTTAGAGGTAGGTGAAAGGGTGGAGTCTACTATCAGTTGTGACTATAGTGTGCATGAGATTTGCACAATCATTGGAGGAGATTGCCAATGAGGATTGCGCAGTTAAAGCCAAGGGAATTCGAATTCATTCCATTCAATTCTCTCATCTTGGATTGCGCAGTAGAGGCAGGCAAACAGTGGAGGAGTTTTGAACCCGTGACTTGTTCAAAAACTGAGCTAGTTTGTGTGTAACTTTTGGAGATAGTACTGAGTACTTGTGAGGAGTATTGTATTGAGATTTTTACATGATTCTTCTTCATTATAATATACAGACAGTAGGGGGTTTTCAGCTGTAAGCTTTCCCCGGTATCCATACTGTGTTATATGTGTTGAATTTCTATGTGCGCATGTGAATGTTTTCAATACCGCTTGTTGTTTTTATTTCCGCATGTGATGATTAATGCGTAGAAGATATTATGTGTTATGTATGAAGCTAAAATAGTATGTGACCAGGATAATCTCAGTGAATAATTCAGCAAATTATTCATATTTCTACATCTCTACCTATTCTATCAATCTGTTAGGATTAAACAGTCTAACAAATTTTAATCTCTAAGTTCTACAACAAAAATTTAAAAGCATTCAAGTCAGGATTAAACAGTCTAACTTGATGTTGGTCTATGGCACAAAAACATGCTGCACACAGTTATTTATTTTGCAGAAAATTAAATCAAAATGGAAGGCTTAAGATCTGAAAGTTTCTCATCATGGCCTTCTATTTTTACAGCTCTGTTTTGGCTCTTGTTTGAGTTGTTTCTTCCTTTTTCTCTGGTTCAGATTTTGAGCTAATTAGAACCAGATTTACTTATTTTTTACTCAAAAAAATTAAAACAGATTTGAGTCGTCTCTCTTTTGGAAACTTAGGTTCAGATTTCGAACATGTTTGAACCTTTAATTTCTATCCTAAACTATCTACTGATAAGCCAAGATTAAACAGTTTGGCAAATCGAATTCACTACCCTATCAGCAGAAAATTTAAAGCTAATTAGTCAAGATTAGGTTGTTTGACTAACTAGAAGTGTGTTTTGTAGGAGTGGCATTTAAGCTTGCACACTTTCATAATTTGTTTCTCTTTTTTTGGTATGGGGCTATACCTTTCTTGTTTTCATAATCCACCCTCTTTTCTTTATTTCATTGTTTTTTGTATTTTTTATTTTTCTAACTTTGAATGAAATGTTGTATGAGATATTTATAATGGTAAAAAGATAATAAAAGCTTTCAGAACATATCAAGGGTCAAGAGAAGTAATGTTTAAGCATCCTACCATTGACAGGACCACCAAACAAATCTACTCCACTCAACTCTTGCAAGAAAAATGCATTGTTAGCAGCAGTTGAATTAATAGAGTAAGGGTCGAGCCATAAGTTGTCATATTTTCCATGCTTGCCCTTGTCTTCCCTCCTTGAGTCCCAATTTAAAACTTTTTCCCCAATCTTGAAATTTTTGGCGTTTGTTCTTCTGTGAAAAAGCTTTTTAATGTTGTCCTGTTTCTGCAAAGCTTTGTTATAAACTTCCTCTCTGGTTTGCTGAAGATGAATGGTCTGGTTTATTCTTCTGATCATGTCATTTTATTCAGTTTTTAACTCTTGAATCAACTTCATTACTGGTACACCAAGGTTGTTTGGAAAAATTGCATTAGTACCATACATAAGTTGGAAAGGTGACATACCAATAGATTTCTTCAAAGTCAATCTGTCAGCCCAAAGTGCATGAACCAGCTTTGTGTGCCAAGACATTTTGTTGTCCTCCAACAGTTTCTTAATTATGTTCACTAAAATTTTGTTTGAGGATTCTGAAAGTCCATTACCTTGAGGGTAATAGGCCGTGGAATGCCCCAATGTTATGTGCTATCTGTGACATAACTCAACCATCTTCCTTGATCCAAATGATGTTGCATTATCAGTGATGATCTTGGTAGGACAGCCAAATATGGAGAGAATGTTAGTCTCCATGAATTTTATAATAACCGAATCATTGGCCTACCTACAAGGTATGGCTTCTATCCACTTAGTGAAATATTCTGTGGCAGTGAGAATCCATCTATGCTGGGCAGAAGATGGGGGATGGATTTCTCCTATGAAGTCAAGTCCCCACTGTTGAAAAGGGGCTTCAACAGTGATTGGATGCAGAGGCAGGGGTAGGAGTTTTCTTTTGCCTTCAAAAATTTGACATTTATGACAGGCTATGATCATTTTGTGCATATCAGGAAAAAGAGTAGGCCAATAGAAACCAGCCCTCAAAATTTTGTTGGCTGTTGTCTTCCAGTACAAATGACCTGCACACTCTCCTTCATGGAACTCATGCTTAACCTTTTCTGCATCCAACTCAAGCAAACATTTAAGCAATACACCACTTGAATTTTTCCAATAAAGACATCTATCTATAATGCAATAGTTTACAGCTTTTAACTTTAAGAATCTTGCCTTTGTTTTTGTCAAACCAGGAGGTGTATTCAATTTAAGAAAAACATAAATAATATCAGCATACCAAGGAGAATTCATAAAATTATTTTCAACTATAGGAGTTGAGAATCCTTCTTGATCATCCAAAACATCAATCATATTAATATCAAGAACTTCAAAATTTGATTCAGCCATGAATCTAGCTAGACCCTGGCCTTTGATGAGTTTAGTGGGTTTTATCTCTAAATCATACTCAAGGATAATAGAAATCCACTTACCTCTCTTACCATCTAGGTCCTGTGTTAGAATGTCTTTAACAACTAAGTTTTGGATGAAGGCAATGATGTGTGAGTGAAGGATGTACACCCTGAAGTCTTTCAAAGCTTTAACCAAAGAAAAAGCTTGCTTCTCCATAATTGTATACTTCAAAGGGGCATCCCTCAATTCCTTACTAAATAATGCAATAGGCTGCTCTTGTCCTTGTGGATTTTTCTGCAAAAGGATAGCAGCTATGGTATGTTCTGATGCAAATGAAAAAATATAAAAATCTTTTGAAAAATCAGGACTTATAAGAATCGGTGTTTTGGTTAACGCTTGTTTCACCAGTTCAAAGGACTTCTTTGCTTCCAAGGTCCATTTTACCCCTTGCTCCTTCTTTAACATTTTTTTGATGTTCCTAAGGAGCTCATCCAAGTTGGGGATGAACCTTCTCAAAAATTTAATCTTTCCGATGAAAGACTACAACTCTTTGATGTTCCGAGAATGAGAGATTTGCAATATGGCCTCAATCCTCTTGGGATCTATCTTTATACCCTCTTCTGAAATAATGTGCCCAAGAAGTTTACCTTCTTGGAGACCAAATAGTGTCTTCTTAGGGTTTAAAGATATCCCAAACTTTCTGCACTTCTCGAAAACCTTTCTTAAATGTTCTAAGTGCTCTTCATCTGTTTTTGAAAACACAGTAACATCATCAAGATAGATAATGATGAAGAAGCCCAGTTCCTCCGAGAATGCTATGTCCATGGCTTTTTGAAAAGTTGCTCCAGCATTCATTAGACCAAAAGGCATTTTTACATACATGAAAGTGTCCCATGGTGTAGTAAACGTTGTCCTTAATTGATCGACAGGGTGAACTAAAATCTGATTGTACCCTGAATAGCCATCAAGCAAAGAAATTCTTTTAGACCCTACCACCCTTTGTAAAATATGATCCATCTTGGGTAAAGGGTAGTTGCCTTTCAATGAAGCTTTGTTTAAGGCCCTAAAGTCTATACAAACAAGTCCATTTCTCCAGTTTTCTTCCTAACAGACACCAGATTAGATACCCATTCAGAATATCTAACAAGGACAATAATACCAGCATCATACATTTTCATGATCTCCTTCTGAACCAATGGTAACTGGACAGGGTTTATTCTGCGCAGTTTCTCTTTGAATGGTTTTTGGTTTTCTTTGAGGGGAATTTTGTGTTGTATTATTTTAGTGTCATAGGATTTAAGATCTTCGTAACTCCATGCAAAAACATCAGAGAACTCTTTAAACAGCTCGATGTATTTAAGTTTAATGTGAGCCGATAAATTCTTGGACAGTTTAATCATTTTCGGCTTAAGTTCGCTGCCAATATTACACTCTTCCACTTCAGTCTCTACAGGTTCCAGTTTTGGTTTATTCGCCACATTGTTAAAATCGAACAACTCTTCTAATGGGGCCAGACCCTTAGGCAAACTTTCATCTTTAGAGTGCAGAGTTTCTAACTCTTATGTTTCAAACTCTGCATTCATTCCTGTTTCGCTTTCAAGTTTGCTAGATAACAGGTTTATATTAGCAAGTTCAGGAGACGGTTCTTCTTCATCAAGAAAATTTTCTTCCTTGCAGTCTGAGTCCGAATCGTTTAGTTCGAATTCATTTCTGAATTGCATGAAGTCTTCTATTTGTTTGTCATTGTCAAACACCTGCCAATACTTCTCATTATCAGGCACAGCTGGTCTAAATTTTATCTGAGTTGTGCAGTCTTTGGTGTTATATGGCGTTAAGCATGTTCTAGCTGCAAAGGCTAAATTGTGGGCCGCAATATTTCTTTTTCTTGGGACAAAAAACAGTTTGGACTCGTCGAATGTTTTCAAAAGGTCCATGACATCATTTCGATAGGCCTTAAGTCTGGGATGATTTGCGTTATACTCCCCATTGACCTGCCTAATGACTAACTCTGAATCCCCGTGCACTTTAATTCTTTTGGCTCCTATCTTTTTCAACAAACGTAAGCCTAGGAGAAGGGACTCATATTCTGCTATGTTATTGGAACACTGAAAGTTTAGTTTACAGGAAATGCTTTCTATGTGGTTGTTTTCAGTGTTAGTAATCCAAACACCTACACCAGCATTGTTCTTAGTGCAGGATCCATCAAAATACATACTCCACAGAGGAATATTCTTAGTTTCATCCTGGTTACTGTCCTCTTCAACTAACGTGCTCAAAGGTTGTTGTGGAAACTCAGCACTTAGTTGTATTTGTTTTGATTCCCCAAGATTTGTGTTCATTTGAGGGTCGTTTTCTTTAGTGTCCAGGTTTAAAAGCAAAGGACGCATGACCTGTAGTTCAAGACCTTTGTTTAGTTTGCTAATGTCTTCAAATGCAGCAAACTGTTTTGACACTTCTGCGTTGTGTTCCTCTTCCTCCCTGTCGGCCGTTAATCCTGTTAAAGTGACTTGTTCACCAAGGGTTTCATCATTAAACATAATAAAAGAATCAAGGCATGTAGTTACAGAATACAGGGGAGAGTTTTGTGATCTGTCTTGACTTGTAACTGTGAATTTCATATGGGACTCCCTGTAAAGTCTTCTATTCTGATTGAAAACAGGGATAGTCGCATAGGTCATGTCCATTTGCATAGTCCCTTGTAACTTAGCCCCCCAAGATCTTGATAATAGCATTCCAAACTTTGGAGGCACATCAGCGACAACAATATCCATGACTAAACATTTGGCTGGAATTTGGGCTAAGTTAACACAGAGGTCTTTGATTAATCCTAAACATTTTACTCTGTTGGAATCAAAGGAGTAAAGGTCTTTGTAAGGTCTAGTGATTTCTAGACCAAGGCTTTCCATCACAGCTTTAGGCATTAAATTATGAGAGGCCCCGGAGTCATGCATAGCGTTGTGCAAAATTTTGTCATGAACGTTTAAACTCACATAAAAGGGAGCAACAGGTCCCTCTTGATATCTACCTTCAATCTTAGGACCAAAAATCAGCTCAGGTTGGTCATCATTAAGATTGACTGTGTCCTCATTTTCTTCTATTTTTAAAGCCTTCAAAATTTGGGTTCTATATACATCTTGGGCAGCTAACTCGGTCAAGGGAACAGAGATTTTGATTTTTGAAATTTCCTGCTCAAGGCTGAAGGGAATTTGGTTCTTTGAAGAACTTGTTTCAGCCTTATTAGCTGTCACTTTATCAGCAATATCAGCTTGCTGATTTGTTTTATTTACACTTGACAAAATTGTTTTCACAGGAGTACTAGCTGAAGTGTTAGTACTACTAAGGTCTGCATTATGATTTTCATTGTTTTGAGTGCCTTTCTGTTTTCCTTTATCAGAATTTACAGCCACTGTTTTATCCTTTTGTTTGACAACTTTAGGCTTGCTTGTAGTGTTGTTTTGTGAAGATTTGTCAGAGGTTTTGTTGTTGAGGGTCTGTTGACTGGTTTTGCTTCTAAGGTCATATTCTTTTTGAGATTCTATGATGACATTTTCCATGTCTTGATAATAATTTTCATCATCATCTCTTTTGTCATCATAAGGTGTGTATAGACCTTGTTTTCTATCATAATGAATCTCAAAGTCATCATTATCTACCCCCAACATGTTGATACCATCTTCATCTGTTATCTCATCTATTTCCTCAACCTGACTTACATAGTTTTGATGAAAAGGAGGAGTGATCTGCTGATCATCTTCCCTAGGTTTGTTTGGAGGTTGGTTCCTTCTAAAATTCTGATTCTGGTTCTGATTTCTATTTTGAGGAGCAGCTTGGTTTTGGCTTGCTTGTGCTCTCTTAATTATGCTCATCTCTTTCATCATCTCCTCCATCATTTTCTCCATCTTTGAGTTGGAAGTAGAAGGTGTGGATTCCTCTCTAAAAGATACTCTCTTTTCAGTTTTCATTCTTGCTCTCTTCTCCATTAAGTTGACTTCTACAGAAAGAGCACATTTTTGCATATCTTCAAGAGTTGCAAAATCTCTCTCTCTCAGCTGATAGGTCATGTCAGAGTCAAACCCTTCAGGAAACTCGTCTAAAGATGAGCCCTGTGGAGGTTTTAGTTCTGGGGAAAGTGCATTATACACACTATTGAATCTAGTGCAGTAAGCTTGCACACTTTCCCCAGTGTTTCTATGGAGGTTCTTGTAATCAGAAAGGACTTGAAGAGGGTTTTTCATTACTTCCCATTTGTTTAATAATGTTTGATGGAAGGCTTGGAGATCATTAATACTATGGGGGGCTAGGCCTTTGAACCATTTTCTTTCTTCTCCCCCTAAGCTCTAAGCAAATAACCTAAGCTTTGACATTCATCATCAATTTCATTTTCATTTTTAAAGTAGTTGTCTATCTTATCCACATGTTGTGATGCAACAGGTATCATAGCATCATATAATGGAATTTGACCGAGGTCCTTGTGGAAGATTGACACTGTGCAGAAGGACTACCGTAGCATACCATGTCACAGAGTTGTGTGTGGTGGATGTGGATTCACAAGGACGATTAACACAGGAAGTAATGAGGTAGTGGGGTAGTGGTTTGAACAAAGGATGGGTGAGCAGGTTTAGATGTACCCAGAATAGACAACAGCTGATCTTGGATGAGAGACACCTAGGTTATGAAGGAAATGTAAATTAGGAGGTGTTGTTTCTCTTCTACCAGGATGTTCACTTGTTTCAGGAGATGAAAGTGAAGACTTAGAATCTAACTGATCTAAATCACCAAGGGACCTATTTCTAAAAGGATTCACTAAGTCAACTTGCAATTGTTGCAGAGCTGAAAGATTTTCCGGAACTAAATTAGCTCTCAAGGGTGATCTGAAAACAATTGATAATTTAATCCTAGGAGACTTCCTAAGGATACTTTCTGGGTTATCAACTACTCGTGGACTGGTCGATGGGCTCTAGTGTGAATCTTTCTAGGAGCCACTATGCTGTGTTTTCCAGACCCAAATAAAACAGGAAAAGTGCGACCAGATATGACAATCTTTAAGAGGTTAACTAGTCTGTTTACAAAATTTTAATCCTACAGTCTTCTGACTGAGTTTGAAAGATATTATAATGATAAGGGTTCCTCCCAGTGGAGTCTTAAGGTCTGTTCAGGATTGTGGAGTCGCCAAGTGGAAGTTTTTAGCCCCTAAGGAGGTAAAAGGTTTTATGGTCCACCACCATGTTTATTGGATACCAATCTGAAATATTTTTAGGTTTTTCCGAGTTATTTTTCAACTGTATGGTTTTTAAGAATATCCTAACTCTGTTTCAAAACTTAGCTATGGTTATGAGACAAAGACAGTTTACTCTTATGGCTAAGCCAGCTGATCTTTCAAGGTTGATAAAGTCTTAAGAGAATCCTAGGTTTTACCTAGTTTGTCACTGATTCAAACAAGTTTTACCATGATTACCTTTGTTTGGTAGTGCTTGAAAAGGTTGCTTCTTACTCTCAAAATTTTATAAAAATGAAAATGATTTTGGGTTTGAGTCCCCAGTGGAGTCGCCAGAAATGTTAGCTCCCTGTAATCAGCAGATTGGCAAAGTCCGATCTCAGGGAGAAACATCGTTTCAGCCAACTTTGGGATTCTAGGATCTAGCCCTCCTAAATCCAGAGAGGGATCTCTCCAATAAGTACAAAGATGGATTTGTCTTTGAAATTTGGGGTAATAATGTTAGGCTAGTTATGAAGGCCAAGGGTTTGTTTTGTTTTTGGATGGTTGAGTATGAATACTGTTTGAGGTGGAAAGTCCTAAGTGCAAAAAATTTCAAAGGTGAGAAGTTGCAAGTGAATAGAACCGCTAGGCTAAAAAGATAGATATAACGTTGGTTTTTAGTCCATTGGGCTATGGAGTCATAACAGGGCTTTAATTGAGCAACAACATCAAGAGTGATCCAAGGGGAAAGTCATCTACATCACAAGATTATTGAAATTAAAATAATGGAACGGAAACAATAAAGTGTTGGAGATGATGGAAACTGATAATAATTTCACAAGGGATTTATAGTCAGTCCAAACAAGAAAAGCCTCTTAAGTAACTTTTTAAAACCAACCAAGTGCAGGGCTAACCATTAACTTCTTGGGCAGGTTTGTATTAAAGCAGCTTAATTGACAAAAAATCCAGTAATCCACATAATTACCTTCAAAAAGTATGAAAACATATAAGAGAAGACAGAGTATAAACTTAAGATTAGATAAAGTACTTTTAAACCTAGTCTGCTTTCAGTTAACACCAAGGGAAACTTTCAGAATCTGCCTTTGGAGAATAGAAGCTAGAAACAGGGAAAACCATCACTTTTCTAGTCTAACTTTAATAAGCAAATAAGGAAAATAACTTTCAAGAACAATGTTTAAAGCAAACAGTAGGACGAGAGAACTCCAGCATTCCTAACTACTTAAACTCTATTAAATCATTCTAAAATAAACAATTTGGAGGAGAACATTGAGATAAAGCTTTTCAGTCAGAGAAGGTTACTAATGTACAGCAGGTCCTAACTCTATAAATGTTGTTCTTTATCAGAGAATAGTGAACAATATGACATACATAGAAGGAAAACAATAACAAAGAAAGGGGCACTTCACTAGTGATATAGACCAGGATCCCAAGAAACCGCTTGTTTATTGATGTCAAACCAGTTACAATACTCAGGTCCAATGTTTCAGTTCAGCAAATCATCTTCACTTATCCAGCCTAACTAATCTAGCACAAACAGAGCTTCAAGGGCCAGTGATCGCTATTTACAGAATAAAAGTCTCAAACTCAATTACATAAGTATGTTCAGCAACCTAATCAACCAACAGTTTCTCATCTTTTACAGGAGTATTTATAGAAGGATGAGGAGGTGAGATCTGATAAAAGATCTCTCAGGACAATTAATACAGATTCAAGACTTCTCAGCCTTTGAGGGGCTCGATGGAGAAGTTCACAGGTGGATTGCTGTATTAACTGTTTTACAATTATGAATTAAACTCGGTGGGAGCTTTTGTTTGACTTCGAGGCTCTGCGTAATGTTTGTAGTAACTCTGCAGATATTTCTGCATTTATTTCCTTGCAGAAGTAACTCCCTGGCTGCGCTGAGGCAAAGTATCAGATTTCGAATAATAACTTTGGCCTCTGTTTTGAATGCTTTAAGGCACAGGTGGCATTTATGGTAGCTGAGGAATCAATTCGCCTCAAATGTGGCGGTGGAGGCCTGCCTGCCTGTTAAACACTTATGATTTCTTTAATTGTGTTTTAATTCTGGGAATTAGGCTTTTGAGAATCATTCTTAGCCGTAATTCCCAAACCTGTCTTTAGTCCTCTGTTCTGCTATGCTCTGTTCTTCAACACTGATACTCTTTTAACTGTGTCTTTAATAAAACAATGTCTTGTAGATGTCCAGGGCCGCGCTGGGCTTTAAAGGCATCAATGCCCATGAAGCATTGATAAAACATCGAATCAGAACCTTGCGAATAGTCTCCATTGATAATTTAAAGGCACGGGAAACGTCTTTCCCGGCCTTCGGCATTTCTTTTGAACAAATGGAAAAACCATTAATCCCTGCAAAAATACACAAAATATTTAGAAAATCCTGCGTTTTTAGGTTTAACTGCTTCAGAAGGCGGGGAAGGAGGGTAGCCGTTGGATGAAAGCATCCAACGGCGGAGATTTATTTAAGAGGAGGTTAAAGAAGAGCGGGGAAATGAACAAGTCGGAGTGATTTTGGACCGTCCGATCTGGACACGTGGACGCTCTGGATCCAATCGGAGGATCGCAATCGGGGGTGGCAAGCAAATGCACCGATTGAAAGTTGCGATGCGATGTAGCGCAGATCGTCGATCTAAAGATTAGGTCAACGGTGGAAAATAAATCGGGAGAAAGGCCGATGGGGGGAGGAATATAACGTAGCGATGAAGAATTGCGATGCGAGTTTGCGCGGGTCATTGATCTGAGGATCAGATCGACGGTGGAAAATGAATCGGTGTATGGCCGATCGGCGGGAGCAAACAAGTGTATGCGATGGAGCGCTAGCCGTTTGATCGGTTTACGATCAACGGCGGGGATTTCTTTTAGAACGAACCGGCGGAAAAACCCTTATGATATATGAAAACTCAAAAATTTGAAATAAAACAAAGGTTATATGCTTCGGGGGCGAAAAATATGTATAAAGTGGATAGGCACCCGACTGCGAGGCCTTTAGTTATATGGAACGCAATGGGCCCGGGGCTTACACAACAAAGGCCAATCGCAATCGGAGCTTTGGGCCCGGTCTTTTTAATCTAACCATCTGGAAAGTTGCGATGCGATTCAGCGCTTCGGGACTTCATCACTTGGTCCCGGGGGAAAGTCATATGAAATAAAACGGCGGGGGGGGGGAGTTTATATGTATAAGCCCTAATCGCATCGGAAAGTCTGATGTGGCCTTTTTAATCTACCCATTTATATTTAACACGTGACTTTCGCTCTTTAGACCAAACTTTGGATAAATGGCTTTTTTGTATTTACAAAGGAAAAAACGAATTGGGAATGGATTTTCATAAGGTTTTATGCGCCGGAGGCGGGCCCACGGGTTATATAGAAATGATAATATGATCGGGGTTTTATAACGACGGGCTAATCGCATCGGAATTTTTCAACATGGCAAAGACTTGCGCAGTTAGATTTTTTGCGATGCGATAAGCGCCGAGAAGGGTTAGCGCTTGGTTCTAGGGTGTGGGCATGTGGGGGAAGTGGTTTTGAAACTCAGCCCAAGGGGGCTTGAGCCCTTATGTAAAAAACATGTATTTTTCATGAAAATTTTCAAGTTTTTCCAATGGATTTGGGGGTTTCGGTAAGGTTAAAGAGTGAGTCTTTAACCTTGTAAAAGTGATTTTCATGAATGGAAGACGAGGAATCATGAAAACAAAGGAGTTTTTATGGAGAAAAAGGGGAGAAAATGAAGGTTAGTTTTGAGTGGGAAAAGGGGGAAAATGATGGTTTTCAGCAATTTCTTCTCATGAAATCAGTAGAACTTCTGAGTATAAAATGGGAACAGTAGTGAAGATTCTGGACAGAGGCATGAGGCCTTCCAGGGACTTCAAGAGCCAACAATTTTTAGCAATGAAATTTGTTCCTTGAAGGCTCAAAAAGTCTTAGCCACCTTTTGCTATAACAAATTTTATAGGTGGCTAACACCGCCCTCCATCCACTGCGTTGTTGCCAATGTATTAATGCCCATGTCTCTGACACTGACACTGCAACATTTGTACTGCTGCTCCCTCTCAAATTATTGCATCGTGTTTCCAATTGCTGCACTGCAACTCAGTTGCTGAGAAGTAAGCAACTGAAGGACCCCTGCCATATCACTGACAGACAAGTCAGTCAGGCTGCATCTCATCACTGAAGCTCCCTTGGCTATTGCGCTGCATTTTCTCTCTGAAGCCACTATGTTGCTGTTGCTCTACACTGCGTAAGCACTACCCCTCTGCATTGTTGAAGTCCCATCATCCTCTGTGTTGTTGCTTCTACGTTGTTGTTGCCTCTGTACTGCGTTGCTCCAATCTACAGCGTCCCAGCTCTACCTCTGCTTCATCATGATCTTCTGCACCCACTGCTCCAGTCATCCTACTTTTGTCTTAAGTCTCCCGTAGTTCGTATGTGATCCAAGAGTTTGGGCACCTCAAGCATCATGCCTACCATTTGTAGCTGCTCTACAGATCAATGTCGCCCCACCTCTTCTCTCGAGGCGCATGAGCGCTCATAACCACATCACCCTCACTACCATTGTCGCCTCTAGCTGTTGCTGCCTTGGAATCAGAAGATCCCTTGTCCTTCTTCTTAGGACAAGTGCTAGTGAAGTGTCCAAGTTTGCCACAATTAAAGCATCGGACCCTTGATAGGTCCCTCTTCTTCTTCCCTTGTTGTCGTTGTTCCTTCGATGCAAGGGTTGCGTCCGCTTCCTCCTCCTTCTTCACTTTGCTACTTCCGGTGTTGAATTCCTTCTTGGTCATCCGTCGGATCTCCTCCTGTTGAAGGATGCCCCACATGTCACCCCAATTGGGGAGTTGTGCTCTGCCCAAAATGCTTTGGACAAAGGTTTCCCACTCGTCAGTGAAAGCATTCAGGGTTGTCCTTACTAAGAGTCCTTCATCTGGAGTTGATCCCATGGCAATTAGTTGATCCCGGATAGTCTGCAATCTGGAGAGGAATGGATCGATCTCTTCCCTTTTGTGCATCTAGAACATCCTCATTTGGTTCTCCAGAAGCATCTTACGTTGAACGGAGCTAATTAACTTGATGAAAGACCTAATAAGCTAATGAAGAGAAGATTTAAGTAAGAGAAATAAGATTCACAAGTAATTATAAAGTATAGAATTGAATTAAACTACGCCCTATCAAATTCTCAACACACCCCCCATAGCTAACATAGAGAGATAGCTTAAACGGAGAGAGTTGAGAATAGGTGACAACCCCTTCTCTTAGTTCCTTGCCACCAACCACATCTTGTGGGGTTAAATGTTTTTCTCACTAACTGTAGGTAGGTGCAGGCGGCAAGTGATAACACGACCACGCAACCAAAATTGGGATTTCCCATGTAGTGCCAACCCTAAATCTTGTAGCCAATAAAAGAGATCCCATGGGACTAGGATACAAGTCTAACCACTAAATCGGGCAATAGAGACAAAGAGTACAAACCTAGCCCACACTTTCCGCCAAATCCCCCTACCAATCCATGCCAAAAGTGCCCATGACAAGTAAGGAAAGTCACTCAACTATACCAATGAAAAAGCCATACCTACAGGGTCGGGAGGCCGACCTTCAAACATACAATCATAATAAGTGGGTGAGGGACGGAGATAATGACACATTGAGCTATCTAGTGGATGCAAGGGGCTGTTGGCTGTCTGGTGAAGACCATCTAGGAGAAAAAAAATTCCTATATACACTACCCACAAGTGGTGGGTAACAAAACCCATGATTAAAAATAATTTTCTTTATCTTTACAATATTTTTTTTCTTCTTTGTACAAACACATATGTATTACATCATGTCTTGAGCTAGAAAATAATAATGAAGACTGGTAATAGTTACATTTTCAACATCCAGGTGGTTGGTCTAAGGAAAATTATTTTTTGGGTTTTGCTAAGTTATTTGTGGAGAGGCACTCGTTGCAATTTTAGGAGATTCTGAGCATAGTGGAGGCAGATATCATCATTTTCTTCCAGCAACAGTAGCAGGAATTTTTGGGTCTACATAGAGCTTTGATGGGTTGATGTTGCAACACTTGGGCAGGGAATTCTCAACTTGGGTTTTGCTTTGCTTGTTGTAGCATGCCAAGGTTCATCTTTCCTTGACTATATTGTACTCATTCAGCTCAAAAATTTAATAAAAAGTTAGTTTTAGGTGCCATCATTTGTGTAATGATATTTGTGTGTACATGCAAATTTTAAATGTTGTTCATGTTACATGTTTTCTGTTATTCACTATTAATTTCCTATTAGGAATATTACACAGTGTTGATTTTTTGTAGCATTGGAAAGTGTTCCAAGTCTCAAATTTTGTGAAGAGGCTTGGACATCAGTATTCCAAAGAACCCAGAAACTATTTGTGGAAATTCGACTCAGTTCATTTTTTATTAAAATAATAAATTATTTTAATGACCCTAAGTCTAAACTTAGGGAAATTAAATAATTAAAGGGTATTAATAAAACAGAGTGAGAATCTTCTAGAGAACGAAGATCAAGTCATGTTTAATCTTATCCATTGATTAGAAATCTAATCTGGATCGTTGATTCATCAACGAGTAGATTATAAAAGAAGGCTTGAGGGTCATTTGGAAAGCAAGTCGAGCACACACTTGTACCCAAAGGAAATCGATTCTGAAGGAATAGAATTCGATTTCAGAAGGAGAGTTGCAAGGTAGAGTTGCAGAGGCAGAAGAAGGAAGGGGAAGTCAGCAGTGACAGAAAAAGGCAAGAGGAGGACGCAAAGGGCCACAGAGGATAGCGCGAAGCAGTAGCACTGAGTGCCCACGCAGAGTGACACACCCCAGTGTAGGGACTGTGCAGAAGATCAATCAGAGTGATGCAGAGGAAGCTAGTGTGTGTTTCAGGTGTCAAAAATTCTCCAAGAGGATTCAGAGAATTTATCTCAGGTGTATTCTTAAGAAATCTGCTCGTCTACTTATTGTAAAAGATTTTCATCGCTGAAGAATAATACAAACCCTCATCTGTTGCACCAGTTTTCCCGCATTGGGTTTTTCCGGGGACAATCGTCCAAAAATAACTGTGTACATGTGATTGTTTCTATTGCCTTATATGTGTTATGTTCTATGCTCTGCTTATGGTTAAGTGAATATTGCAGTTGTATTTATTATAGAATTTACTGAAAGAAATTCGTAAATAACTTACCATAAATAAGTAGGCGAAATAAATATATCACTGTTGTAGTATTTCAGATTTAAAATTTTCACACATTGCAGTTGTTGGAAATACTAAGAGGGCGGGTGAATCAGTATTTCTTATCAAGTAGAACTTTTTAAATCTTTTCAGAGCATTAGTTAATCTTCAATTACTCTTGATGTTTATCCAGTAACAACAGTAAACAATAGAACACAATAGGCACATGAATTTTATGTGGAAAACCCCCTCCGGGTCAAAAATCACCTAACGCTTTTCTAATAAATTCTTTAATCTTTAGCCCCAACTGAAATGAAAGGTACAACTTCCTAGAATTCTAGAAAAGCATTCTTCTCCAGCTCCCACTGGAAGGACACCCCAATGCCTGGGTTTCTTCAGTAGTCAACTGAATGGATGCTCCAACATCCTAGACCAACCTACCACACTGAAGTGTTCACAGGCTCCACCCTGTAGGTGACTTCATGCACCAACCTAGCACCTCCCTACCACCCTATAATGATAAAAAATAAGACAAGAGTGTGGACTCTCGTACCAAGGACAATGATCCACGATACAATATGATTCACAATGATTTTCTTCAACTAGACCAATCACCAAATCACACTATGACCTGCAACCCAACCATA